>JAQPZY010001571.1:1925000-2330000 GCA_029931535.1 Margaritifera margaritifera
ATAGACTTTGGTTAAACTATATTGGTATAAAAATTTAGAACAACAATTAATATTTAATTTAAGATAAGTAAATGCACCTACATGACCACATTGACAGACACTTAAAACATGTATTATTGCAAACAGCCTGCAAAAATGGATAATTTTTTTTTTTTTTTTTTTTTTTTTTTTTCACATGGGCTTCAATTATTTCATACCGTGTTATTCAATAATACTACTAATAATAATGAAAATGTATATGAATAAAATGTAGCGTTTAAATTTTGACACTGGATAACATAGTATATGTATATATGTGTTCAGAATTTGTGATTTTTTTACTGCAAGTTTTGAAATATATAAATATATGCAAATAAATGCGTCTGTTTTCTTTTTTTTTTTTGTTTTTTTTTTTTCCTTCGGTTTACTAGCATTCTTGAACTTCAAATGAACACAGCCTATATAAAGGCCACAAAATGTAGTTGGCGTAATTTTTGAATTATTCTGCAATAATGGTTTTGTGTTATGTAGTACTGTATTTTCTGTGATTTTTTCATACCTTTTCAATTTTTACTCCATTTTTTAAAAATAAAACTTATTGTTGTTCCTGTGTTTTGTACACATAACTTTCTTTCTTATGCAAAAAGTGTCAATTTTAGCTTCGAAAGAAAATTTTAATATTTTTTGCCTATAATGTTTTGAACACAGGATTTTAAAAGAAATGCATAATAATATTTCAGTTCTTACATTCAAAAACCTGCCACGACCTTTTCCCAAGGGACTGAAAGGAATCAGTTGTGTTTTTAAGACATAAATTGTATGTAGTTTAGATTGCTGATCGATGACCTGTAAAGTTATTTTCCTAATTAAAAAAATATTTAAGTTACAAAACTTGGCTTATATTTCCCACCTAAATACTCTCTCTCTCTCTCTCTCTGGTGAGTCATACGCTGATTTTCTGTATTTTTTAAATGAGACCAAACTGATTACAAAAATCTCGAAAAGGTAATGTTACTATAGTATTATATCAACGCTGTACTATCACTACTAAGGTTTGCCAGATACTTGAAAAAAATGAAATAAATATAAAAAGGATATAATATAAATAAAAAACAGATATAATATAAATAAAGCTGTTGTGAAAGAGAAGTCTTTTCAAAGCACGATGTCTAATAAGAAAGTCAGATCTCTAAAGTCCCCCAGGGCTTTAGTCTGAGTAAATCTGAAGTCCCCAGTGCCTCACTCTCAGATTCCACCGAGTGCTTTGGTCTGAGTAAGTCTGCACTTTTTACTTAACGTTATATAGATGCAAAAGTGTTTCCACCCCCAAGCTCCGTAACCTGAAGATGGATCAAAATTGGTCTGAGGTCTTAAGTCTCTATTTGAAAAGGTTTAAGAGTTGTTGCGCGACATTACGCACACAAGTCACGACGGGCACGATAACATAATCCCCGCCTTTTATTCACAAAGCGCGGGAATATAAATCAATTAAAAATCGGGGGGGGGGGTGATATCTGGTAGGGGTGAGTGCAAAGTAGGGGCGCACTCCCCCCCCCCCGCCCAATCAACCACCCTAAAATTTAGCGCGAAACAACAGGAATGTTTATTATCGTAAGTTTTCTGTACGCAAAGATGGTTAGAATTATGTACAGGAAATGCTTACAATGCATAAGCTTCCAAGGGATTTGCCCCCTTGGCCCCCATAAACTCATCGCCTACTTTTAATCACCCCACCCCAAATAAATAAATAAATAAATAAATAAATAAATAAATAAATAAATAAATAAATAAATAAATAAATAAATAAATAAATAAATAAATAAATAAATAAATAAAATGTAGAATATTAAGGGATTTAAAAAATTTGTTAAAAAATATTTCTGGATCCCCCCTTGAAATAAATAACCGAAATAAGATAATATAGGCGCCCAATGTAACGGAAAAAAGACAACATCGCATATGTTCGAATAATGTATTACTTGTCATGTCAACTTGGAAGATGAATCAATGACTACTACAATATCTGGAGAATGAATCAGAGAGTAGAAAACGTCTGCAATACAATAAGTGGATCGCTGATAAATTTAGGCACCGAATTTCACTTTTCGCAGTATGTTGCGTTCACTATGTTAATTGTCTTTTGAGGGATTTCGGATACGATTTATTGAAGCCCCGATCAGAACTTCTCTCGGCCATTTCCGTCAACTGGAGAAATAACCGTGGAAGCAGTTGTAGGAATATACATCAAATAGCTGGGTTTGGTGATTAGCTTCCGGCAGAGTACGTTATATAGGTTACGACAGAAAAAGCCGATGATATTCCGCATGTAACTTTGTCTTCTTCCGGCGCCATGTTGTGCCATGAGAACAAAAGTAGTTCAGAATATAGTTCTCAAAGTCGGCGAATTATATCCGAGGTTTATTTCTCGACTTAACGAAAAAGGGCGAGGATGTTCCGATTGATTGAAACCCTCTAAAATGAGCGAGTTCGAGCACATTCGGGGCTTAGCGTCAAAACATGTAATATAAATACACTTAACATTCCAAGCACGATTCATTTCGACTACTCTATCTTCAACTTTACACGCTCTGTTTACACTTGTCGCCTGTCTATTTATATCGTGAAGGCACTATACCTGCTAGATCTTTTGAACATGCGTGAAAGTGATCACAATGTACATATTTACTTCTTTATATAAACGTGCCACGTCACCACGCCATGATATATAGTCACTCATTTCAGATTGTAAACGATGGCCAACGGGTTTTAACTTATAATCGTCCATCTGTATTCAACTATGAGGTAAGCAATTTATGTACTATTCACATTCACAGTGGTGTAGCAAGAAATTATGTGACCCTCCCAAGAAAAAAAGTTGTTTGATAGGAATTTTGGGCCCCCACCCCAACAGGTGCGGGGGTTACTTGGGCGGTTGCTACGCCACTGTACACTCGTCTTTATTTGGAGCTGGTTTTTAAGTTTATTTCACCATATAACACATATATTTCATATGTTGTGCTGTATCGACTGTGGCCATGTCGAAGTGATGAGTCAGACATTCACTACTTACACGAGTAAATGAGGTACATGGGGCCCGGGGCATAATGGTGACATACACCTCTGCTATTGCGATCTCTGGCTCTATGTGTCGATCTCATAACGATCTGTAGGGAAGAGTATTCGGGGGACTTCGAGTAGTTTCGTTTTCCGAACGCTGCAAAAATCTCAATGTTTCTCTATCAAAGTTGAAAACAGAAACGAAGTCGGAAAGACATGTTTTCTTTAATAATATCAATCAGTAAAAACAATAGGTTCAAATTTAGTAATTAGTTCGGTTGATTACTATAGATATGTCACAATTACACAAAACACGTCGTATGTAAAGAGTGGTTTGTGAGGGTTCATACAAAGTCTGGAAAAAGTATGGGAAAAAAGAGTGCCCTTTCCAGACCTGGAAAAAGTATGGAAAATAAAGATTTTGCTCTAAATGTCTGGAAAAAAGTATGGAATTATGGGTTACTGTGTTTTATTTTGCTGAAGACGCGCGTCACCTGGGGCGCCATTTGCCCAGCTGGTTCAGTGCGGTTGGCGAGACACATGACCTATCACCCACTTGTGATTGGTGATCATTTATAGTGACACAGACTTCGAATACACGTGCTAGAGGGGTCTGGAAGAAATTGCAAACCAGTCTGGAAAAAGTTTTGGAAAAGGTCTGGAATTTGTTTTACAAACATCTGTATGAACCCTGGTTTGTGGTTTTATGGCTTTAACGCCATATTTCAGCACATGAAAGGCTATACATGGCGGCCAGTATATCTGATGGAGGAAGAACCCAGGAAAACCCTCGGAAGAACCACCGACCCACGGGAAGCTACTGGCGAGCTTTTGCGCATACACACGCTGGTTCGTGTGTTAATAGAATCAGCAGCTACCACCTCTTTAAACCAATGAATTAAAATATAATGCATATATCTCCGTTTCTTTAGGGTGAAAAACATTGTATTTGAGGCTTTTATAAGTCGCTAATCTCGTAGCTTAACTTAATTTTCGAACATTTGCATAGGTACCGCTCGACATATTTAACCAGTGATGCATTGCAAAGTCAGTGTTATTTATGCGGACAGGTGAGCGCGAATTATGGGTAAGTAAGGGCTTCAGACATCTTACTCTTTCATCTGCTTAATGAGGACAAATAAATAAATAATGGCACTCACCCCCAATATAATTTTCGTTACAGTAATTACAGGTTTGTTTTCCTGAGTCGTATCCATCGGTTTTAATGTGATGCCCATGCTTAGAAGTCCTAAAGTTTATCAGTGGCAGATATATGTTTCTTGGTAAATGCAGCATGTAGTCTTCAGAATTTAGATCCTGATTAATACTGTATTAAAATTTCCCTTTAGAAGATAATGTTACAGAAGCATGCCACTCATGAATATAAAGATCTTTCAGAGCTCCTGTAATCATGTGTTTTGTTCCTTGAGGATTGTTTATAAAATCATAATTAAAGAAGATCTGGTCTTCCGACGGATATTTAAGTAATTTTGATATATTTCAGCCATTTATAAGTCTTTAAATCAGCATTAGTCTAGTATAAATGTATTTCATAAAGAAGTGTAGATAATTTAGTATGGTTTCCATTAAAAATCGAAATCCTAACCCTATCATTCGGGCTTTTATGATAATATATGTTGACTTCCTCCATAATTCGGAGTAAATCAGATAAATGAGCGTGCTTTTTCGCAATGTTATAATATTTCTTAAAAATTCATTATGCAGATTTTCAATGATTTTGATATTTTCTAACCCCCGCACCGCACACCCATAGAGTAAAATAGGTACAATGGTATGATCAAAAAGATCAGCTGCAAATCAGTAGGCATATTCAAATTTTGCATTCTTTAATACAGTAAATGCATAGCTATTGTCAGCTTGATTAACATTGTGTTTTATTGCACGATAAAATCTTCTACAAGTACTTCAAAAACATGGAGAATACAATTGGTAAGAGATTCTCGCCCTGCATCATCCCCCTTATTGCACTGAAATAAACTCGACTGTTCCCCTGCAAAACTAACACAGGATTTTACCATTATCATTGTTACCTAATAACTTTATCCACATCCTTACACGCCACATTGAGTCAACGGCTTTATTAAAGTCGATGAAGGCACATAAACGTTTTCTTACTTTTTAATATTTCAGAAAGAGCGCGAATGACATAAATATGATCTATAGTTGAATACTTTGGCCTGAATCCATCTTGAATTTCCTTACGTATCTCTCGGAAATCAAGAAGACTGTGCAGTCTTTTATCAAGAACAAATGTAAAAAGTTTGTCAAAGCGACTTAAATTGTAATAGGTCTTTAATTATGGGGTTGGCTTAGATCATCTTTTCCCTTTTTATATAGGCCTGATTATTCCCCCCAAGCCATGCATCTGGAATAAGTCCGGTGAGTAGTAGCCTTATGGGAATTTCAGATTGTTGTTCCTGATTTGGGTTAACTCCTCCAGACCCCCTTGACTTTTCCCACGCTGCAAACGCCTATACATCTGTGATGAATCCCCGTGGGTTCTGAAACAAATACACATGGGCATCAAAAGTTCGAGACCACGATTGTCCAAAGGTTCTTGGATTCGGTTGGGGTCGTTAGCGTCCCAATCCCGGCCGCAGGCTAATATTGCGGTTGTAGTGCTGTGAGCTCGCGTGCAAATAGCTGCATATACCAACAGATCGATATACTCTGACAACGCATAAGTGATTCACTATTAGAGAATTGAAGTGGACTATTATATAATGCCATTAGAACCACACAGTTTGATACATATAGTATTGTAAAAGACTTCACGGCTGCGGCTAATGCAAGAATTATATTACCAGATCAATGGTGCGTTTGTAACATGAAAGAAAAGATTAGATCACTATTTAAAGTAAATGCGTCAAAATCATTTACCAAAGAGGCCCAAAAGATGCTATGTAATTGTTCAAAAACGCATCTGGAGCATCTTGATAAATTAACCGGGTTAGGAATCGCGTTGAAGAGATCAAGACGAAAACTTGGCGATGAATATAATAAAGCGCCAGAAGAATCATTGTATGATATTGTGCAATAAAACTTCAAGTCGCTGACGTTAACTGAGTTGTTAGTGAGCGAAATACCCAGCGAAGACGGTGAAGATCACCACAATTAAAGAATGCCTGCAATATATAATATACAGATTGCATCCACACTCACTTACCTTGAGAAGAAATACGGAAAAATCTACAAAGACGCAGAAGAATGGCAACAGTTTCTGTGTCAGGATTTTACCGAAGATATGTTCTAGTATGAAAGACCAAAAACCATAGCGGACATATATAAGCGTAAAAAATCGTTCAGAATTTTCGGATACAAACGTACAAGGGATGGTCGTGTACAAATTGGTGTGATACTTAATCACAGAATATTAGGTATACTTTCGTCTGATGCCCCTTTTGATAAAATTTTATCCGAGCAGGGACATCCAGTAAAATCTGTCTTCTAGGGGTCCAAAATGATAACAGTTTCTCAAGCAGATCTTAAGAACATTGATTTTTTAAGCAAATAAAAAAAAAATTAATATTCTCTGTGCATAGGTAACCATGGATCAGGGAGCCATCCCACGGACTACCTTACAATTTCTTTTTTTTCCCCACATATGTCTTGTTGTCTATATGAAGGTTTCAAGCAGTCTAAACTTTGGATTATACAAAGGGTAGAAAAAACATATGTTAAAAGAAGAGGAAAAATGGATAGCAAATAGAACGAAGGTAAAATATGAGGAAAAGAAATATGAAATATAAGAAAAGAGAAAGAGGTGTAGACCAGAGAGATTAAGAAACAGCAGTATTGCGAGTAAGAACATAGGTATATAATAGATATACATATAAATCTTATTCAACTAGTTTAAGATAATATGTACAAAGTATAACATAAAGAGATAATTCGAGATTGCAGATGCATCAATTGATTTTCATAAATATATCTGAAGAATTTCAACCAATAGACAGAACTATAACTATGCTATACTACTAAATTAATACATGAGAACCATTCAGTTTCAAAACATTCCAGTTTATTGTTTCTTTTGGCTAATTCCATCTCACATATGTAGTATCGTTTGAAAAGTTTGTGAACAAAAGTAGAGATGGAGATTTTCTTTCGTGGCGCATGATATATATATATATATATATATATATATATATATATATCTATATTTTATATATATATATATATATATATATGTATCTTTTAGATATTAGTAATATAAAATTAATTACTTTGCCCGCTTCTAACATACATACAATTATTCCTTTAAGTGAAAGGGTGTGCGAGAAATTAGTGTTATTTCTGATTCACTGATCTAAATCATTCTAAAACTGTTTCACGATAGCACAATCCCCAAAAAGATGGTTTAATGTTTCAGGTGAATCCATGCAAAAAGAACATGTATTATTATTTGCTATTCCAATTTTTTTGAAAAGTGTTTGTTGCAAATATTCTATCCAGTAACGTATACTGAAACCAAATTAGATTAGAATCTTTTGTAATTTTGTATGTTAAGGCAAAGTGTTTTGTCTAATCTAAATGATTTGGTAGATTAAATTGTATTTTCCATTTAGTTGGTGCTTTAGTTTCTAAATATTTCTATGTCTTTCACCAATATACTATAAATATTTTTGCAGCTTTTCCCAGTTTCTAGGATAAATAATATCTTTTTTGCAATCCAAAGTTTTTCCAAAATTTCTGGTTGGGGTTCGATAGGTAAGTTAAGTTAAGTTAAGGGTTCTTTGATAAAGCAAGCGATTTTATCGCAATAATTTTTCCATAGGGGGTAATAATTCTCTTTGACCACTAGTCAATAGTATTTTGATTTAATCTAATATACTATCATAATTAAGATTTATCATGTGATTTAAATATGTAGAGAAGATAATGCCTAATATTGTGAAACTATCATCTATCCAGCATAAATTATATTCTATACACAAACGGCTGTTGCTATTTTTGATGCTTACTATCCATATTATTTTTGTTTTCTCTACGTTTTCATTTGGGCCAGAGGTCTCTGCATAGAATTGTAATGTGAGCATTGTATTTTTAAGAGCTTTTTCAGATCCATCAAAAACAATGTTGTATCATCAGCCTACTGAGATATTAAAAAAAATTCATTACCATTAATATCTTTATTCTTTGTATACATTAATGATAGTATCTCTGCACAGAGTAAAAACAAATAAGGTGAAAGCTGGTCGCCTTGTCTACATCCTCTCTCTCTCTCTCTCTCTCTCTCTCTCTCTCTCTCTCTCTCTCTCTCTCTCTCTCTCTCTCTCTCTATATATATATATATATATATATATATATATATATATATATATATATAACCAAGATGAAATATGTCCATTAACAGTTACACAAGATGTTATATTGTGACAAAATGTTTCAACCAATTTGATAATTTAATTACTGAAGTTGAAAACATTTAGTACTTTAAATAAAAACTTCCATTTCACAGAATCAAAGGCTTTTTCAAAGTCAATCTGTAGCATACAGGTATGGTACGTTATGCTTTTCAGTGTAAAACATTACATCGTATACAGTTCTTATATTTTCACAAATGGATCTACCAGCCATAATACCAGTTTGATCATCATTAATTAAGTATGGTAATGTTTTTATTAATCCTACTGGTAATACATGCTGAGGCCACTTTATAGGTAGTATTAAGAAGAGATATTGGTCTCCAATTGTTTAAAATAATTCTTATCTTTATCACCTTTAGGAATACAAGTAATGACTCCTTCCTTCCGAGTTGCAGAGAGACAATATTTATTTCATAACCATAGTTAATTGACCTAGCTAGAAAACATCCTAAATCGTTCCAAAAACAAACTTAAACAACTAAGTAGAAAACCCATCGGGACCTGGACTCATACCATTTTTTATGTTTTGTAGGGCAGCTAAAGCTTCGGAAAATGATATCTTGCCCCCTAAGTCTTGGCTCTGTTTTCTATTTAGTTTTTGAATATCAGAGTCACCAAGTATTAAGTTGAGATCGATGTTTGCAATATCTTTTGAGACATATAGACTTTCATAATAGGATTGTGTCTCTTCAAGTATTTCTTTTTGCTTGGTAAGGATAGTATTGTCACTTTTTATAATACTTTTCATATATTTGCTGAGATAGTTTCGATTTTCTAAATTGAAAAATATTTCGTCATTTTATCATCTTCTTCAATCCATCTAACTCTAGACCTTATCATATGACCCTTAAATTTTGCTGACGCAATTCTTGTAATTCATTTTGTTTTTTACATATCAAATTAGTATTAATTATTTCATTTTCATTTAATAAAATAATAATCTCTTGAATTAATTTTTTTTCTCTAGTCTCTCGTTGCCTATTCTTTAGTGAAGAATAAGATATTATTTTTGCTCTAATCTTAATTAGAAGAACTTCAAAAAATAATTTGTCATTTATCTTAAATTGTATTTCATCATTTGGAATATCACTGGCATCATTTGGGACATAAATATCAGGCAAATATTGTAATTTAATGTCTTTAATTATTTCTCTTATATTTTCATTATATGTCCTGTCTGTAAGTAGTGAGTTATTGAACTTCCAAAAAGATTTTTCCTTCTTGAAGCTCCTATTTTGTACACTAATGTTAAAAGAGAATTTGTAGTTCTATATCCTGGTTCAATATCTGCAGCTTCAATATCTGTAAGCAAGTTTTCAGAATCAGGAAAAAACCCAACAAGCCTTGCTCTTTTGTTTCTAACCCTCCAAGTGTATCTTTTCTTTTCGCCATGAATTTCTCTCCAAATATCAATGAACCCAAGCTCATTATTGACATCTGTCAGTTTTTCTCTTGATCTTGGGTTGTTCTATCTGACATAATTATATGTATCATGTTGTTGATTCCTAACTAAATTAAAATCTCCTCCTATAATTATCAAGTTATCATGATAGTCGTTTATATCAGCTTGCAACTGTTGATAAAAATTAGAAGAATCTTTATTTGGACCATACATATTTAATAATGTTATGTTCTTTTTTCTATTTGCATATCTATAATAATCTTATTTCCTCTGTATCTTTTTGTATTCGCTGTACCTTAAATTCAAAATTAATGTTAAAAAAGACTGCTAATCATCTAGATTGACTTGAAAAATTACTAAAAAAGCATTCATATCCCCACTGACTACGTATATAATATTCTTCTTTTTGTAGGAAATGTGTATCTTGTAGAAAATAAATTGAAAACTGGTTTTGTTTAAAAATGTGTAAGACATCTCTCCTCTTAGGTTTGCCACCTAAACCCTGACAATTCATGGATGCAAGGGTAATATTATCAGTCATCGGGTAAAAGACCCAAAGTTACTTCAATCTGGAAAAATACTCTGTGCTGTGATATCTGGTAGTTCAATACATCAGACCTTAATATAATTGTACATACAATTCTAAGACAAAAATACAGTATATTGGTACGTTTGCCTTTAGCATAGCAAAGGACACCATGAGAGAGAGAGAGAGAGAGAGAGAGAGAGAGAGAGAGAGAGAGAGAGAGAGAGAGAGAGAGAGAGAGAGAGAGAGTGAAGGAGACAGTGAAGAGACAGAGGTTAGAAAAAGCAGAAAGACAAACAATATTTTTACCTTCCTCTCGGTGTAAGAGAGCGTATTAACACATTAGAAATTCATAAACAAAGAAAGCAAGTAAAAGATTATTCAAATCACATAATATGAATACATAAATACATTCTCAACAAAATTAAGTATACAGTCATAAATACCTTTGCAAGAGATAAAGCAAGCACAAAATTATACAAATCACATAGCATGAAAACATCATACAGTAACATACTCTAATATAGTATCCAATAAAGAATAGAACCCCAATTGGATGTTAGATAGATTTTCATATTCAGTCTATATTTTTTATGCTTTAAAGTGCTATATTCCATTTAAGATTTCCCCACCCCCAACTCCCCAAAAAATGTAAACCTTGCAAAACATTATATTACCAAGGTTAGGGTGACCTTGGAAAACAAAAAGGTTGCAAAAGAATACAAAAACAAAACATTCACAACAAAAGAAAGCAAGCAAAGTCATACGAGTCGCATGGCAAGAGTATTAATAATACAAGCAAGAAAATAAAAGCAGATATTTCCAGGGGATAAGACAAAGACCGGGGCCCCAATTTACTGTTAAATATATTTTCATAGTCAGTGCAGAGTTAGAAAGATGTCATAATTTATTTAAGATTTTTTATATCCTATAACCAATATAATATATTGTAACTGGTAAAGGAATTTGAGACCAAGTAGATTGATTATTGTTGTTTCCAGAATAAAATAATAATAAAAAATTAATTATAAAATTTAAAAAAAAAAAAAAAAAGTGAACGATAAGAAGAACAGAAACACAACCAATAATTTATTTTAAACAGATTTACATAAAGTGGGGTACTTTATACAAAATAAAATAAAGCATATTATACTGTAAGGCAAGGGATTAACCTATTCAACAATATACTTATTATCTCCCCTTCCTAAAGAGAAAAAAGAGGAAGCATTTGGTCAATATACAAAATTTCAGCTTATTTACATTGGCATGTTATTCATTTCCTAAGATGAAACATATAAATCTAGTTATTCATGTTAACTTGTTAACTTATTTCTATTTAATTTCTATTTCTTCCTCCAGTATTTTCACAGTCAAAGCCTCGGATCTATACAAAAAACCTAACAGCTTGCTATATTTCCTGATTTGCTTGAGAGTATTCAGAGAGTTTATTTACCAATTTGTCTGAGAATATTCCAAGAACGAAAACCAAAGTCAAAATAAATCAAAAAAAATAAAAAAAAAAAAAAAAAAAAAAAATAGATCCCATTCTGAAAGTAGCATTAATAAAACCAACCAAACGAAAAAATATATAAAAATTTCTGATAAAAGGAAAATATCCAACAATTTGACTGAATTGTGTGCCATACTATCAAATACTACTGACTCTAACTGTGACTCTTTAACTAGTCAAATTTTAGACAACTCTCTTAGCCCAACTATTTCTGGCATCTTTCCTTGTCTCCAACCACACATCGATGTTTGTTTTCCTTATTTCTTCTTAGTAGGTTTTCGTTTTTTCGAATGACATAAGCTTCCTTAGCCAGTCTCCCTCTTTCTATTTTCATCGGAACTGGCAGGTCAGTCACGATTCTCTTCTTCGAACCTTGCAGGTTTTTGAAGCAACATTGCAAACACAACATTAATCTCTGGATTCTATCAACTCATGATTGTATTGTTACTTTGATATCGTGCACAATACTGTTATTGCGAATGTTTTGTGTCTTTCATTCCCTGTCACAGAAGGTAAGAAGGTGAGTGGGTAGGTTGGTAGGTCGTTCATTAAGTGGTTCGCGGTATATCAGCACAATACCTACTATACATTACCAATCAAAATATTATAATATAAATTGTAATAAGACTAAAAGTTCAAATGAAACCTCACATATTTGGTTGGGAACGGAAAGACGAGCCTGTTTATTTAGCAGAGCCTGATGTAACATTAGACATCGCCATCTGTAAAAAGCATCGTATGATTGAGGGTCGTAAAATCGAGTACTATCTTCTGGATTATACTGGTTTCTCTCGGATACCAGAGCAGGTAAAGCAGGAAATAAGAGAAATACGATATAGATATAGACAGCGAAAGGAATTAAATTAGAGACTAAAAGTTCCCGCATATATATAGGAAGTGGGATTGGAACGAAATAGATGCAAAGGCGTCTGCCTTGAAAAGCGTGAACTTGCAACGGAACATATCATTATTAATATTGTAAATCACCCTTGCTCGCGCTAAATGTTGGCCCTGGTGCTCGACCATGCCTTAAATGTGGCATCGAAGTCAAGTTCCGAAATCAGTTTTGCCGCAAATGCGGATTTGACGCGAGTATTGTCGCGAGCAGCGGCGAAGACTTGCCAACATGAATGTGGAAAATTCCGTCAAGGAAAACGCCGATGATGTTGTCAAAGAAAACACCGATGATGTTGTCACAGAAAAATACTATCTAGGACTGAAGCAATTGCAGTTTCTGATCATGATACTTTACATAAACAATTGGACAATGTTATCTATTTCTCTCTCTCTCTCTCTCTCTCTCTCTCTCTCTCTCTCTCTCTCTCTCTCTCTCTCTCTCTCTCTATATATATATATATATATATATATATATATATATATATATATATATATATATATATATATATATATAAGCAATCCGTGCGAGGCAGCGGAAAAAGGATACCAAGACTTATAAGAAAGGCAGGTATACTTACACTGTTAGGACTTTCTCCAGAGGTGGCACGAGGCAACTTCGTGCAACACCAGTTCCAACTGTGAATCAACTTAAACAATCCGTGCGAGAACGTGGAATAAGGATACCGAGAGGTACAGCAAAGACAGGTATACTTGCACTATTAGGACTTCCTCCGCACGAGCCGCGTCCGACTGTGAGACAGCTTCGTGAAACAGCAGCGTAGTTATATATCAAAATTCCTTCACGGGCCGAAATCGCACGTGCGGTAACTGATGGGGAAAACCATAGCCGCCGTATCACAGCTACTAATACCATTGAGGCTGCCGCACAAGCTAAACGAGTCCAAGTCCCAGAGTTTACATTATAAAAGCGTGTTGATGATTTCCAAGATTATCGGGCAATTGTCCCAAAAACACACAAGCCAAACAAATACCCTGTGAAATTTCATTCAAACATGCGTCCGGGAATCATATCAACATTGCAGCACGCAGGCATCTCGCTTCCTTGGTCCAAAATAAATATTATTCTAGTTGCGGAATTTATCATGGCGCTTTTCCTCGCCAGAATCAATGACGGGTTTAAAATTTCACGCGGGTACTTTGCCAGTGGTGCCCTAATAAGCTTGAACCTTGGATACACTGAGGCCATAAATGATGAAATCGATAAATGCTTTTCAGCGATTCGCAGAAAGTTTGATGAATACACTCGAGAAGGTTTATGATGGATTCTTTTAGCATGCGCGGAAGTTCACGTGGGTATTTCCCTGTACAGGCCTTTTAGCGGGTCGAGTTATATTCCAACACCAGCGTGTATTTCCACCGCGGGCAGTAATACATTCGAATCAGCCTGGAAAATATCAACATTACATGGGTGAACTTGAATTTGGTAAAATAGAATACCCTGTACCCGCTACTGACATCAGTAAGTCTGAACGAATCAACTCTGATATCGCCGTTAATATGTTTACTTGGAACAGTGGCCTTCAGCCGAGTCGACTATCTACCGCTTCGCCCGCGCGGGCTAATATTGATATGTTGTTGTTGAGCAACATAGAAAACGTGACCGAGATGGCGTGGTAGCACTAGGTGTGGATAAAGGATTTTTCCTGAATTATTTATCGGCACAGCAAACACAAGACGAGAAAATTTCCATGTCGACGCTGCATGCATGTATTTAGCACCCAACAGCTGCTTGATGACGATATCGTGGGACTGCGCCACAACATGTTCTCGATTGTGGTTGGCTCCGTTCTCCCCGGTGGCGGCTTTAGCAAAAACATCAAGAAAGCAAAAAGGAGTTCCCCGGGTTGTGGTCGCGAAAGATCTCAAGCACAGCGTGTATGTGGAGTGTCTTCGACAATGACGTGAATTCACACACACGGCAAAGCTTATCCGGTCGAAGAAAGATCGCATGGGCGTGTATAGTTGCATCAAGGTAAGTTTTTCCCTGCTGGATACCAAGCGACGGATTTTCCCTGATGGACTTACTTCTTACGCGTACGGGCTCCACACGATCATGAATCGCTTTGCGACTTCAGAATAGACGTCAGTGGTAATTCTGTATTCGCGGGAATGACTTGTAATTCTTCTAGCACAAATGCTCTGCTAGGAGGCTTCGCCTCCCGTGGCTTCACCATTCACTTGTCCGCTGGCGCCAAAGGGTAGTGGGTTGGCTGCCCCGGAATATCAATTCGGTCCGAGATCGTAACCGGAATTGTATGAGCTATATCGATAGTAACTAGTGTGGCCGGCGGTACTAGAAAAATAGTTTCGTTACACTTACATAAACGAATACGTGTCTATTCAGAAATTCTCGCGGCCGCCCACCCAAAGTAGTCACAGCAAAATTGCCAAGCTGTACTCTGTGGTCATCGAAGATAATTGATTACCATGATAGGGTTCGAAACGGTGCTGCTCGAAATGGAAAACTACCGACGACTCCGCGCACAGATACGAAACCCGAAACAGGCAATTGATTTACATTCAGTAAACATGAAGTAAACCTTTAGTTGCCGGCGCATCGATCTGTTGGTATATGCAACTATCTGCCCCCGAGATCACAGCACTACAACCGCAATATTAACATGCGGTCGTGATCGGTGCGCTAGCGGCCCCAATCGAATCAGAGAACCTTTGGACAATCGCGGTCTCGGACGTTCGTCGCCCATGGACATTTATTTCAGAACCCAGTGGGATTCATCATAGATTCATGTGCGTTTGCAGCGTGGGAAAAGTCAAGGGGTCTGGAGGGGGGAACCCCAAAACCCCAATCAGGAAAAACAATCTAAAATCCCATACTACTACTACTCTGTGTCAAAAATTAAATTAAACAATGAAACTTACAATGGCATCATATATTCATTTAAAACATTATCCTGAGATGGAGTTTTGTTATTTTTGAGGCACATGATGCATGGAAGAATATCCGACTCAGTAATGGCTGAATTAAAAATTTCGTCATCGCCATTTACTGTAATATTAATACCATCTTCATTTTCATTGCTAGATATATTTTGATTTCTAAAAAGTAATAAAAGATCTTCAATTTTGATATTTATTTGATCTTTCCATTTGCCTAAACTATTAATAATATTCCAAAAATCGTTGGTTGGTATTTGTCTGTTTATTTTTTGTAATTTTTTTTCATTTTGGATTTCGCAACCTATTTTTCGTAGATTGTTTTCCTTGTTTATATAAAAATTAATTTCTCTTATGTATACCTTGCTTTCATTAATACGATTCGTTTTAGTTATTTGTGTTGAGTTTTGATTATGTATTTTCTACAGACGTTTTGGCATTTAGTTCCAAACCAACATTTATTGTTTTCATCACTTTTTTGTTTACAGTAAACCCTTGCAAAACTTGTAGAGGAAAAGCTGTGAAATACAAATCAAAGTGATATATATATATATATGATTTCTGTTGATAGATTATATGTTGTTATGTGCATCCAAATTCTGCTTTAATATTTTTTGAATTAATTTCTATCAATATTATGAATGAGGTCAGCCTTCTTATCTTCCTGCAGTCCCTCTTTGTGTAGCTACAATAATTTGATTTGGCTTGCACTGAAAATTAAGACTGGTAACCAACAAATAATGTCACGCCTTAAAAAGGTAGTCAAGTTCAAATATGCAAACAATCATTGATATATATCCAGGAGACAATTGTATGATCAACCAGATAAGTATTTCTAACCACCGACTTACATTTAATTGCCACATCTTCCATTCAATATAATATGTCTGCATATATGTACGGGTACTTTGCCCTCTTTGCCTGTAACAACAATTTTAGATGTACGTTACCAGGGTATTTATTTATCAAGAAATGATGGGATACTGTTCTAAAAATCAACTAAGTTGTCAAAATCAAAATGCCTGAAAAGAAAATTATTAGCTGTCGTGAAGATATCTACGTTATGTTCCTTGATACTAAAATTACCCATTAAAACGAACATATCTATTTGGCGTACACATGCTTGCAATCTCTGATACGAACAGATCAAATACATCTTTTGTACTGAACTTTGAATCTGATGGGAGAACATAAACAACTTCAAAATAAATATGTTCATCAGCTTGAAAACCAAGCTGACTCACTTTAAACCACAAAATATACAGAGAATCAGATTGAATGCTTAATACAGACTAAGAAATGGCATTCGTTACAAACACACCTATTCCTCCGCTCTCGCAGAAATATCTTTGCTTATGACTTTTGAACAGAAACGTATATCCCCCTCCGCCTGCCAAAAAATTCTTTTTTTTCTATAATGTTTGGCTCGCAAGCAAATAACCTGTACCTGATGTGAAAATCTAATCTAAAAATCGTGTAGTAATTAATATAACGTGAACACATTCTTCGACGATCATAAATGAAAATTTACAAATATCAATGTATGAATTGTAATAATTCTTTCACGTTCCTGTTATATACATTAGTAATTTTTAACGCACCAAAAACTATTTTCTTCTGGAAATATAACTATATTTTTATTCGAAGATACACATATGACAAAGGTAAATCTTTTGCATGCGTAAGACAAGGGCAAACAAAAATCACTAATGATCAATATACCAACAGGCTTATTTTCAGACATTTAATATATTAGCACAGAATGAATGCGGCTTAGCTGAAGTAGTATTGATGCACTTTTTGTATACTGTATGGCTTTTTATTTAAGGGCCACAACGGAGGAAGATGTAAACTTGCAAGATGACCTATCGTCCATTATGTCATCTCTTACAAAGAAGCTATCGGAGAGGTACCAAAAAGCTCGCATCCGAGTAGTCTTTGTGGAATTTGTTTTGAAGCATGCTTTGGGTGTAAATGGAATGATTTCTGGAAGTCGAGCGGAAGGACCGCATAGCTTTGAATCTGATACCGACTTCATGTATATATCCAAGGACATGGAGGTTTTCCAAAGCATTCCTGACGAGCTGGATAATATCAAGGCAAACTTTTTAATTGAAACAGGAGATGTCTACCCAGGGTATGCAAGACTTTGTCTATTGAATAAAGTGTGCAGAAATTTAGAGCTATTACCAGAAGGTGGCGATATTTCGCCCCTTCTTTGTAAACAGTCTCCATATTTATCTACAAGGTCAGTTTTAAACGGGTGTCAGTATTTGTTTTTAAAACTATTACCGGAGCTTGGTCTTTTAAGACAGAAACAATATCATGGACCATGTGTTCAACAGACCTATTGCCATCTTGGTAATCAGTTCGATCTGGACTATTTATACTGTATCCCATGTAATGATTGGCCATTAGTTGCGGGTGAGTGGAATTCCAGACATAGACCGCATGGATGGCCAAGCAAGGATTTGATTGCGTCAGTTATATCACGTGGTTATTTCCTTATACCGATTGGAAGGAAGGAAACCGATTCAGACGAGAAAGAGTGGAGGCTTTCATTTTCTCTGGCAGAAAAGGAGCTTGTCTGGTCTTTTAATGGTCCTCAGATTACTTGCTACGACATATTGAAAGCTCTACATGGTAAACTGAAAAGAAAGTATCCTAACGGGATAGAATCATACATATGGAAAACAAGTCTTTTGTGGACCACCGAAAACACCGCTAAACACCTGTGGACAGATCACGACGTTCTCGATCGAATTGTTGCCTGCGTTAAATGGGTTATTCGGAGCATCAAAGAGAAAAAGTGTCCCAACTACTTTGTCCCCGCTAACAACATGCTTGATGGTAAACTTGTTGATCCCCTTCTTGAAGCGGATCTTTTGTCGTATCTGGAAGAGATTTCAAGGCCAAGTCACCCTCTGTGGAGGAAAATGATATTGAAAAGAGCCATGGATTGTAGAGAAGATCTTCTCTTTAAGTACCACATCTTCTTCAACACGTTGGCCGTGGCAAGACTTACCCTTCTAAGTGGCTGCTCGTCATTTTCCAAGAAAGATCTTCAGATGCACATTGATAAAGTGATTCATATGCTGAATACAGATCAGAGTCAGGATGAAACTTTGCGTGCGCACCTCCTGATATTTGCAGCAAGTTACGCGGAATCGATAAACATCGGAGATAAATTAAATTCTGATGAATATGTCAGACGTACAGCTGTATTAGATGCACATTTATTGCTAAAGGCATGTGATCTAGATACTTGTTCAGGATGGCTAAAACTGGCGACCATTAAGTACCAACTAGAAGATTTATTAGGAGCTCTGATGATCATAGAAAATGTTCTCTGCCAATATGGTCCCCATGTGGTACACTATACCTCATTCAGCGTCATCAGGGACCAGTCTTTCACCGAATATCCGACCGATGAACGCATGTCAATTGCAGAGGTTTCCCAGAAGTATATTATGTATGATGTGATGTTTCTACGCGGAGAAATGAATATAGTTCCAAATCCCGTCAGATACTTGTTTTGCAACGGTGGCGTGTTGTCATTAAACCCCATTTTCTACGCCCGTTTCTTGCAGTTTCTAATTCTTCGTCAACTGGGGCGTTTTCGGGAATGCAGATCTGCTTTACAAGAAATGCAGATTTTCCAGAAAAATAGCTGTAAGTTAGAGACCGGCACTGAAGCTTTAGAACTCTTGGCTCAGTGTCATCTGCTACTAGATGACAGTACCGCTGCGCTAGAATGCCTTGCACAGGTGGTCAAGAGAGGCGATGCCAATGTAAGCGTGTACTGGCAGTTGTGTACACTCTTGGGGAAAATCATTTCTTCTAAAGACCAGGAATGATATATAGAAAACTACACACGTTACTTGTTCGGAGTCCGCGGAAAGAACGAATTTCATATGGTGTAGGGATATGTCGAGGCTGTCAGGCCAAAATGTGTTCATGAGCAATGTGAAACGAACTTTTTCCCCCGATTCGTAATGAAATACGAATGCGATTTTGTATATATTACATACCTCCTCTTTACTGTTTCAAATATTTTTAATGTATGAATGAAATTCAAATGAATTCGGATTTTTAAAAATAAAAATATTTTTAAAAATATCGACGCGCGGACGTCAAAGAAGACACACAAGTAGTTCCCTGGATGTGAGATACAGAAATACGGATTGAACAACTGTATCAAACGCCAGATAAACCATAGAAAAAGTAAACGGGTATGTAATAAATAGTAAATCTGTGTCTCTCGATTGGTAAGTTAGTGACGTCCTTCGCACAATAGTCACGCCATTACCATAACAGCTTGTTTGGTAACTTCACCCTGAACTGCAGCGATTGGTTGGTAACTTTACAGAAGCGCGGTGCATCATGGGAAAATGTACAGAGATTCCATACTTTCGCTAAAGATGGAGGATAATAGTTAATTGCTGTTGCACAAGCACCTGAAGTTTGATGCTGTTGCTAGCGAAAATAAAGCGAGCTTAAAAGGTTAAGGAAGATAAATCTATTAGTGTGTTGTTACGTTCTTAAGAATTACTTACATTGGAAGTAGAACAGAAATTGCCGATTCTACGATAACAGACAATACATTTGTGAAAAATCTATAAATCGAATAAGAAAATTTAAAAACGAAAAAGAACTAATAAAATAAAGTACTGAATTGTATCTCCTTTGTTTCAAAAATGGCTTGCATGCTTTTGAAGACATTTGACAAAAATATGTATTTCAATGAAAAACCATCGAAAATTTACGGTAACAAGGACAATATACATCTTATAAGGAAATTAGCATCTTCGGTTGCCGTGTTGTGCCCTTAGGCAAGACACTTTTCTTTCATTGCCCAACAAAACTAATCAAAACCGCCTACCAAAACACAGTACTGCAGGCTGAACCCAATTAAAACAAAATGAAATGTGCGTATCTGATGCACACCCATAATTTAAGAACTGAAAACCGCCTTTTTATCAATAAAAGGCCACTTTCAGACAGCAGATCAAATAAAAAGGAAAATATAAAAATAAAATATAAGCTCTGCGATTGGGTAAAGGTTACACAAAATCAAAAGTTGCTATGTGAACGCATTAAGAAACCTAGGAAGTCATAAAGGCTCTAATAGGAGCTGGTCTTGTGTGGAATTCATGCATGAGAACCGCTTGACACAATGGTAAAATAAATAAAACGTAGGCAGATACAACAGAACCAAAGGAAGCATGTGAACGCAAAAGAAGCAACCTAGGAAGTCACAAAGACTCCATGTTGAAACTGGTCTAATGTAGGATTTAGGTATAATAAATTACGGAACTAAAAACGCAAATCACTGAGTGTAGATACAGATACTACTTCGTCAGAACATCACTCAACAATAAAAATATACCATCACCAACAACAACTTAGTCTTATCTAAGTTGGAATCTGAAACATACTGATGAAATCTAATCTTACCTTTTGTTTTAGGTAAAATTAATTTCTCAATTAATCTTTTTAATAGTATCTTGAACAGTGGAGACAGAGTTTGCAATACTTGTTCTGTTTTGAGCTTGAGCACCTAAATTACAGATCAGATGTATTGACACTTTCGTTGACTCTTGCTTATCCCTCCTCTGTGAGTCCCTGGCCATCGGATAAAAAGAAGTATATCCGTCCAGTGGTTTGTGTTGTTGTTGTTTTGTTTTTAATCACTTTTTAGCATTTAGTTAAGTTTATCAGCCGACAATTTTCCCTTCGATTTTAACTGAAACAGCTCCGTAATTATAATCACGTTGTAAGTTTTCGATATGTATTAGCATCAGTAGGCTCCCAAAGAGCCTGATGTACCGCTCTCTACATGTTCTTAACGTGTATTATCAATCAAGCATTTCTTTATTCATTTATGTGTCTCCGTTTGTCATTAGTAGGAATGTTAAAGTTGTTGCAAATTATGTTTAATTGTTTTATGTCAATGCGATGATAGATTGGTTAAAACCTATCATCTCCAAGTAAAGATTTTGCACATGTAGATAATAATACTGATTTCTCTAACTTTAGTATACTTTGATTTTTTTACATGTCAATAATAGACTCACAACCAGCTGTTGCCATCAATAGTGCCCAATTAAACTGATTCTGCCAAAATGTTCTGCACCTGTTCATAGATTAATCGCTTTCACATTTTAAGGTGTAGTTGTCAAATATATTTAGTGGCGTGTATGTGAAATAGTTGTTTTCAGTGTAATAGATTTTCATCTCCTTAAATATTTGTGTAATGCCTGCGTTAACTGGAGTGTTAAACCTAGTTTCCAGAGCTCTGCTTATTATACTTTTGAATCTGAGGTCCATTATTTAATTGGCACAAACTTTCATACAGCAACTAAATCATAAAATATAGTACATTTGCCATCACTAACAAAAGTTTTGTTGTGTAAATGCAAACCATGATTTTAGATACAACATCTGGTTGATGATATATACCTTCTTTCTGCTGACAGAGCTTTCGTTATAGAAAGGTAGTTACAATAGGGAAAGCATGTGACAGGTGTAAGTGGCCGCTAGTGCTAGTTTAATAACATTGAAACACATAAATGTTGAGAGTAACAAGTCTGGAAATATTGACGTCTTCACAAAATACAAAATTGAAAATTAGAAAAATACAATCTAACTCTTTTAAATAATGAAGCTGACAGTTCTGAATCATTCAACATTTTTCTTATGTTCTTCTGTCTTTTCTTTGGATGGCATTGCATCTCTTTGACCCATTTTAACTGGCTTAAATGTATCTTGTATTTGACCAGTGAAAACATTTACTTTGTTGTTCGCGATGGGAGAGGGCAAAAGAGACACAAGTTATAGAATGCTCAATGTCTATCTCGTATTGAACCAGTGAAAACATTTACTTTGCTGTTTGAGATTGGAGAGGTAAAAAAAGGCACTAGGTATAACTTGATCAATGTCTATCTTGTATTGGACCAGTGAAAACATTTCCTTTGTTGTTTGGGATTGGAGACGTCAAAAAAGGCACAAGGTATAACATGATCAACGTCTAAATTGTATCTCTAACACCTCCAGGCTTTGTGATGTTCAACCATCTGAGGTAGAAGTCAGTTGATAAAGGTTTGAATATTTTTAATGTTGCATCTTAGTTGATATTGTCTCTTAGCAAATTTAAAATTCAGTTTTTTGTGAAGCTAATAATCATGTAGGTTACATTATTCTAGTGATTTTGCATTCTGTATTCATTATAATGATTTCTTTTTTCATCTTCTTTTTTTTACTCATGTTTCTCATCTTGTGTAATTTATAATGTTATCTATTTTTATCTCGCCATTTTTTGCTGTATAAAAATCATCATCAGTTATTATTAGTAATAAACAGGGGAAATAACTGAAACAGAACAATGATCTTGGAATAAATATTGAAATTATTCTGGAAACAAGCATCGTATTCTCACAAAACGTGCTTAATGGTTTGAATATCGGCCGTGTCTCTTGGAGTGTAATATGGATATTGCAATATCACGCTTGACATATTTTATTGCTTCTGTAACTGCTTCCCTGTAATATAAAACACTAAATAACGCCTACCAATTATTTGGTTTTACGTTATGGCTGTGTACTGAGGTCCCGCTCAATCACTGAATGTTGGAATTATATTGGGCCTTCGTAATTCATTTTATATCTATAAAACTTATGTTTCCAAATTATGTTATAACAGAATGGAGGAGACTGAGCTAAAAAGATGAGTCGCAACAGACTATTTGCCACATTTTCACGATTTGTTGAAGAGAATTATTGCATGATTCTTTTCTTCTTCTTCTTGTTCAGAGTGCACTTGTAGACTCAAGGGAATGGTCGGCTGCGAGCTTGGAAGGTTTACTTTATTGATGGCTTAAAGCCCAATTTCAAATAGCCTCAAAATATCCCCTTTCACAAATTCAAACTTTTAATACACAATTTTTCAACAGAGTAACCCCAGAAGTATCGGATGTAAATATACGGTCTATAAATAATAATGACAGACACAACAAAATGTTCATGAAGCTATACCGATAGTGATTTTGATTAATTTCTTGTCTTTGAAGAAATGTAATGCTGAATGTGGAGAGTCGATGTTAATACCTTAGCAGCGAATTTTCCACAATACAGTTTACTACTGTTTGTGAGGTCGCGATGACAGAGTGGTTAGCACTGGGTTACTGGTTTGAATCCTGCCCAGACCACCCAGGACGGCTACCATCGTTTGTCTCGGACATTTACCCTGACCTAAATTGTGCTGCTGTGTCTGTAAGCATAAATAAATTATTCAACATCCTTTTTTTAAAGCATCCAGAGAGCAACACATTTTATACTTTACGAATAATTATCGCAACTGCTACTTTCCCTACACAAAAGACATTTTTGCATTATTATATTTTGCCTTTTGTATGGAATGAAAGTCAACAATCTTGCGAGGACAAGATAGAAATTAAAAACTGTACCAGTTACAAATTTTCGTATACATTTTTCAACCGATACACAACTTATCGTTGAAGTCCAGTTATAAGTCTTAGAAAAGATAGCGCAGAAGGATTTAAAATAGCTGCGAATGTCACTCAAGTTCCAACCAATAGTATATTCATATTTAACGTCTTTTTGTCTTCCAATTATCAAACGTTTTGTTTTTGTAAAGTTTATATTCAATTTGCACAGTTCTGAGTATTCACAAAATACATTAAAATTATCCTGGAAAGATTGCTGGTCAATTAAAAAAATAACATTATCATCAGCATATAATAAACCAAGAATTTAAGTAAAAATGACATCACATTGTCTAAATAACAGACTGTGTAATTAATTTAAAGAAGAAATCTTTCCAAGTCATTCAAACCAAAAAAACAGAGAATAAAATTGGTAAGAGATTCTCATCCTGCTTCACCCCCTTATGGCATTGAAATTAACTGAACTGTTTCCATGCAAAACTAAGACAGGACTTGATATTTTGACACATGTTGCATATACTCCTGAAAATCTTCCCGTTGTTATTGCTGTCCAATACATGAGCCAATACATGCCGATCAAAAAATAGCTTTCGACGTGCAACTGCTAAACAAATCCAATGGGTAGAAGAAATCTGTTCGAGATACCAGATGACTATGATACCAGCTGCATTTTAGAAGTGGATTTAAAGTCTGCATTATACTTGGACGGGTATTTCAAGGACTACCCGTTAATCCAAAAGAAATTAATTCCAGATGAAAATGGTTTATCTTCCTTGCAAAAGAAGATAATTGATGATTTTAAGGGTACAAAACCAACATCACCAAAATTATGTACATTGAAGAACAAAGAAAAGTACGTTTTCACTACATTGATTAGAAGTTTTGAATAAAATTGGGTTTAAAACTGAAAGAAAGATATACCGAATTCTCGTGTTTGAACATCAGCCGTTGTTTAAACCTTACATTGAACTGAATCTAAATCTCAAACAAAACGCAACGAATGATTTCGAAAAAGACCTCTTCAAATGTATGCATACTTAATTGTTCTTCGCTCAACGCTCCCAAACATTCGTCTTCGACGTGAGGGTGATAGCTTCCAGGTTGATCGGTGTACATACAGCTATCAGTGTTAAAGTAATGTACGTGGTCCTTAAAGGTTCCAATACCGAGTAAAATTTATAACGGGTGTTGGCTGTCACGTAAGTGGCAATAATCACGTTGGCAAATTCGTTGTGTTGAACAAACTTCTCCATGATCCAATCTTATTGTGCGATTTCTACGTGCTTGATGAGTTTTCTTGGATCATCGATCCATTGAAAGTATTGACTTGGATCCATTAAGTATTGTGCCTTGGGCATCCTCGGGCGTTGAGCGAGTTTTCGGCACTAACAACTAAGCATGACTTTAACAAAAGCTTGTATTCCTTCGTTCAGCAGCACGTGTTCGAATTCTATACCTGTTCTGGATCAGTACAATGGACTGAATTGGTCTTTTACATCTTGGGTGTTACGCTAGGAATGAGAGCCGCTTGCCTTCTGTTTCAATTTGAAAACCCCCTGACGTATCAGGAAAAAGTCACTAGTCTCGAGCGGGCTTGTTTTTATGGTTCTGTGATATGAAAGTGCCAAATTTCGTATATCTGTAATAATTAGTATCCATGATCGAGAGCATGAATTAATTTCGCATTCACCTACGTTCTTGTTAATGCGCGTTCTTGGTCATCATGACGACATTATTCGTATTGTTTACACATTTCAGTACACGTACGACATAACGGAAACATCAGTTTTCCGTTTCAATGATGAGGCAATACAGGATGGTACAAGTTCGTCGGTGAAAGTCTTTTTACATTAGATGTTAATTTAGTACTGGTGAATTTGTTCGACGTCAATATGTTCTGTCAAAATTTCAGGATGACATATTGGAAATCGAGCATATTTACAGACCCAAGGGTACAACGAACAAACATCAATATGTCATTTCTTTTCCTTCAGATTCCTCTGCCTCTTACAACAATTGTGCCGCCATGGTCCGTCCTGCAAACAAACTGTCGCAAGGATTCAAAGGTTCCATTTACACCACATCGTACTCTTCGACGATGCGTCGAAATTCTGGGTTTGTTTTTAAAAGTCGATCGTATTCGTGTTCAGACATTTCCACCACGCGGTATCCTTGAGCTTCCGAACTCTGGCGTCTTTAGCAAGTTCTTTCGTACAGATCTTCCATGTTCAACCATGTATAGGGATTTGTCAGTTCTCGATCAGGATAACACATGTGACATTCGTGCCATAGACATCCATGAAATTCGTACACGACCAAGTAAGAACCGATCTTCTTTTCTCCGCCGTTTCTGGTATGTTGGATGTTGATGTTGATACGACGGGGAAAAGAAGATCCTTGTCTTGAGTATGGCGTAAGTATTGTAATCAACACAAAGCCTTAGCCGAATACCGAAGACTCAACGATTGATACATCTGAGGTGGTACAATAGCTAGGGTATGAAATTCCTTCAGTACACCAAATCACAAGCTTTGGCAATGGTAGAAGCTTCCTTCAACGGATCAATATTCCTGTCCTCGAGAAATAACTCTTGATATTTTCCAAAACAATATCGAATAATGTCTACATTGGACCGAAGATACATTTCTTCTTGAAAATTAAAAGAGTTCAAAGAGTGGGCCTGGTACCATGCGTAGAAAGCTTTCCCCTGCTCCGGTCGCATACCGTCTGAATTGTAGTAGTGTGCCTTAGGCAAATGAGGTAGCACGACATGTTGATTTCCTTTCGTACTGAAACAGTGAGGAAAATATCCTTTAGGTATTTGAGTCAATCCAAATATTTAGGACATTTTACTCAGAATTTGAGTCAATCCAAATATTTAGGACATTTTACTCAGAATTTGAGTCAATCCAAATATTTAGGGCATTTTACTCAGAATTTGAGTCAATACAAATATTTAGGACATTTTACTCAGAATTTGAGTCAATCCAAATATTTAGGACATTTTACTCAGAATTTGAGTCAATCCAAATATTTAGGACATTTTACTCAGAATTTGAGTCAATCCAAATATTTAGGACATTTTACTCAGAAACATAGCCAAGTAGCTTTATGGAACTTGTAAACTGTACTGTTTCCATATTCATGTAAATGATCTTAGCTCCATTCCTTGTGACTGGTCAATTCTCGTTCCTGAACAGTGTTTCAAAAGAAACTGGCCGTCATTCCCCGAGAAATTGTAAGCGATCATTGTAGCACACTAATGACAGTTGGGGTAACGACCTAAATCTTCTTCGTCCCACTCGTCTTTGGGGTCCAAGACTCACTCCACGAAATCTGGAAGAGAATTGGATCCACGAAATATATTTTCACGCCCATCCGGGAGCATGATACAGTTCCGACAGTGATAGAATACTGGTTTCCAAATACATTCATGGCAAGCTCGATGGGCTAAACAAAAGTTAGGAATGTGAATTCCAGTGTCTTGGGAGCATTCAAAGTGAAAAAAGATAAGGTCCACGCGATAGTACATTTCTTTTTCTTGTTGTTGTTCTGGTGATCCAATGATTCATGTTGTTCTTTGACAAATCGAAGACCTGATGAGAAATAGAACATTGCTTCTTTCTTTGACAAATACAACGCCTTTCAGATCCACATTTTGGACACGCTTCCAATACTTCACAAACACTTTTTTAAAAATTGCTTCCTTTAGTGTGGGTCGTAACACGTTTGACTCACAAATAGTCGTCTGTATGTGGAGCACTGAATCATTTCTTTTCCCTCAGGAACACAATGACTCGACGACATACAGCTACAACATTTCCATCCACAATGGACATGTTGCTCCCGATTGTTAGAGCCTTTGTCACACTCATCAAAATAGTATCTGTATCCAAGAAATCCTTTGATATTGGGAATGACGTTGAAATGATTTTGGTGATGATAAACGTGAATATATTTTTCGTCTGGAAAATTGGGTCCTCGAAACAGGAGATCTCCACGAATGACTTGAGAGTAAACTTTCAAGATATAGAGAGGGACTAACACTCCTTGATTTTTTTGCGTTCCTTTGGGCCCACACATGATTTCAGTCGAAATTCTAGTTTGTTCCAAAAGGATCTTTGTCTCTCTCCGTTGTTTGGGGTTGCGTGATTTTCCATCATTCATTCGTAATTGCTTTCATTCCAGCGTATCTGTTTTCTCTGTATGAGCTATAGCCACCACAATAGTGCAGGCCAAACAGAGGTTATCTTGGTCATTGTCAACCTTCACAATGCTTTGCTTGGTAGTCGCCAATTGATCCAAAGATAATACTTTACGACGTGTTGATTCGCTGACTGAAGGAGGTGACAGTTGAATCATATGGACGGTTGATTTTCCATCAGTAATGTCAAATTCGTCATTCGATTGATATGCATGTTGAATTTGTTACATGATCTTGAAAACTTTTAATTCAGCAGGTTTCCTGAATTCAAAAATGATCCAGGCAGGAGATTTCAGACTGTCATGGGTGTTAGAAAGTGGCAAACGATCTTGATCTTCAGCTCGACACAGTCATTTCAACTGATCCAATTTAGACTCAAATAAGTCCGTCACACAGTCAGCCGCTTATGTGCGGGGATTAAGAAATTGAACTCTTTATATTTCGGCCTGAGGGGGATGAGGTAGTGGTGAATCGTACAGCTCTATCATCTCATCTTCAAAATCGCTAGGGTGAACTTCTGCCAAAACTTTTCTAATGGTGTTGGATGATCAGAACGTCATCATAATCGCTTTGTTTCTGGCTTCTCTATTGAGCTATATGATCGTTTCATGACTATTACATTTTGATTTAATTATAATATCTTACTCACAATATATAAAGCCTCAATTTTAAAAGGTGTTTCCGGATTTCGTTTTATCTCCACTAAATTCCGCTTCAGTTTCCTAATATTAGAATTACTTTTAGTCTCAGCCATGTAAATAAAATATTTCTCTTTTTTAAGTCTCTGCAGTTTTGCAATTTTAGTATTACTATTGATCTCAATCATTTTAATATAATATTTCCGGGCTTTTTCAAGTCTTTCTTTATTTTTGTTTTCATTTTGCTTTTGTTGGGGGGGGGGGGGAGATTTGGCGGGGGAACATTTTTTCTGCACAGTTTCTTTTTATATATTTAAGCACGTATGGGGAAATGTTTGCACAGATTTTTCACATTTTAATTTATTTGTTAATAATCTTCAGACGTGCATGCGTGAACTTTCTCAAATTAAAAAAATAAATAATTAATTATCAATTCATTATAAATTCGTTTAATCATATCATTTATACGCGACATAATCCTTCCTTCTGAATGTAAACAGTTTAACCCAAAAGGTTGGTGGCCTTTAAAGCTCTTCAATGCGTGATAAGCAAATAGGTCGTAATGGCGGAATAAGTGTTGATTCGTGTATTAATTTCAGTGTTAAGGTTGTATTGTAAAGGCTAATTTCTCTTTGCTGTTTGCACGCAGACGTATGGAAAGATGAACACATTAGCAACCATTGGCTAAGTCTATGTAAGTATTGTGAAATAATCAATAGGCATAATAAATCCGTACAAAATAAGAACGTACCTCCAAATAATACATTAGCATTTGATCGCTATTTATGACAGAAGAAGTGAAACTAATAGACAATATTTTGATTTCGTATAGATCGAAATTTATATTTTCTAGTTTTGTTATAAGTATACATAAAGAGTAATCATTCATAAAAGTGAGACGTATATCCACTATATCCTGTGCCTCAGGGAACTTTTGTTGACACGCCAATTAACCTTACGTAGCGTTGTCCTCTGCAAAACTATAACCAACGGTAGGGCTTCTGGATGATGCCAGGTGAAAGTAGTTACACTGTATATATAATGTTAAATAATACAGGTCAGCATGTTGGGAACTGTTCACATAACTAGATTTAAATGCATGTAATATGCACATGGAGAAACCTTCAACTGTAATAATAAGGAAAGTATTGCTTTCATTTTGCTAAAATTTGAAATATTTTCTGTAGGTAGAATTTAAAAGTCGGTACATTTTATAAGATTCAAAAGATAAAGCACAATTTCCAAGTTAGGAAAATGAGCAATCTTGAGAACTTTGAATTAATCCTACCTTCAAATAATTTTGCCAGAAAGCTCAAATGACTGTATCAGTACACAAATCTCATTAATTCATAGGAACACAAAGAATCTTACTTTTAGGATAATATATTTGCCAATTTGTAGTTTTTCTCACAGAGCGCTGGTATAATGTCTTCATCTTCCTTCGGAACTTCATGCAAAACGACAATTTTCTTTTTTCCCCGCTTTTTCATTACAGAATGGTAATTTAAAATTACATTTTTCCCACGCCGTTTGTCTTTCCAGCCCTATAATTTTCTTTCTTCAAGAAAATAAAAAAAGTAAAATGTAGTGTAGATGGGACAGTGTAGGACCAATACATTTTGCTTCTTGATGTATTCCTGTTTATATAAGGAAAAATTTAAAATCTAAGTTGTAAAATTACTAGACTATCCAAATTTGTGGGTGTTTTGAAAATCAGTAAATTTACTAGACCATTCAGATAATGAAAATGATTAAGCGAACGGAATAGCCTTTGCAAAGCAAACCACTAATTTCATTTATTTATGCAAGTAAATAATGGCATTAAATTACACTGTATTGAATTCCACAGTTTTCAGAGAGTTGATACAAATATTTCACACGTTTAACACTATTGTAACCATGCTGTTATCAAGAGATAATGTGCATTTGTTAACGTTTGAATGGGATAAAAGTCTATTTACATATAGCTGTGTTGCAAAATAACTTACAGGATAAAAACAAAATGCTTTTTGTGGATTTCGAACATCATAATGGATAGGCTGCACTGTTTTTGAAAAGATGCCGAATTACACATACCATTTAATGACGTTAATATCAAAATAAGCATCAGCAACCCTGATTACAAGATTGATAAACAGTACGGTATGAAGATGGAATACATTACGTATTTGATGTAAGTAAATACACACATTTGTATTCGGCTTAATATATAGTATAATATGAAGATCTCGTCAAATTTCACGATCTGAATTTACAACGATATAACGAAAACAGAGACAGAATTTATGGAGAACAAATTTAGATATTAAACAACATATGGCGAATCGGTATATGAAGTCGTTATTGTACCATAAATCTTAGGAATGACAGAATATAGCATATAATCATACTTACGTTTTAAAGAATTTAAGAAACGTTGCTCATTGTTGAAAATCAATGTACCCGTTGTAGATGGTCATACTGTTGGCTTGCTGATAACATCTAAGGACAATATTTTGACGTAAAGTATTCACTAGATATTTGTATCTTTCTTCAGTTATATACCAATAGTAAACAGCATAGAAGACTGTAAAGAACAGAAGTTAAATTGCTTACGAAAATATCAATCAAAGGCACCAACAAATTAAAGTGGACAAAAATAAAATAAAATACGCTGGATTGAAAGAATGGTTAACGTTACAGTTTACCTGCTTATGACACAAGCAAGCGAGGAAAGATTTTCCTATAGTTAGGCAAGAACATTTAGGTCGTCCTATTGTTTAGAAACTGGAAAACTTTAACGGAGAGGATATAGTTGACATGTTTATGAACAAGAGGTTTCTCTATAAGACAAACAAGATGACATATGTAAAGTTATTATTAAAGTCTTTACAATTAATTTCAGCAACAGAAGATGGTCAACACCAAGGACTGCTATAGCACAGCAGGAAAACACACAACAACTTGAAACTAAATATGTTGTTGATGAAAATTTAGGAAAAGCGAATAAAATACTGCCAACAAAATAAGCGTGCAATTTGATTTCAAATTAGTTTAAAATTTTAAACGAGAACATAGACCGCTTGTGTAAAAAGATTGGGGATATAGACAGACAGAAGAAAGCTTTAATCATTTATATGTTTTGGATGATATACAAGATCCTGGGTTACAAGAAAAAGCAACAACTCTTGTAGCAAAGAACAACGAGGCTGCCGAGTAATTAAAAAATGAATCGATACATGAAGAAAGGAGCATTATAAGAAAATTTGAATAAGTCTTTCAATCATTACTTTCAATGCTATGGTCCACATACATTAACACGATTTTAACAAGATACCTTGTCATTAAGCATGCAGAGCCAAAGTCTGACAGATTTAAAACTAAACTAGAAGAACGAAAATCAGAATCAGTTCAGGGTTGATCCCATTTTGTTTTCATCAACATGTCCAGAGCAGGTAGTTTTGGAAAATTCACTTGTCCCACGTACCTTTTAACTTGTCCCAAACTTTCAATCGCTTCCATTCGATTAGACGTAAACACTTTAATCCATAGAAAGAACAAAATAAATACATGTACAACATATTAATATCTTCAATGGTCTTACTTTTTCAAAAACATAGGTTGATATCTTACATTTTGCTACTTCAGTAATATATACTTTAGAAGCTGGATTTGAATGAAAGTCCATGTATGTATCTGCCACCTGAATCAGCACTAAGCCAACAGTAGATAGCTGTGCCTAGAACATTGTTTTCAATTACTGCAAAACATCTTTTTGTCAGTCACCGAATTCAAGCCATGGATAATTATCAACCCATTGTGGCTGAAAATTATCAACCCATTGCGGCTGAAAATGTGTATGTCACTTAGTTTTGTCATATTTGACATTTTCTGCTGCCACCGAGTCTGGCTTATATCTCTTTCTAGAAATTGTTGCCTCAGACTCAGTGGCAGCCCTACGTTTTGGCCCTCTAATTTCATGTGAATGCTCCTTCTCTGAATCATTTTTATGACCTTACCCGAGAAAATACTTTAGCAAACTCATTTTACTCACACAGCAAAGAACACTTCACTTGACAACTTCTTTTAAAGATATCATAAGATACATATTGTCGTTAAAATATAAATACAGACGGTTTGTTGATTAGCGTAACTGTATCGCTTCAAGCTCTATCTCGCACGTGGACAGTTAATTATCTGTATGATCGATTAAAAATTTAAAGAATAACTATAGCCATTTAATCAGTTCATAAAGAATCTTACACTAATGTCGGTAAAATGCCTTTCAATAATTTAATTGCATTCACTCGCTTTATTAAAATCAACGTGTGAGCCGATCGTGAGTATCTGGGCGGAGTAAACACAATTTAACAAGGTCCTTTGAAACACTGCTAACTAATCATATTGGTTTTGTTTTGTTTAAAGTGTTTAGATTGGTCGATAATTCAGTATCTTAGCCCAATATGCAGTTATCAACGACCACTTACGGTAAGTGCTATTATTATTTATGCTTATGTACATATGTTAAGTTCTTCCATTCAGCTTTATTACATCAATGTGTTCCTTATGGAATATGTCTACGCTTACAAGGCAACGTAGGTAATAGTTACCTAACTCTTCTGTAATAAGAGTTTTCCCTTTACTTCTGCTTCTATCATACTCTTGTTTATGCGATTATAAAACTTTCTCGTATGTGCTACCAAATATAAGACTTTTCTGTCCTATACCAAACAACACCATTACTTCAAATACAAAATAATTTGTCCAAAAGTACCCATCAGAACAAACAATGCAACAAAAAATTCCTTGCAACAAACAAAATTCCTTCCTTTTCACACATTTCGTGCATATTAACCTCAACTACAACTTTGTTACATCAATATTCCTTCCTTTTCACACATTTCGTGCATATTAACCTGAACTACAACTTTATTACATCAATATTCCTTCCTTTTCACACATTTTGTGCATATTAACCTCAACTACAACTTTGTTACATCAATATTCCTTCCTTTTCACACATTTCGTGCATATTAACCTCAACTACAACTTTGTAGCATCAATATTCCTTCCTTTACACACATTTCGTGCATATTAACCTCAACTACAACTTTGTTACATCAATATTCCTTCCTTTTCACACATTTCGTACATATTAACCTCAACTACAACTTTGTTACATGCCATTACTCTTGCACAGGCCCATTGAGAAGGAGGAGGGGGGGGGGGCAATTGTTCAGAGGCCCGGCGATTTGTAAGGGCCAGCCGTCAACTCAGTTATAGAAAATAATTTAATCTTTGCAGTAAATATTAAAATTTGTTCCTTGCAAGAGTCTAAGTTATGGTAGATTACTACAGGTTTCATATGTAACACTGTACACAGGTTTTTATATTTAAAAAAAAAAATAGTTTTGGTGCCCATGACTACTGTGCCCAGGGTCCCATAATTTCTGCTCTTGCGTCCAAAAGCACCAATTTTATTCTCGTAATCCGATTGTCTTTGACTCGAGCATACTGGCTACATTCTAAACATTGCTTAAGGGAAATAAATCCTTCATAAAACAAGATTGTTGAATTAGATTATTCCCCTTGGTAAGTCTGTCGCGGGCTAGATTATTTTATAATATGAATGTAGATTACACGAAGAACGTGCACAAACAGTTCCGAATGTAAATGCTGACATTATACTATGATTTGTTGTTACTGACAGAGATGCTCAAGTACATGTATTATTGTACACAACACTACTTCTATTGTCATGTTGCCCGATGAAAAAATATTACATACAAATGGAGACTTGAAATTATTCCAGCATTTACAACTTTATTCAAAACGAGTATTTTTTTTATTTTTTTAAAATTTTTTTTAAAATCCTGGTAATATTTTACATCACACTGACATTAGAAAACTTACGGAAGAAGAGGGGGGTTTGCTAAATGGATCTATTTTATATATAAAAGCTTAATGGACCTATTTTATATACAAAAGCTTAATGGACCTATTTTATATATAAAAGCTTAATGGACCTATTTTATATATATATTAGCTTAATGGACCTATTATATATATATATATATATATATATATATATATATATATATATATATATTTATATATATATATATATATATATTAGCTTAATGGACCTATTTTATATATATATATATTAGCTTAATGGACCTATTTTATATATATAAAAGCTTAATGGACCTATTTTATATATAAAAGCTTAATGGACCTATTTTATATATAAAAGCTTAATGGACCTATTTTATATATAAAAGCTTAATGGACCTATTTTATATATAAAAGCTTAATGGACCTATTTTATATATAAAAGCTCAATGGACCTATTTTATATATAAAATCTTAATGGACCTATTTTATATATAAAAGCTTAATGGACTTATTTTATATACAAAAGCTTAATGGACCTATTTTATATATAAAAGCTTAATGGACCTATTTTATATACAAAAGCTTAATGGACCTATTTTATATATAAAAGCTTAATGGACCTATTTTATATACAAAAGCTTAATGGACCTATTTTATATACAAAAGCTTAATGGACCGATTTTATATATAAAAGCTTAATGGACCTGTTTTATATACAAAAGCTTAATAGACCTGTTTTATATATAAAAACTTAATGGACCTATTTTATATACAAAAGCTTAATGGACCTATTTTGTATATAAAAGCTTAATGGACTATTTTATATACAAAAGCTTAATGGACCTATTTTATATATAAAAGCTTAATGGACCTGTTTTATATATAAAAGCTTAATGGACCTATTTTATATATATATTAGCTTAATGAACTATTTTGTGTATAAAAGCTTAATGGACCTATTTTATATACAAAAGCTCAATGGACCTATTTTATATACAAAAGCTTAATGGACCTATTTTATATATAAAAGCTTAATGGACCTATTTTATATATAAAAGCTTAATGGACCTATTTTATATATAAAAGCTCAATGGACCTATTTTATATACAAAAAGCTTAATGGACCTATTTTATATATAAAAGCTTAATGGATCTATTTTATATACAAAAGCTTAATGGACCTATTTTATATATAAAAGCTTAATGGACCTATTTTATATACAAAAGCTTAATGGACCTATTTTATATATAAAAGCTTAATGTACCTATTTTATATATAAAAGCTTAAGTGACCTATTTTTATATATAAAAGCTTAATCGACTATTTTATATATAAAAGCTTAATGGAACTATTTTACATATAAAAGCTTAATGGACCTATTTTATATATAAAAGCTTAATGGACCTATTTTATATACTAAAGCTTAATGGATCTATTTTATATATAAAAGCTTTAATGGACCTATTTTGTATATAAAAGCTTAATGGACCTATTTTATATATAAAAACTTAATGGACCTATTTTATATATAAAAGCTTAATGGACCTATTTTATATATAAAAGCTTAATAGACCTCTTTTATATATAAAAGCTTAATGGACCTATTTTATATATAAAAGCTTAATGGACCTATTTTATATACAAAAGCTTAATAGACCTATTTTATATATAAAAGCTTAATGGACCTATTTTATATATATATATATATATATATATATATATATATATATATATATATATATATATATATATATATATTAGCTTAATGGACTATTTTGTATATAAAAGCTTAATGGACCTTTTTATATATAAAAGCTTAATGGACCTATTTTATATACAAAAGCTTAATGGACCTATTTTATATATAAAAGCTTAATGGACCTATTTTATATATAAAAGCTTAATGGACCTATTTTATATATAAAAGCTCAATGGACCTATTTTATATACAAAAGCTTAATGGACCTATTTTATATATAAAAGCTTAATGGACCTATTTTATATACAAAAACTTAACGGACCTATTTTATATATAAAAGCTTAATGGACCTATTTTATATACAAAAGCTTAATGAACCTATTTTATATATAAAAACTTAATGGACCTGTTTTATATATAAAAGCTTAATGGACCTATTTTATATATAAAAGCTTAATGAACCTATTTTTATATATAAAAGCTTAATGGACTATTTTATATATGAAAGCTTAATGGACCTATTTTATACATAAAAGCTTAATGGACCTATTTTATATATAAAAGCTTAATGGACCTATTTTATATATAAAAGCTTCATGGACCTATTTTATATACTAAAGCTTAATTGATCTATTTTATATATCAAAGCTTAATTGACCTATTTTGTATATAAAAGCTTAATGGACCTATTTTATATATAAAAGCTTAATGGACCTATTTTATATATAAAAGCTTAATTGACCTATTTTATATATAAAAGCTTCATGGACCTATGTTATATACTAAAGCTTAATGGACCTATTTTATATACTAAAGCTTAATGGACCTATTTTATATACTAAAGCTTAATGGACCTATTTTATATATAAAAGCTTAATGGACTATTTTATATATAAAAGCTTAATGGACCTATTTTGTATATAAAAGCTTAATGGACCTATTTTATATATAAAAGCTTAATGGACCTATTTTATATATAAAAGCTTAATGGACTATTTTATATACAAAAGCTTAATTGACCTATTTTATATATAAAAGCTTAATGGACCTATTTTATATATAAAAGTTTAATGGACTATTTTTCATTGAAAGCTTCGAACTCAATGCGTTTAAGATGCATAATAATTCAAAAATCTGGGGTCGGATGCATTACAGTGGAATTTTGTCTGGAATGATATTGGATATTTTCTTGTTAAAGCTATACATGTTACAGATGGCACTGGAAAACTTTCCTCTACACAGTAAGAATGTGTGATTATTTGTATTCTAAAACGAAACAAACAAAAACATTTTGTTTTAAAACAAATTCGAGACTATTTTCTCAAATATCTCTGCTATAAAATTGAATCAGCTTTTATAAGCTAATAGTTTGGAATTTGTTCTCACAGATATTATCGAAAAAGATCAAACAGGATCTATTAAGGGCAGATATATGTGAGAAAATTTTAGAAAGTTATATGATTAATGTTTTATATCCAAAATGTTTATTATACCACTGTTACTCCTCTTGATAGACACCGCGAAAGCTTTGATTCTATAGCGTTGGTTTTCATTGATAGAGTTTTGGAGTTTTTTTCTTTTCTTCAAATTTGAAATTTTTTTTAAAAGATGGATAAACCCATTATATATTGATAAAAAAAGCATGCGTTGTTGATAGTGATCCTAGTTCGAAATTGGTTATAAATAAAACAAAGCTGCAGACAGGAAAATGGAGGGGGTCATGTCTTTCCTTACATCTTTATACCACGTGCTGAAATTCTGGCACACAAAATGAGGGTGAAGAAAACCTGACAAAAATGGAATCAAAATAGGGCACTTTAACATTTAAGCTTATATTGTGCTGATTACACGTCATTCATTCTGGACGGATGAAATAAATCATGAAAGTCTGCTTATATCTTTTATATCAGTACTCAAAATTGTCGGGTTCAAGTTTCAATATTGAAAAGATATAAGTAGCCTGGTTGGGTAGCAACATAGACAGTGCAACCAAATTATGTCACGATAATAATTTGAAACTGGAGAAATATTGAAATGACAGTATCAGAAATATATTTTTCATTTCATTTGGATCGACTGATTTCCGCTAGATCAGAGTTATATAAATGATCATTTAATTGTCCACCTATTTTTCACACTACCCAGCCTATCAGAGATGGTTGTAGATGAGCTTATACAATTTTAGTTTATGCTAATCCGTGAATTCGTGGATTTTCCAAGAAAAATAATTTTGATAATTCATTGAGTTGCCATTTTGTCATTTGCTTGGTTTGGTAGTAAGTATCTGAAGTATCAGGTTCAAATCCCACAGTGTGCTTATTATTATTATTATTATTATTATTATTATTATTATTATTATTATTATTTTATTTTATTTTTTTCATTTTTTATGTGCTTTTTCACCTGGACTTATGAAAGAGAATTATGATAGTAGTAATATTTTTTTCTGTGCGAATATGCACAAAATACAACAGAACACAAACGGTAAACCGCTGACATTATCGCGCGGGATACAGTAAGAAATCTGCTACTTCAGTCTGTTATACATATTGCTAGCCAATACGTTTGAGCATAAAATAAAATTAAAAAATTGCTTGTTCAGAGTGAATAACGGATATATTTCACCTCGGGGGTGACAAACTCAAGTATTTTGACCCACTCGATGAAATATATCCATTATTCACTCGACACAAGCAAATATCATCTCGATATAATTTTCTTTGGAATAGATTTAAAAATTTAATAAAACGACACGTCATTACAAAAGACATTGAAGACGGGAACTATAATAATTGTCAATTTACATAATTTTATAAACTTATTGAAACTGACGTCGGTTAGCAGATATTTGTCGTTGGATACAAAATGGAAGGAGTTGTTTAATATGACAGCGCCGGAAATGTTAAATATTATTACTCTATCACAGTCTAAACGTCTTGTGTCACAATCAAATGCCTTCTGGCGTGATGGCATTGGCGTTTTTGAGAGCTGTACAAAACTTTGATATTTCGAATGAAAATGATTTGCTACGCTGTTCGATATGGTATAGCTGTAATTTAAAATTTTGGAAATAAAAATTGGTTAGGGAAGGGTGTTACATTTATAAATGATTTTTTTCATGAGAGATGGGTATGGTTGGATTTTTAGTAGTTTTGTAAATAATTGTTCTTTGAAGATTAATTTTCTAGACTATACTAGTATTTTAAATGATATTAATAATTATACTAAGAAGATGAACATTATAATCCAGGAATATTTAAAACAACATATTTACACGTCCAATATTACATAGTTATGCGTCCAATATTTTACATATTTTATTACAAGATAAAATAAGTATGTAAAAATATCAACAAAAAGTTATCTTTTTTGACTTTATTGTAGTAATGTAGGCCACTGACCCAAATTACATAATACATGTAACATCAACAAATAATAAGCACGCGAGTGAAATAAAAATGATATACTTAAACATATAATGAACTATATTATTATTATTATTATTATTATTATTATTATTATTATTATTATTATCCAGAGTTTACATTATATGATTTTTGGAGTTTCCGTTCTATGTTTAAGATCGTAGAATACAATTTACATTTACTTCCACTTTGCAGGGCAGATAAACGAATAGTAGCAATCATATGAGAGAGAGAGAGAGAGAGAGAGAGAGAGAGAGAGAGAGAGAGAGAGAGAGAGAGAGAGAGAGAGAATATGCATAAACAAATAATGAGCTATGTCATTATTATTCGTCATAGTTTACATTACACGAATCATGGAGTACCTTTCTATGTTCAAGTGCATATAATAAAAATGTACATATTGAGTTCAATGTACATTTGTTTCTGCTTTGCAGTGCAGATAAAAACGTATGCTCTGAACAAGATATTTAGGTAAATACAGTTTACGAAGCAGCTCAAAAGCTCTACAATCGCAAACAAAGTGTTATTCGGTTTTAATGTCACTTTTACAAAACAAACATATTCTTTTGTGGTATGGAGTGTGATTGTATCTACCCATATTGACCCTAACATTCAGATAACTGCCTCTAAGCTTGCAAAATAAGCTACGATATAGCGGGTTTTCTATAATATCTAGATATGGTTCTCCGCTAAAGTCTAACTTAATTAGTTTGTAGACTCTTAATCTATCGAATTAATGTATTTTGGCATTCAAGGTATGTATGTCAGTATCTGTACATCTTTGCTTGAACAATTTCATAAATATTAGTTCATCTCCTACACCTTGGTTGTACCAAACCTCTCCAAAACCATAAGCCGGTATTCTTATCACGTGGTGTTTGGTATAAATGCCAAAAAGTCCTGTCTGAGCAAGCATCTGAAGTACTATTCTCATTCAAAGGCAAGTTGTTTAGGTTTGGAAAATTATCAATAAACATAATGTTTACAATTTTTAATACTAAGATACTGCCTGTTCTATCCTATGGAACTGAAATTTGGGGCTTTAGTAATGCGTTTGATATTGCAAATACATGCAAACTACAGTAAATATATACTGAAACTTACAAAATCTACTGCAAGCAGTTTGCTATAGGTTAATTAGGGAGAAACAGTCTTAAATCAGTCTAAATTATGACGCCAATAAAATACTGGTTGAAAATACCCAAAATGTCGAGCAGTAAACTTCCAAGAATTTGTTTTAACACGCAACTGCAATGGTCGCAATCATCAAGTTGTAAGATATTGGCAACTTAAATCAAATATACATAACGTTATCGTATGATATAAAAGCAAAGTTGGGACGGGGTATTTAGTTTGGTACTATGGAGTATCAGACAGAATTATGTGTTTATTTGTTAAAAGAGAGATATAGAACTTCATCGCATGTTTTGTGAATGTGAAAAATATATTATTTTGTATGAACTTTTACATTGGATTAAAAGTGATTGTCATCATGCAGAGAATTATAATGCATCGATTCAGTGTAAAAGGAATAATTATAATGCACATATTCAATGTAAAAGGAATAATTATAATGCACAGATTCAATGTAAAAGGAATAATTTTGAGAAAAGATGGTGTTTATATAAGAACGCATTGAATATAATTTGATGGCTCACAGTAGACAATGCATAAAACAAATATAAAAAATATACGATATACATATACTTGTTTCAATTCTTCAGGTTAAACCCCCCCCCCAACCCCCCCCCCCCCCCCCCGCTGTACCTCCCAGACGATATAATGTATTTATGTTCAAAGTAAGTTATATATATATATATATATATATATATATATATATATATATATATATATATATATATATATATATATATATATATATATATAAATCCACCAACTATGACCCATGCAAGTTTTAAAAAAACCCCTAAAAAACAAACAAACAATAAACAAACAAAAAACAATTTTTTTTTATTTCCATTGGAGTACTGAGGGCTCAACATTTTTGGACAGGATTCTTACTGGAAACTAAAAAGATCTTCATTTGGCTAAACTGAGAAATTACTTTGAAATATTACAACTCAAAATCTGATTTTTTTTCATCAAACATACTATTTGAAAACTTAAATCTTCTAAAATATTATTGAAATCTTGATCTACTTTGATTGAAAAGGTCAGACATGACAGCCTATTTAAAAATGACCTATATCAGAAATGCTATTGAAAAACTGGGTAATAGGTTATAAAAGAAATATCATAATCACTAAAACTATTGTCTGATGATCACAACGTGTGGAATACCCTCCATATTCTTTTTCTTCTGTAAGTATTTTCATTCTGTCAGTACGAGCATTCGTAAAACACGGTTTAAAATAGCTGTTGGTGATTAGTAAGATAACATAAAATGACAAAAAATAAATTTCAGTATATTTGTTTCATACGCAGACTCATAGAACACGGTCTAAAATATGTAATGCTTATTACTATACTGGATTACCCAATAGGCTGAATTTTTTTTTTTTTTTTAATTACATGGGGGGTGGGGGCACTATAATCTTTTCAGTGCTTAGGGACTCTATAGGTCTTAATCCGTCCCTGGCTGATTAGTAAAATAATATAAAATCGAAAGAAGTACCTCGTCGTTTCCTTTTAATGAAAAAATTATACATCTCGTGAATATGAAAGATACAGTGCGCGCGCGCACACACACACACACACACACACACACACACACACACACATACATACATATATATATATATATATATATATATATATATATATATATATATATATATATATATATATATATATATATATATATATATATATATATGATATGCAGACATATGTCAATATATACTGTAATAAGCGTAACCAGCAATGACTATTAAGCAGTTTAAAGTTTCTATGCATTGGTTTTGATATTAGCATGACCAAAAATCAGCCAATCAAATATTCGAACGTGTAGCGAAGATCTTTCGTGTTGAGAAACACGTTTCCGTTTTACCTCAGGGGAGGAAACTCAACAAATACGAGGAAAATGGATATAACAAGAGCACTGCAGAATGTTTTCAAGGCTTTTATATTTACTTTATCATTTTCATTTGCTCATGGTAACTATCACTTTGTGTTGTTTTTGTATAGTGCGCACAAATGTGTGTTTGTATTTGAAGAACAAATTTAAATTATGACTATATGGCCCAACGAAGCTAGTATCGCGTTCGAATATTGATTGGCTGACTATTGGTAAAGCATAACAGGCCAAATTTGAAATTTCATCTCGGATTAATAAATATGGTCTTTTTTATGAAGGTGAAAGCATCAGAAATTACAATTTAGCAAATAAAATATAATCCTTTTCATGGTTTTGGCTCATAGTAAGTGCAAAAAAGTTATTTTATCGGCTGCACAATTTTTTTTCTTCAAGAGTGAGCATTTTTTTGTAAGGTGTATAATAATCACTAGCTGCACGTTTCGCCCCATGGACGTTTCGGCCCAAGACATTTCGCCCCACATCACGGACGTACCTGGACGTTTCGGCTCAAGACATTTCGCCCCACATTCAGTAGACATTTCTACATTTCTTAACTATCTACAACGACCTCTCCATTCCCAACAAATATGATTACCCTTCATCATAAAGTTCAGTTCTCGTAACTGCGAAAATAAAAGTATCGCAGTATAGAAAATAATGATCACTGTAAAAGATAGATTCATTTTATACTCTTCATCTATCATTTGCAGTCGTTAGGTCCATACACTAGAGGGTGACGAAACATGGGGGAAAAAAATACATTTTCTCAAAGACTTGTTTCAAAAATAATTATAATTTCAAAAGAACACCGTTTTAACGAACATGAGTATCTAGCAAGTGTTCTTTGGGCTTAATTACAAACAGCTTGTTTGATCTTTGTAGTTAGAGAATCCACTCAATGTGGTATCAATGACGTATTTAAGCTGAAGCAAGGTTTTGAGTAAGCCATGGAAGCTTTATTGCAAAGGAAATAAAATATGAGCACATATGTTTGGAATAAAAAAAAATAATTTAATTGAATTTAAACATTTATATTTATTAAACGATGTCAGAAGATACAATGTCATGGTCCGAAACATCCAGTAAAGTGGGGCGAAATGTCCATTTGAAGTGGGGCAAAATGTCCATTGAAGTGGGGCAAAATGTCCATTGAAGTGGGGCGAAATGTCTTGGGCCAAAACATCCATGGGGCGAAGCATCCCTAATTCATAATAATCATAATGAATATAAATCAGGTAATGGAATATTTTTGGTTTTTTTTCTTCGAGTTATACCTCTGAATGTAACTAGACTGTTCTTGAGGCATAATTTACACATTTATGTGGTATATAAGAGGTTTTGTATGGTTTAGGAGATCATATTGAAGGATAAGGATTACAACCACAGTTTTATCTTTTCGAAAAAAGTAGACCATGTGATAATTATGGGTAAAACCAATATTCAAATAAACAAAATTACTAAAAAAAACCAAATAATAAACACCTTTATTCATGTTTTATTCATGTGAAAGTGAAAAGCAAATGGCATTCATAACATCTGTCTCCTTACTTTTCAAATAAATCAAAAAGAAAATAATATAACGATGGACAATCCAGGTATTTGTTCCTTATAAATGCCTACCTGTATGCGAAATTATTTTAGACTAATTCATCCAAAAATTGTTTTTATGATTCCAGATTTGCATAAAATATTTATTTGTCTCAAATATTCCTTGTGCAAAGTTCAATACAGTACTGTATATTCTTTTTCAGTTTTACTTTTGTTTTATTTTATTTCATAGTTGTATTGTGCTTTGATTTTTTTGTGAAATAGCAGTATCAAATTAATTTTAAAACAGGGTAAAATAATGATAAAAGCACAGACAGTTGAAGATGTTTATGTAGGGGGATGGATGTTACAACAGCCTGAACAGGCAAAAACAAATTGCAGATGGGGGGGTGGATGGTCACCTTATTATAGCAGAAAACAGCCACATCTGCACAAGATACAAGAGTAAATTTGTATCAATCTTTTTTTACAACATTAATTCAATAACCATACACATCAAGTTTGATATTGTATTGTTGCAGTAATGATAAAAACAAACTGAGTATAAATATTGTTGATACCTCTACCAGCTGTTCGAGGAAGAGATATGCATTTCTGGTTGAAAACAAGCAGGGGGCTATGCTAAAATACAGCTGTATTCACACGAAAGGAAGATAAATCAGAGAAAATTCTCAACACATTCCATATTTAGATACACATATAAATCTACTCATTCATGAAACTATCCCTGATCCACATCATTTCTGGATTTTTCAAGAACCTTTTCTTAGAGCCATGTAAAATTGTTACCAATACTGTATGGTTTCAAAGGAAAGCTACATGGTTTCAAACTATTGGTATGTTAGTGGTTCGGGTTGTGATCTCGCCTGTTCATAAAAATTGCAATTATTGTTGACATATCTATCTGCAACACAACAGTACCAGTGCCAGACCACTGATGACCACTTTTTATCATGTTTTTGATCCATTTCTTACAACAACAAACCTGGCCATATTATGAACCTGAAACATGATAGAAACCTGAAACACACTATAAAATTAGCTTTGCAACAGGCATCTGATATTACAATATCAAAATCAGCTTTCAGTGTTGGACTCTTGCCCAGTAATGGCCAACGCTATATCTGTCGAATAAATCTATACATATCACAGACCTGTAGCTTATTTTGGTAAATACAAGTGTTATTGACTTCATCACTTGATATTTTACACAAATATGTTGTAAAAGTGCACATAAAAATTTGTTTGAAAATAGCATAGCATATTTTAAATCCATGTGGAATAACATGACCCTACCTCCTGTCACATTAAAATCACTGGGCTATATCAGCATATAAGTGGTTGTTCCATTGGTATGGAGGAATCAATCAGATGTGACTTTGCTCATTCAGAATGGTTTCATCATGTGACTCTAGCAACTGTAGGTTTGTCATCTGACTGTAATGTGATGAATATCTTGTCATGTGACTGATATCATGGTTCAGCATGTCAAATTACTCTGAACCGTTGCCACTATGTCAAATTACTCTGAACCGTTGCCACTAAGTAAGCGCCTCCGCTATCGGGCGATTTACTATGCAGTTTTGGATATTGTTCCTATGGTGACCAGCTCAGTGGACACAAATGTATGTTAAGAGTCTAACAAAATAGTTCCATACACTTGGCCCCTTTACGTATTTTGCTGTGTCGACTTGCTAAAGTGAGTCTGATATATGTCTTGATTGTAATTTGAACTAAGTAGAATTCTTCATAAACATGTGTTAACATATATTTTTCCAACATGTAAATTTGCCCATGCTCATTGGGGCACTTCTAATTTCATATCTTCAATTTCAGATGTGCAAAGGTTTTGCACGTTGTCAAGCTATTCAGTTTCAGAGGTCAATAAATCTTGCATGTAGTCCGCAATCCCATAATGCATAAATGGAAGTGATTGGTTTTGAAAAACACTGGAACTTATGAAGTTTGTGTGTCAATTTACAAAATAGACAGATTAATTTTACATTTTAACCCAAATTGCCCAGAACACCGCCAATTAATCCATCCATTTTGTTATTTGGTGCATTGATGAACTGTGGTAATATGTGCCTGCAGATATAATATGTTTGAGATTAACACTGCTCTACATGATAGCACTGCAAAAGTGGCAACCAATTGCCACTGTAAACCTCGTAGAGACTATCAAATGCTATTTTAGTACCACTGGTCTTGTCATATGCAGAAAAAGGTGAACTGTTTGATGTATGTCTTATTTAGTACTGAAACGTATGAATGATATTACTGTGGATAATTGCTGGTATTAGCTAATCTCGAGTGTACTATAAATTGCACTTTAGCGGGTGCTCCCCTGCCATATTCAATGTTTTACCTTTGTATGCTGGGGTTACGGGGTGGCAGCCTCCACATTTTTAAATGTTACATAAAATACATTTTTTTTAAAGTATGAAATCATCCAGAGCCTGTCCTACTTTATTTTTCTCTGGGACCCTCTGCAATTTATACTCATATATATCTGACTAAATTAAAACACAGTGTTGGTACATTGGGTCATGGAACGAGCATTCTTTTGTTGTTTTGCAGATAGATATGTCTACAATAATTGTAATGTTTTATGAATAGGTGAGATCAAAATTTAATCAATTATGTATTTTTAAAGGGAAATAAAACTGTTTGTCTCAATTTCTTTATATATGTTCAACTATTCCACATCTGTGATTTGTACAACTTGGAAATAAATTTGTAATTGATTAACTGATAAAAATTGAAACTGGTCAGAAACTTGTTGAGAACAAGACAGTCTTTTTTATAGGCTCAGATTCAATGCAAGACTGTTTCACATTAATTATTGTAACTTCTTGCATAAGTGGATAAAATGATGTCATTTAGAATAAACAAAATTGACCATATCCAGCCATTTGCTGCAAGGACAAGTAATGTTGGAAAAGATAATCTCTTTAATCATATATACTTAACTGCGTGTGAAAACATTATCCGGTGAGTGTACACACTTCCGTGAGTAGTTCAGTTCCAATAATCAAAGATCTTCTGTATGCATCACCATGTGGTGTTAATTAGCAGTGACCTGCACTGGGATTTTGCCACTATGTTTCTAAGTATGCAATGAAAAAGCTACATTGTTTAATTTTGTAATATATTGCACCTTCTTGTTCATATTTACAGGGTTTAATTATGAATTTGTAACCTGCGGATCATCAGTTAAGCTTCTAAATACCTACCATGGTGTGCGTCTTCATTCACATGATGTAAAATATGGGTCTGGAAGTGGACAACAGGTAGGTGCTCTAAGATACATGTCTTTATACACATATTTAATATTTACCAATGGATGGGTGAACACATGTATGTGTGAAATGTCCTTACTGTACTGCTGCAAAAGCTAGACCTTGACGCTTGGTATTCCTATGGGTGTGGATAGTGCCAACACTTTTTAAATTTTGATTTAACCCAAGGGGACGTGGCTAGGAGAGTTGGGGTAACTTTACATAAATTTCAGTTAACTCCAGAGTTGTTTGTCTCATGTCAGAGAATTAGCTTGGGTGATCAGTGACCCAAGTTTCAGCACATGTCAGACTGGGACTTATATGTCATGCCCTGTGGTCTTATCCCTCTCTCTCCTCATCATTCACATACACACTTACTGGTTTACTGGGCATGACAAAACAAATTTATATATGCAACTGGCATTGACCCTGGTCCCCCCCCCCCCCCCTCACACACACACACACACACCGAGAGACTAATCTCAGGTGTAACTTGGAAACTATTGAGATCCCCATCCTGTAGCCAAATATGCACTTACTGGGCATGAAAAGACAGATTTATACTTGATACTGACATTGGCCCAGGGTCCATTCTTACTCTTGAACCCCTGGAGCATAGCTTGGAAACTGTTGAGATCCCCACTATTTAACTATGTACATACCCATTGGTATGGAGAGATAAATATGCACACCCAACTGGCATTTGCCCTGGAGACAGTTCTTACTCTCGTGTACCAACCCTAAAGATTTGAACTTCGAGGTGGTTGTGAGAATGGAAAAGTGCAGGGATCCTTTAGAAGACAAAGAATTTTGGTTTAAACATTGTAATAATCATTCTTTATATTTACAAGTACAATCTATACTTGCTTATAAGTCGAGTCCAACTGCAGACAACACAGACTCTGATCTGTCATCGTGTAATGCGCTGGAAGATCAGGGTCTATGTAGTTTGTTCTACTGAGTACTCCTAACATACTGCATAGACCCAGATCTGCCAGCACATTATGCAATGTGCAACTGGACTCAACTTATAAGCAAGTATGTACTGTATTTGTTGATGTAGATGCATGCATTTTTTGTAGGCATCAAAATGCAAACATTTTATTTCACTCACCTATTTAAACATGATACTCCTACAGTTTTAAGCCTTTCTCTCAAATTGTGTAAGAGGAAGTGCACTACCTTATATACTCGCGTATAATCCGGGTCCAAATGCAAACAACATAGACCCTGATCTGCCGTCGCATAATGCGCCGGCAGATCAGGGTCTGTGTTGTTTGTTCTACTGATTAGTCCTTACAAACTGTATAGAGCCAGCAGATCAGGGTCTGTGTTGTTTGTTCTACTGATTAGTCCTTACAAACTGTATAGAGCCAGCAGATCAGGGTCTGTGTTGTTTGTTCTACTGATTAGTCCTTACAAACTGTATAGAGCCAGCAGATCAGGGTCTATGTTGTTTGTTCTACTGATTAGTCCTTACAAACTGCATAGAGCCAGATGTGCCGGCGCATTATGCGATGGCAGATCTGGGTCTATGCAGTTTGCAGTTGGTATCGGCTTATACGCAAGTATATAGGGTACCTTTTTTTTACACAGCCACATGTACTGTGTACACATTTATGCCATCATGGACATTATGACTATGTAGTCCTACTAGTCTTTTCTTTTAAGACCAAAAAATAAATGTGTGTGTTTCCTATTGCACTGGTTTTAAAATTAGGGTAGGCAGGTAGGTATTTTTTTAAAATATTTTTTTAAACATTATATATAAATCAAATAATATTTAAAGTGCTTCAAAGTACCTGGCAAAACCAGCTCAATTAGATGCAAAAATCAATTTTGGCAATGTGATTTTGTTTATACTAGCAAATTTTTTTTTTTTTTAAACATTATATATAAATTAATCAATATTTCAAGCTCTTCAAAGTACTGGGGAAAACTGGCTTAATTAGATGCACAAATCAATTTTGCCAATGTGATTTTTTTAATTTAAATTTTTTTTTTTTTTTTTAAACATTATATATAAGTTAAATAAAATTTCAAGGGCTTCAAAGTACTGGGCAAAACCGGCTCAGTTAGATGCACAAACCAATTTCGGCAATGTGATTTTTTTTTATAAAAAAAAAAAATTGGGTGGTGGGGGGGAGTGCTAGGGACGGCAACGTGAAACAGGGACGGTTGGCAACGTGAAACACACATTTTTTTTTTTTGGCCTAATAGTGCAAGAAGATTAAATTATTGAAAGGTTTAACTTTGCATTTGCATCTTATATCAAATGTTCGGATTTTTTCTTGCACCATATATTTGTACTAGTCTACGTAAATAACTGTACATATTCTTAGTCTACATAAATAACTGTACATATTCTTAGTCTACATAAATAACTGTACATATTCTTAGTCTACATAAATAACTGTACATATTCTTAGTCTACATAAATAACTGTACATATTCTTAGTCTACATAAATAACTGTACATATTCTTAGTCTACATAAATAACTGTACATATTCTTAGTCTACATAAATAACTGTACATATTCTTAGTCTACGTAAATAACTGTACATATTCTTAGTCTACGTAAATAACTGTACATATTCTTAGTCTACGTAAATAACTGTACATATTCTTAGTCTACGTAAATAACTGTACATATTCTTAGTCTACGTAAATAACTGTACATATTCTTAGTCTACGTAAATAACTGTACATATTCTTAGTCTACATAAATAACTGTACATATTCTTAGTCTACGTAAATAACTGTACATATTCTTAGTCTACATAAATAACTGTACATATTCTTAGTCTACATAAATAACTGTACATATTCTTAGTCTACATAAATAACTGTACATATTCTTAGTCTACATAAATAACTGTACATATTCTTAGTCTACATAAATAACTGTACAAAATAACTGTACATTTTCTTAGTCTACATAAATAACTGTACATATTCTTAGTCTACATAAATAACTGTACATATTCTTAGTCTACATAAATAACTGTACATATTCTTAGTCTACATAAATAACTGTACATATTCTTAGTCTACATAAATAACTGTACAAAATAACTGTACATTTTCTTAGTCTACATAAATAACTGTACATATTCTTAGTCTACATAAATAACTGTACATATTCTTAGTCTACATAAATAACTGTACATATTCTTAGTCTACATAAATAACTGTACATATTCTTAGTCTACATAAATAACTGTACATGTTCTTAGTCTACATAAATAACTGTACATATTCTTAGTCTACATAAATAACTGTACATATTCTTAGTCTACGTAAATAACTGTACATATTCTTAGTCTACGTAAATAACTACATATTCTTAGTCTACATAAATAACTGTACATATTCTTAGTCTACATAAATAACTGTACATATTCTTAGTCTACATAAATAACTGTACATATTCTTAGTCTACATAAATAACTGTACATATTCTTAGTCTACATAAATAACTGTACATATTCTTAGTCTACATAAATAACTACATATTCTTAGTCTACATAAATAACTGTACATATTCTTAGTGTACATAAATAACTGTACATATTCTTAGTCTACATAAATAACTGTACAAAATAACTGTACATTTTCTTAGTCTACATAAATAACTGTACATATTCTTAGTCTACATAAATAACTGTACATATTCTTAGTCTACATAAATAACTGTACATATTCTTAGTCTACATAAATAACTGTACATATTCTTAGTCTACATAAATAACTGTACATGTTCTTAGTCTACATAAATAACTGTACATATTCTTAGTCTACATAAATAACTGTACATATTCTTAGTCTACGTAAATAACTGTACATATTCTTAGTCTACGTAAATAACTACATATTCTTAGTCTACATAAATAACTGTACATATTCTTAGTCTACATAAATAACTGTACATATTCTTAGTCTACATAAATAACTGTACATATTCTTAGTCTACATAAATAACTGTACATATTCTTAGTCTACATAAATAACTGTACATATTCTTAGTCTACATAAATAACTGTACATATTCTTAGTCTACATAAATAACTGTACATATTCTTAGTCTACATAAATAACTGTACATATTCTTAGTCTACATAAATAACTGTACATATTCTTAGTCTACATAAATAACTGTACATATTCTTAGTCTACATAAATAACTGTACATATTCTTAGGTTGCTTCTATTGCTTCTAGCACAGACTCAAACATTTATGTATCCTTTTCAAATGCAAAGAATATGAAGAGTGAACAGAAAACAAATGCTAATATTCACCAAACAGCGCTTGGCACGAGCAATAAGCACAGAACAATTAACAATAAACAATAAATGAGGAACAATAAATTATAAAAGAAATATGATTTAAGAAATTAAAAAATGCTTTGCTCTTTTTTTGAACGTGTGCTTGATTTTGAGAGCCCACTGAATTTTACTGTTAAAGCCTTTTTAAACACTGTTCCAATATCAAATTACTGATTGCCATCGAATACTTTCTACTCTCAGCCATTTTTACTGATGACATAACTGGATATATGGTGAAGTTAAACTTTCATTAAAAGAATATGCGAAAACTAAAATTTTAAATATTGAAGTAAATTGTTTTTCCATCATTAAAAATGTTGAAAAACCTTTGCCATAAAAAATATTTAAACTATGAAAAGTGGTATTTCACCTTTACTGGGTACAAATTGGTTATTAAACAAGAAATTTTGATTCTTTCTGAATTACTTCCATTGTGTAGTCCTGCAAATGTTAAAACATTTGAAATTCATATCCAAACCGTTCTTGAAGTAACATAGTAAAAAAAAGCAGAACTTTTGAGTAGATAAACGGCAAATGATGAGATCGTAAATTGTAAACAATGAGAGGGTTTACTTAAACACAAATGAAATGCATTTCAGATGCATTTTTGTTGGTACATAAATGTTTCCAAGTCTGTACATGCTGTATAACAACATCACATTAACTTCTATGATCATGCAGTTTTTGTTGAGCATGCTTGGCATAGCAAAGACTTAATGCCCTAATTAAAAAGTGGGCTCAACAAAAATGGAGTCTTTTGTCAGAAAAATTGATGTGGAAACTGGATTACTGTATGTATTCACGTACAAGTCAGGTCCAACTGCAAACAACATAGAACCTGATCTGCCATCGCATAATGCGCCAGCAGATCATGGTCTGTGTTGTTTGTTGTAGTAATTACATCTAACAAACTGCATAGACCCAGATCTGCTGGCACATTGTATGATGGCAGATTCAGGTATGTGCAGTTTGCATTTGGTCTCAACTTATAAGCGAGTACATATGGTAAATTAGAATAATTATGGATGGATTCATTTGGGATCTTGGAGTAGGGCTTATGGCTTTAAAGTATTCAGTGGAAAACCTTGTCTATTAGTTCTTAGGTGGTCTCTGTTAAAGTAGAAATACACCTAATTGTATTCATATACTATAAATGTGTATTGGTTTCCTTTTCAGTCTGTAACAGCTGTTGACTCTTCTGATGATCACAATAGTTACTGGCAAGTGCGGGGTAAAACAGGGGCTACATGTGTCAGAGGGTGGGTAATATGTAAAAACAATTAATTCCTTGTGTATTGTCTGTATGGCCACAACATGATTTTTGTATGCCCCCACTGCTTGTAGTGGTAGCATCTTGATTTGGTCCTGTCCATCTGTCTGAGAAGCATATTAGCAAAATTGTACAAAAAACACTCAGTGTTGAGAGATGAAATTATGTAGGCATATTTGTATGCATATCTATTTGACTTAATTAGATTTTTAGGTGATTAAAAAAAAATTCAAATTTTTACACATTTTTTACTATTGTGTCTTGGATTTTTTCTTTACAAAAGCTTTGTTCGCATGATTAATAAAAAAAACCCACATAAGGTAGACAAATGAAGTTTGATAGGCTAATTTGTATTTATATGTAGATGACTTCATTAGATATTCAAGTCATTAAAATAATTTTCAAATTTTACACATTTTCAAACTTTTTAGACTTTTTGACAAAAACATTGGTAGCATGATTGCAAAAACAAACTTAAGATAGACAAATTAAATTTGATAGACTTATTTATATTTTTTTGTATATAGCCTAAAAAGGTTTTTAGTCCACTAAAATAATTTTCCAATTTTTTTTTTTTACACATTTTCAAACTTGTTGGACATTTACTTTTTTCAAGTATACAAAAACACTTGAAGTAGACACATGAAATATAGTGTGCATATTTGTATGAAAATATTTGTGACCTGTTTAGATTTTCATGATTTATAGCAATTTTAAAACAATTTATAAATGTTTGATCTATCTGGATTCTAACATTTTGGCCCACAATGTGTTGTACAAACACGTATATGGTCATAAACCACAAGAGCTTATATAGTATGGCTTGTTGTCTGTCACCCATCCATTAGCCCAAGTTTGTTATCGCTACTCCTCCTAAACCACTCGGAGGACTGCCATGAAACTTTACACACACATTCATCCCAAGGTCTAGTTGGTCCTAAATGAAAATGGTGCTTCTCAGACATCCAATATGGCCACCATAGCAGCCATCTTGAAAATCTTGTTATCGCTACTTCTCCTGAATGGTCATATCAACATGGGATTTTTACTGAAAGACTTATTATGATGTCTGGTTGGTCTTAATGAAAATGGTGTTAACCTGATATCCAATATAGCCACCACTGACAGCAGCCATCTTAAAAATCTTGATATTGCTACTCCTCCTAAATAAAAAATCACATTGACATGAGGTTTTCACCAGAAGACTAATTATGTTATCTAATTGGTCCTGAGAGAGATTGTTGCTGATCAGACCTCAAATATGTCTGCCACAATGAACATATAGAAAATCTTGTCGCTGATCCTTCAGAATTGATGGTCATATCAACATGGATCAACATGGGGTTTTCACGAAAAGTCATATCAGCATGGGTTTTTTACAAAAAGTCATATCAGCATTGGGTTTTAGCCAAAAGTCATATCAACGTGGGATTTCCACCAAAAGTCATATCAACATGGGGTTTTCACCAAAAGTCATATCAACATGGGGTTATCACCAAAAGTCATATCAACATGGTGTTTTCACTGGAAGCTTTCTTATGATGTCTAGTTGGTCTTAAATAAAAGTTGTGCTGATCTGATATCCAATATGGCTGCCACAGTGGCCATCATGAAAATCTTATTGCTACTCTCTTAAGTGGAAATTCATATAGTTCAGAATTCGATGTCATAAATAAAGTGTTACATCTCAAACAAGGTTTTCCAAAATTTCATACTTATTTTAAGTTCCCCATGTTGATTTTAAACACCAGATATGGGGAAATTTATTTTCATACGATTCAGAAAAAGATTCAACATAAGACACCAATGGGATCTTTGCCATACATTATTATCAACATCATTGGAAATGTGCAACTGATGTTCTGATTGTGTGATAACAGAGACACCAAAGAACCAATCTTTCTTACTATATTGAACATTAAGATCAATATATGAAATCTGATTATTAATTGGTTGGAAATGTAACAGGACACTGTATTTGCCTTTTCACCAAAGATTACAAAGCACATTAGATGACTCTCCAAAAAAATAATCTTCAGCTTGAAAGATTTAAGTGGATATAATTTTTTTACATCCTTGTTTTGCAGTTTTACTGGGTTAATATTCTTAATTTGGGTAATAACAATTTTCATCTCCTTTGTTACATCCATGAAAGGTTTGTTCTTTCTCATTTAACATTTTGGAATCACCCATGGTCTTATTACATCAGCTAATACAATTAATGTATGGATAATTTTTTCTCCATTTTCTGTTATTCTTACTGACAAGTTTTGCCATTCACATGTTTTTTTTTGAAGAAATGTGATGTCAAACCCGCTTCCTCTTTAGCACTCCATGGACTGGGGAGAGTGGATTACATGTTGCATCATGGTTATCCAGTATGCCCGTAACAGAATATTTTTACTTGAATGTATTGATTGCCACATGACAACTCTCTTCTCTTTTTTACCTGAAATAATTACTGTTATGAAAACGTCCTCAATCCAATATCAAAATGTGTTATTTAAACTTGAAATCTAATGAGTATGTAACACTGTACACAAACAAAACCCGCTATCCAGCAGGAACAGAGGCTGGAAAAACTAAAGTTCTCGAAAATAAGTTGCAACACTCGAATTGTTTCTGAATTAATTTAAAGCAAAATACTTTGTAAATTGAACTCATTCGCCAAGTTATAATTATTTACAATATTTTCCATTGTTAGGGAGCGAAAATTCCATTCACAAATAGTCAAAACTGTGGTGAGAAATTAGGCATACTTCCTGTTTGTCTGCTACTCAAAAAAAAAATGTAAATGGATAGTATATAGATGTCGTAAAATAAACACTGCTTGATGTAGAAAATGTCAGCTATTTTTCCAGTTGCTGGCAGTGTTTCATAAGATTCCGAAATGTAACATTCTAATACTAAGCCGATTTATAAAATTTTGACAATTGCATTGGAAATTTTGTTGATGCAGTTGTTTGTTTTAAGACTTGGATCATGAATTAGGTCCACACATACTTTCCTGGCAGGGTCAAACACAGTCGTATACTTCTGAGATTGGCATAAAATGTATCTGATTTTTGGAATGTAATACTTAGGATACGAAAGTTATGTCTAAACATGGTGAAGAATAATTACATAATTTATTATTTATTCAGTTGTGAAGATCTCTGCATGATCTGAAATGTATATAGTTATGCTTTCTCAGTAAAGTGAGTGTTAATGACCGCTCTCTTACTGAACAGCTGGGCATTATAATGGCATTTAATCATGACATCCTCATTGCAGACATGATAAAACTTGGGAATGTTGTTAACATTTTCCTCGAAAATTGTCGTTTTTAAAATTTTTTTTTGCTAGTAGTCAATTAAATATATATCAATGTTATCTCTTTATTGTTGACTTCAAATGACATAAGCACCAACTTTAAGTTTTGTTGACTATTTCAGGAAATAGTGCCATTTTTCACTGATGTAATACTTATTTTATGACATCAAATTCTGTAGCATCAACATTGGGTCTTCACCGAAAAACTTTTTATGATGTCTGGTTGGTACTAAATGAAAATAGTGCCAATCTAACACCCATTATTTCCACCATTGCAGCCATCTTGAAAATGTTGTTATTGCATATAGAAAGTCATATTGACATGGGGTTTTCACCAGAAGACTAATTATGATACCTAGTTGGTCCTGAATGAAAATGGTGCTGATCTGACCTCAAATAAGGCTGTCACAATGAACATATTGAAATCTTGTCACTAATTCTTCTGAAATTAATATATAGTGCTTATTATGAACAAGTTGCCTGTACCATCTGAAGGTGATATTTGTTCCAGTTGCAAACTAGTTGCCTTTTCTTTTAGCCCTACTGGTCAGAGACCAGAAGGGCTTATGTCATAGCCTGTCATCCGTCCGTTAGAACAAGTTTGTTATTGCTGTGTCTCTTAAACTACTGGACAATATTGTTATCGCTACTCCCATTGAATGGATGGTCATGTAGACTTGGGGTTTTCACTAAAAGATTGGTTATGAAGTCTAGTTGAACTTAAATGAAAATGGTACATGTTCAACATCCAGTATGGCCACCTTTGTGACTGCTTTGAAAATTGTATCACTACTCATCATGAATGGATGTCGTATCAACTTGGGCTTTTCACTTAAAGACTTCCATGCTGTCTCGATGGTCCAGAATAAAAATGTTACTGATCTTATACTAAATGTGGCTGCCATGGTGCCCATCCTGAAAATCCTGTATGAACATTTATATCAGTATCAAGTTTTCACATAAAGATTTCTCATGATGTTTAGTTTGTCCTAAATGAAAATGATGCAAATATGACATTTGTTACAATTCTAAAATAAACATTCTTCTTTTCATTTTGTGAATGCCTGACAAAATGCAGAGCCTATTATGGTGTGATGTCCATACATCTGTCTGTCTGTTACCTATTTTGTTAATGCATAATAACTCAAGTTATCCGCCATCTACAGTTACCAAACTTTGTGGATGGCTTGTACTTGGAGTAAGGAAGAAACCTACTGAAAGGTCAAGGTCACTGTGACTAAAAGAACAAAAATGGTTTCAGCACAATAATTGAAGTTTCCCACCATCAACATTGACCACATTAGGTTTAGTTAAATGCTGCATACCTTGACCAAAGGTCGAGATCATTGAGATCCCCACCACCCCTCATTGGTCAGTAATCTCCGGAATCAGCCATACCCTGCTAGTGCATACACTGAGGATTATTAGACATGGGGTGGGCATATAACATGCTATTCATGGTACTCTTGTTTTTAGTTAAGTTGTTTCTCAAGTAAGGATCTGATTAATTAGCCACAGGACAATAACTACCCTTAATTCACTGTGCGTTGTACTGGCAGCAAGGATAATGTTTTTTGCTTTATTTCAAGATTCCTGTGAATTTACTAATCCACACGGATTTTTTGTATGTATTTTTTTTTAAATGATGTAAAATAGGGGATCAGGATTCCTAATTACAACTGAGATATTACTGTTGGTTGTCTTTAATCAAAACCATGAATGTCATACCTGATTAACTGCACTTTTATGAATTCTAGGCTTGAATACATTTATTAGTTTTACAAGGAAAAAAATTAAATGTGATAACAGATTTACCGAAATCTTCCAGACATCTTTGTGCATTTGCTTATCATACACATATTTGATAGCCTGTCTGTCACATGGCGGTTCACAAAAAAAATGGCGGTTATAAGAAACAGACAATGCAGTGAATCTTTCACAGCAAGTTACACAAAAGATTAAAAAAATTATTGCAGTTATAGGTAACTTCATACTCACATTAAATATTGTCCCCTGCCTTTCTGAAGAAAAGCAGTGACATAGTATTTGCATTTCTGTTCATCCATCATACTTTAATTTCTGCTCCTGGTCCATAACTTTAAAACTGTTTGAGATTAAGGAATGACACTTGGTAGACATCACCTTTTCCCTTCTGCTCTTTAACCTTAAAGTCATTTGTGATTAGGGGATTAAACTTGGTTTATTTATGTATCATATCTAGAAGGTGTGTCATTCATCACATTGGGGTTGGGGGTGTTTAACTCCAGGTCATCGCTCAATATTTTATGTTTACATCACACTTTAACTTCTGCTTCATAACTTTAAAGATGTTTTATATTAAGGGATGGATTTTGGTATACTTGTGCATCATCACTAGAAGGTGTGTCCTGTACTGTATTGAAGGTCCTATCTGCACGGTCAAGGCCAAGGCTCAATATTTTAAGTTTTCCATTAACACTTTGTCTTTAGCTTTATAACTTTAAAGTCATTTTAGATTAAACTTGGTATACTTGTACATCATCTCTAGAAGCTGTGTCATGTACCACAAAAAAGGGGGTGGGTGGGGGTCCTGTTTTCAAGGTCAGGGTCAATAGTTTAAGTTTTCCATAACCTTTCTTGTCTGCTCTATAACTTAACAACTGTTTGAGATGAAGGGATGATACTTGGTATACTTCTACATCATCACTAGATGGTATGTTATGTAACACTTTGGGAGTATTATCTTCAAGGTAAAAGTTAAAGCTCAGTATTTCAGTTTTCTGGTTCACTTTCCTTTCCATGCTATGAATTTATTGCCATTTGACATCATTCAGTACAGCTCATAAAATATCACCCATTATGACATATATAAAAAATAGAAATTACCAACCAAAGAAAGTGGAATATTTCTCTCCTCTTTTCCTATGAACATTGTATTATTTATAATTAGAGTAGAGATAAATGCAGTAATGCTGCCAGGACAGGATGCATGAGTGCATAATTGACCATCTGTCATGCAATTTGAAATTAGCTATGTACGAGAGCTTGTGCAATTAAACTTGAACTCCTGCAAATATGCACGAACTATCAAAATGGAGTCTGCTCATATTTGCTCTGTGTAAGATTGCCTGCTTTAGTTTTGATCACAGAGGTGTATTTTTGTGTGTTTTTCAGTTTTTCCATGTATATTTCACACTGCACGTGAGTAGAAATCCAAGACAGTGGCCAGTCATAAATTGATTGCTTTAAAGTTCCCTCTGCCAGGACTTCCGTTGTGGATCAGGATACTGTACATGTCATTGATAACTTGGCAGCTGTTCATACTTCAGATGCATCTATGAGGACCCTGATCAAACAGAAGTAATTGATTTTTCACAGGATTGGAGTCATTGAGCACTCAGACAGCATGTGATGAGCCCCTGAGATAACAAGAACAAATTTGAGTCACAATTTCAGAGGTCATGGCCATGTTAAAGCTAGAAAAACTAGCCATGCACATGCCTCACCAAACCACAGATTGTTTGAAGGGTTTCCCTATGCAGGCTAACATTCACACTGCAGTCAGAAACACTACCTTCTGATAATGTCAACAGAATAATGGTAATACAGCTACAGGGTGGTTCATATGAAGATTTTAGTATCAAAAGAGCACTGGATACTTACCAATTGATTGAATTATTTCCACTCACAGAGCAGAGATCTTTCATTGATTGTTAAAACCAGAAATTTGTTTCTTCAGATCTTTTTTATACTTCATGGGAGAAATATTGCTACTAAGTCCTGGAACATAAATCGGCACACTCTGCAGTCAATCTCAAAATGGGGCTGGTTTGGTGCTGGGTAATTTATATTTTTTTACCCATTATCATGCATAAGAATTTAACAGACTTAACAAGTAATATGTATTACACCTTTTGAGTGGATAATGCAAATGACTGGTATAAGGCATGCCTTGATAAGTGACAGATCATGAGACAGTGTCACAGCAGAGGTTTTAGTCGCTCACCAGTAGTTGGGCCAAACAAAGAGTAAATAAGGGTGGTTTGTGGTTTTCTGGCTTTAATGCCATTTTTCAGCAAGAACTTGGGGAAAACCCTGGAAAGAACCACTGACCCACAGAAGCTACTGGCAAGCTTTCTCACATGCCCATGTTTGCCGAGCCTGAGACACAAACCCATGTGGACAGAGGTGAGATGTTGGTGATCTGTAAAGGTGAGCACCTTAGACCACTGTGCCTCCCAAGACCCCAAATAAGGATGGAGAGAGAGGCTAAATATCTCAGAATATTCAAATTACTTTACCCACAGACAGTAAGGAAAGGTTTTATTTGAGGGATAGGGCTTACAATTATATCACAGATAATACAAGATAATATACTACATTTATTAGTTTTGGAAGGAACATAAGTTCAGTATGGTAACACATCTACTGAAATCCTGTAGACATCATTGTGCATTCACTATCATACACATATTTGATAGCCATACTGTCACATGGCATCCAGCACAAAATGGCAATGAAAGTGACTGATATAACACCTTACACACACACACCTTCATCAGTGACAGTGTCACATCAAAGGTTTTAATCATGCAACAGCAGTTGGACCAAAACTGGGTGCACAGTAGATAAGGGTGGAGAGAGAGGCTAAATATCTCAGAATATTCAAATTACATTACCAGCAAACAGTAAGAAAATGTTTCCTTTGAGGGCTAGGGTTTGGAATTAGATCACAGAATCATTTGATTCAATTATAATTTTGAAAGAAATATGGGAAACATCATAGCATCTCAGCTCTGGTGTTTTGTGTAACAGTGAATTCTAAAGCATATTGGTTTGAAATGATATTTTATCAGGATCATAATGGTAAATAACCTGGTGGAGAACAATGATACCAGATGTAATGGATTCTGGGTTATGGGCCAGAAAGGGGAACATATAACAGAAATCATCGACATTTAACACAGTGAGTCTTAGAAGTTGCTCTAGTCTGTTCCTATCATCATTTTTCTATCATCATGTTACATCATTTTATTATCTTGTATCTTTTTGTTTACGTTTGGCAGAAGAAAGTGGCTAAATGAACATGGAAAACATTTCTAATTGTCTTGAATTCTTGTTTTTTTTATATATTTCAGGCAGCCAATACAATGTGGGCAGACAATCCGGCTGACACATCTGGCTACAGGAAGGAATCTGCATAGTCATCATTTTCAGTCACCTCTGTCACACAACCTGGAGGTCAGTGCATTTGGAGAAGGTGGGGAGGGAGATGAAGGTATGTGGATTTACCCTATAAATTAATTTGTGGTTAATACAAATATCTTGAATACCAAGTCATGAGCTATTTGATAATTGATAATACTAATGAAAAGTACATTGGTGGTGCTGGTGATAATGATTTTAAGGATTGTTGTTGTTGTTCTTATTGACTGTGGTTAAAATGAGTAACAAGTGAAACAGGTAATTTTTCGTGTGAAATGGAAAGTGAATGAAGAACAGTTGCAAATGGAATGCAGAGTGAATGCAAACAAAATGCAGAGTGAATGCAAAGAGCATAAAATTGTAAAACAATGAATGATAAGTGAAAACAATGAAATGCAAATGCATTTCAAGAATGGATTTGAAAAGTGATTCCTTTTCAAGCTGACACAAAATTTCCAGTGAAGAGCCCAATCACATGATATACCAGGATCAGATTCTTTACACTGCCTGACAAATTTTGTCAAGTCTTCTTTGATGGGAAGCGCAACATTACTTTTGCAGCATCTGGAAGCAACAGCAGTGGTGTCAACTGTTTGTTTAGGTTTTGGTTAAAGTTTTTTTTTCACATCTTTCCTAAACCCATGAAATTTCTCATTATATTTGGTATGAATTTTTGTGAAGCTAAGGCCATTCATTCTACAACATGCTTACTTGCCCCTATTACCTTTGTTACGACTCTATGGTCTAAGAAAAATGTAACAGAAAGAAAGTGAAACCAACAAATCAAGTAAAAAATCAACAAGCAATTTATTACTAGATAATTAAAATGAAAAATCAAAAAGTCACTTACAGTAATGTGTTTTGAAATCCTAATAATCCAATAAGAATGATTGTTCTAATCACAAGTTCTAAATATAGAATGTTCCGAATTCACGGCTGTGTCCTTGAATGTTATGATGTGCTAATGGTCTCCAAAGTCCTGATGTATTAGAAATCTTGATGTGCTGATGTCAAAATGAAGTATTCCAAAATATCTGAATAAGTTCACTTAAATTCCAAAATCATCAATTAAAAATCCAAAATCCAAAAGTTTATGAGCACTGTTATAATCCAATGAATATTTAAAATAATTTCTCCCTTAGAATTTGTAATGAATTTTCACAACTGTAATAGCTCTTTACAAGACTGATGGTAATGTCAAAACTGAATAAATGTCCACCAAACATAGTATATATAAAGATTGGTCACATGACAGAATGTTCTAGAATGTGTGTCATCTTAATGGAATTTTACTTGTAAACAAAATTCAACCTTGACCTTCAAATTGAGAAAACATATTGATCAAAACAACCTAATTCAAGGACACTAGTTAAACATGTTTTTCATGATAAACATTAAGATTTAAGCAAATATTAAAGTGAAGAAACGTTTATAATTTCCTAAAATATTTATAATATTATATAAACATCATACATAACACCTTGGAGTTAAGGTCTAAGTCATAGAAATCGGCATTTCATATTAAGATGATGTCCATCTATCCCTCCATCAATCTGCATATTCCGTATTTCATTTGCACAATGACTCAAGTTCTTCACCATGTACTATTACAAAATCTTGTAAGTAGGTTGCATTTGGGACAAGAAAGAAACCTTTCAAATTTGGTCTCAAAAGACCAAAGGTCAAGGTCATAAAGAACTGAAAGAAGGAAACCCATTTTCACACAATAACTTGACTGGTATGCCAGATACCTTGACCATCCTTTGTAAATGGGTTGCATTTGAGGAAAGAATACACATTCATTTTGTTGTCAAAGGTCAAGGTCATATTGACTCAAAGAATGCAAATGGTTTCTGCTTGATATCTTTAGTTATCACTTACTTTGACCAAGCTTTGTAGATGGCTTGCATTTGAGACAAGAAAGACACCAATTCATTTTGGAGTCAAAAGGTCAAATATCAAGGTTACAGGGACTGAAAGAAGTAAAAATTATTTTCACAAAACTACTTAAATTATGTACCACAAACCACGACCAAACTTTGCAGTTGGTTTGCACATGAGACCAAACTTTGCAGTTGGTTTGCACATGAGACCAAACTTTGCAGTTGGTTTGCACCTGAGACCAAACTTAACAGTTGGTTTGCACCTGAGACCAAACTTTGCAGTTGGTTTGCGCCTGAGACCAAACTTTGCAGTTGGTTTGCACCTGAGACGAGGAAAACACCTATTGATTTGGGGATAATGGGTCAAAAGTCATGGTCTGAAAGAACTCCAAGAAGGAAAATGGTATGAACAGAATTTGCATTTGAGACAGTAAAGGCAACTATTGATATTGTGGTCAGTAGGTCAAATGTAAAAGACACCAAAAATGAAACGAGAAATAATTTCCACAAAATAGCTTGAGTTATGTGTCTTTTGCCATGACCAAATGTTCTGAATGACTTGCATTTAAGACAGGAAAGATGCCTATTGATTTTGAATTCAAATGGTACTGACCAGTGTAAGAGAGATTTACATAAAAGATGTATAATAATGTTATTTATCACATGGGAGTATAATAATGTTATTTATCACATGGGAGGTGTTTATTGTACTATTTATGGTACTCTTCCTTCCTGCTAATACCATTTCATAATATTTTAGAGTAACTTGTCCTCTTTTTTTTTTTTTGAACAGTCCCAAAAATCATATGAAGTTACAATTCACAGGCTTTTTTAAAGTTGATGTGAATTCAATTTTACGTTTTTGCAAGCGAAGCTCGAGTGGGGCCAGAACGGCTGCTCATTGCCTTTTTTCTTTAAAGACATTCTTCTGTCATGTGATTTCTACATAGTACATCAACGAGGATAAATCTTGAAGTCTGTACATTGAGTTCTGTTTGTATTATTAAATTTCCCTGTATAGCATCCAAATGACATAATAGTATTAATGACATTACAGCAGCTGCAAAGGTCATCGATTTGTCAGTTCTTTTGGGCCATGACCAGGACATTGACATACTTTATTGTGTCCAAAAGCATCATCAACTAACACTAAATTATTTTTATGCATACAAATTATGCCTGCACACACCAGTGTCTTTTGTTTCATTTTTGTGCTGAATATTTTAAAATCAGCATTTGAGATGGAAGATCCATAGTCCAGAGTAGCCCCATGGTTAATCTGTAAGTTGCTGGGTGAAATCCCTGGCTTTTAGGGATGTCCATGTGCTCGTTTTGTCTAAAGATAAGGAAAGAAGATCTGCAGTAAAGACAATACTGTAGTATCATCAATTTTCATGGGGGACAAATTTTTGTGGTTTCGTTGATGCCCTGAACCACGAATTTAAATACCCAACGAAAAATTAGCCATGTATGATGATGATCCCCCCCCCCCCCCCGGCTCATTTTCTTACTGTGTGTCGTTCCTAGAGATTAAGGAACCTACTAGTATTTCATAAATCAACGTCAATACTGTAATTTGGAAATAAAGTATTAGCTTTTACACGTGTTTGTTTTATTTTAAACCTTTGAAAAAAGAATTATAAAGCATTTTATATTGTTTCAATGCACACGTGTCGATAAGATATCCGATAGCTGTAATTTCCACTCACTGCCTTAAATCGATATACGAGATACATAAGGATAGAGAGAAATGAGAAAAAGCATAGGTATTCAAACACTAGTAATGTTGAAAATGAAAGAAAGAATAATAAAAAATAATAGTATATGAAAATTAAATTAAAATTCTTATTCAAATCGATCCTTCACTCGAGTACAACTGTTGTTGAACAATTTATATCCTCCTGAAACCACATTTCATTGTATCCATGCATTTTTATCCAAAAGAACAACAAGCCTGTAAAATACTAGAACTATTGCTTGAAGCACTGTTATTAATGAAACACTATGTATATACACTACAGCATAGTATTAAAGCTCACACTTCACTGATTTTCGGACAAAGCCACTGTATCAACATCATGTCAAACAAGTCTCAATGTACACACAAATGCTTGTCAGGAAAATAATCCCCAAATTGCAGAATTAAACAAGTCCAGTTTTCTCCAAAACACTGATAATTAGGTCACATCTTTCACTCATTGTCGCGTGAGCTGCAATTATCTATTCAGCCCGAATTGGCTTGATTAATGAGGTTGCAATAAGTGATTGTCACCAGTAGCATCTTCTTTTTTCTCGTGATGGCCTCCATGACCTGTTTAGCATACCAGTTGTGGAAGTGTGATTTTAAATATTCTTTGTACTCTTTATTTAATGTCAAGTCTAGTGGTTGAAGTTGGTCTGTACATGAGGTAGGCACTAACAAACGCGTGATTCCACTGTCTTTCAATTTAGTTAGCATCTTCTCACATTAATGGGCTCTAGACACATCAAATATTGCCACAGTCTGCTGATTGCATTGAGCAAAGGGCAGTCAGTCACGTGTTTTGTTCCCTTGATGGATAGTAGTTTAAGTTAGAGATCGTTCGTTCGTTCTTTGGATTTGGTTCGTGTGCGGCCATTCAGCCATGTACGAACAGAAGTGAGACATGATACATACAGGTTACTTTAATAACCGATTGACTTAGTGTTGTTGGCTGTGTCGGCTTCCTTTGATGTCGAGCACTCAGACGTAAACACGGTGTAAGCGATTGACCTTGACATGTGTGTTTTTTGTTATCATAGAGACGGTAGTATTGTCTTAGTGTTGTTGGCTGCGTCGTCTTCCATTGATGTTATTCACTTGGACAAAAGCACGGTGTCAGTATTGAACTTGTCAGGTTTTTGATTTGTGCTCATACATGTGAAAGTATTATCATAAACATTCAAGTGACCCCCATTTGCGTCATCAGAGTTTCATTCTTTTTTATTCTTTATTTTGGGTATTTGTAGAGGTTAAACCATGAAATTAAACACTTAGTAATTTGCAAACTTTGACAGGCCAAACCACGAATTTAAGTACCCATGAAAATGTCTAATTTTACAAAACCACGAAAATTGAGCCCCACGAAAATGATTGATACTACAGTAAATTGTTTATTGTTTGAGATTTTATGATTTTTCAGACTCATTCATTGAGACAAATGAAATATCCTACAGATTTATGATTTTTATATCATGTGGTTGTCCAATATAAGATCAATTAAAATGGATTATATTCAGTATTCTGACGAGCCTTTGCAGTTCATGTATCTTTTAAAACTAAGCAAGATCTTGTTAGAACTGGTATTCTTATTTCTTGTTCATCTTTTTCAGGGGATAACTGGGTTTTAATGTGTAGCAATGATTACTGGAGTAGAAACGACAATGTTAGACTGAAGAATGCTGTTACAGAAAAGTAAGAGAAATTTTACTGTGGCATTAAAATGAGTTTTAGTTTCTATTCTGCAATTTTAGCACATGTACTTGTTTATATTGCAAATAGCTTATAAAACTAAAATGGCTGTGGTGTTGCATCATTTGTCACCATTTGTTATTTTCAACTTGTCAAAAACCAATACACTAATTTCAATCATATTTGGCACAGAGTGATCAGGAATGAAGACCTTTAAAGTTTGTACAAATGATTCTGATAAGCCATATCTTGGTATGACTGCCATTACTAAAATTAGAAAAACCTTGAAATAATTTCTTATCAAAAGCAACAAAACAGAATTTGACCAAATTTGACAGAAAGCATCCTGGCTTGAAAGCCTTTCAAGATTTTACAGCAGATCAACTATACATCCAGTATGAACTCCATTACTAAAATTACAAGAACTATGACTTACTTTCAAAAACCATTGCTAAACATAATTCAACCAAATTGTAAAGAATGCTTCCTGGTTTTGAGGATTTTCAAGTTTGCACAAGTGATGCTGGGAGGCCCTGGGTGGCCGAGTGGTCTAAGGCGCTCGCCTTTACCAATCACTGCCATCTCACCTCTGTACACGTGGGTTCGAGTCTTGGGCTCGGCCAATGTGGTTATGTGAGAAAGCTTGCCAGTAGCTTTCCGTGGGTCGGTGGTTCTTCCCAGGATTTTTCCGGGTTCTTCCTCCACCAGATATACTGGCCGCCATGTATAGCCTATCATGTGCTGAAAAATGTCGTTAAAACCCATAAAACCAAACCAAACCAAACCAAGTGATGCTGATCTGCCTTCCAGCCTTGCAGTCCTTACTAAAAATAAAAACTACTTCTTCCTAAAAACTGCTACACAGAATTCAACCAAACTTATCAGAAAGTGTGTGAAGGCCTTTAAATTATATATATATATATATATATATATATATAATATAACTATATATATTCTTCACCATCTACTATTACCAAGTAGAGATCTTTAAATACCTGTATTTGCCAGACAGGTCCACATCGTTCATTCGAGTTCTCGATCATCATTATGTCAGTGGTCTTTGATCTGTTTATCCATTATACTGCCAAATAAACACCTTAATGAAGTAAAATTCAGTGGTCACTAGGTCTAGTTTACTGATTGTTTCTTTGTCCAACAAGTAATAAAGATGTTGCTGACTAAGCTTAATTCAAAGGTGAGTACGTTGTTTCTTTGTTAAACAATCACTAGATGTGTCACCACTAAGCATATGTGGTCATTATGTTTTCCAAGTTGTTTAAACTCTCAGTAGCCTCAAAACACAAGACAAAACAGGTGTGAAAGCTTATCTCCTGTACTTGTCAAAAGTCCCATAATTGAATGATTGCTGTAGGCCTATACTACAGATATTACATCAGTTCCTCACATTTGATTGTGTTGTGGTATGTCGGCAACCAAAATATGCGAGTCCTAGGCATGAATTAAGAAAACAAGATGTTGGCAACAACTAACTTTTATTATTATCCTCCAAGACTTATTTGGGGACCTGATCAAATGAAACCTCACCATCTGAATTTACCGGAAATGCCATTAATTAGTTACATATTTTTGAGCTAGTATTTCAGTTTGTTTTCAAATAAAATTCATTTTTAAAAACAGTAGTCTTAAGAGTGGAATAAAATGTTGTTGACTCAAATTATATAATATAGTTTTCTGAATGAAAAAATCATGTTTTATAAAGAATTAGTTTGAAAGGAAACCAGTTAATCATGGCAGGATAATACTAATACTAAAGCAGCAGCAATTCCGGAAATGAAAATGACACATTTTCCAGTACATTTAATAATTAGGTTTATTAAATTTTATTGTTTTCACAGCTTGTTATATCACCTTTGAATGTTTTTGTATTAAATTTCACAAAATATATGGCTGCCACATTAATTTTCAAGAAAAAATGTTCAGCAAGAGTCGTTATAATTTCAGGATCTCTTATATATATATATATATATATATATATATATATATATATATATATATATATATATATATATATATATATATATATATATATATTATGTTGGTTTGCCATCAAATATGGCTGAAAATACCTGAAGTAGGAAAAACCTTAAAACAATTTTTTTTTTCATAATCAACTGAAATTGAAGAAATTTCACAAAGGCACAGATTTCTTGGTCATCTACATTTGCATTTGGCTGTTAGGCAGATCTCTGCCTGGAGTGATCTCAGGCTCACTTGGTCCACTTGTTCTTTATTGCCAGCTATCCTTCTTTCTTTCTTTTGATTAATGTTTACTGCATGAAATATTATAAATCCCAGAGAATTAATCATTAAAGGGAGGTCAGAGGGCACTTTTGTAAATATGCCATCTTTCATCAGATACTAGAATTACAGGCCTATTTATCTCCCAGAGCATGACAGTATTATCCTCTCAACCATAGTTATACTAAAGGTTTTTATCTGGCCTGGCTGCCCATGAATTTTAACCCAAAATATATCCGTTGTTATACGCCCGCCATAAAACAGTGTATTATGTTTCGATGACCTCCATCCATTTGTCTGTTTCCAATTTCGTTTCTACACAGTAACTTCAGTTGTTAATTATTTACAGTTACCAAACTTTGTGGATGGCTTGTACTTGGAGTAAGGAAGAATCCTATCAATTTCAGGGTCAAAAGCTCAAATGTCAAGGTTACTGTGACTGGAAAAAAACAAAATGGCTTCCACATAATAACTTGAGTTCTCCACCATATACAGTTACCAAACTCTGTTGATGGTTTGTACTTGGGGTAAGGAAGAACCATATGGATTTTGGGGACAAAAGCTCACAAAACAAGGCCACAGTGACTGAGAACAAAATTGGTTTCTACACACAATAAGTTGAGTTGTCCACTACCTACAGTTACCAAGTTTTGTGGATGACTTGCATTTAGGGTAAGGAATAACCCTAGGTCAAAGGTCAAGGTCGCTGACAACAAGAAGAAACAAGGTTTCCACACAAAAACTCCAGTTGTACCAGGGGAAAGAAAGAACTAGATCGATTTTGGGGTTAAAGGTCAAGGTCACTGTGACTGAAAGCAGAAAAGTGGTTTCCAGATAATAACTTGAGTTCTCCAATCATCTATGGTTACCAAGCTTTGTGTATGGCTTGCACATTGGGTAAGGAAGAAGCCTATCAGGTTCGGGGTCAAAATGTTAAAGGTCAAGGTCACTGTGACAGAAAGAATACAAATAGATTCTGTGCAATAACATTAATTCAATACCACATACCAGGACCAAACTTTGTGGATATTGTGATAACTTGCACTTGAGATCAGAAAGAAGCCTATCGATTTTGAGGGCAAAAGATCAAAAGTCAAGGTCACTGACTGAAAGAAAAAAAATGGTTTCCACACATTGACATTAATTCTACATCATAGACCTGAACCAGACTTTGTGGATGGATTACACTTGGGGTAAGGAAGAAGCCTATTGATTTTGTGGTCAGCTATCATGGTCACTGACAGAAAGAAGGAAAGCTGTTTCCGCACACAAATTTCAGTTATCTACATAGGGGACTAATAAACATGGAATGGGCATATAATGTGCTGTTTAATGTACTCTTGTTACTTTTTTTTAATAAACTTAATTTAAGAACAATAATAAAATTTCTCAAATAAACTATTGATGAGAAATCATACAAAATGTAAAGTGGCATAGGAGTAAGTTGGTAATTGCATTTCTTTCAATTTCCAGTTATCTACATGTCACTGGGGACACATTTGGACGTCCAATCCATGGACAGCGGGAAGTGAGTGCTTACCCCTCGCCTAATGAACTGAACTACTGGCAGACGATGGAAGGAATTTACATCAAGCCGTCAGAGTCCCCTCCAGGTTCACAACCAGTAGAAGAAGATGAACATTATCAACATCATGAACATAATGAATTGTGATAATATGAATTCCTAATTCTCACTATTAAGTCCCGTATTCATTACCAATTGCACAGTATCTCTGTAACTCTGTATTTTATCAGAGCTCTAGTGAAGGATTTAAAATAAATTGGATATTTCACTTCCTGGTTTGAAATGAAAAGCTTTTTTTGAAATACAATGATGGTTTTTTTTGTGAAACATAAACTTATGATACCAGACTGAGTCTTTATTATCAAGACATTAATCATGCCTTTGAGAATGCATCAAATGGCATAGTGACAAAGACATATTCATTGTGTGTCTGATTATATGGATATATTAGTCATGAGTGAGTGTTCTCACATTGATCCTGTACTTTCATTTCAAACTTGCACAAAAACATCTGGCACTTGTCCCATAGCATATTTTGTATTGGTCAAATGCACCATCATAAAATATGGACATTGCTTATGGCTGGAGTGATACACTGGCAGCTTTGGACTAAAAATTAAATTCATTTGTGTAATTGTAACACATAACAAATTTCTTTATACATTGTTAGTCAATTTGTTGAAATAAAGTATGCAGATGTGCTGCTCATCTAGATCTGTTTATATTTACATGTTTCAATAATTTTAAATCCACGTTTTTTTAGCTCTACTGGTAATAGACCAGAATAGCTTATGGGATGGTCTGTTGTCCATCCATCTGTTAGCACAAGTTTGTTATGGCTACTCCTTCTAAACTACTTGGAGGATTGCCATGAAACTTTACACACACATTCATCCCAAGGTCTATTTGGTCCTAAATGAAAATGGTACTGCTCAGACATCCAATATAGCTGCCACAGTGGCCATCTTAAAAATCTAGTTATCACTACTGAATGAATCATACTGTCATATAAGCATGGGGTTTTCACTGAAAGACTACTTATCATGTCCGGTTGGTCGTAAATGAAAACTAGTGCCGATCTGACTTCCAGTATGACTGCCACAATGGCCGTCTTGTTTTGGCTACATCTCCTGGATGACTGGTCATATCGATATTGTGCCTTCACAAAAGACTTCTAATAATATCTAGGACTTCTGATAATATCTAGTTGGTCCTAAATGGAAATGGTGCCAGTCTGAGCCACCATGGCAGCCATCTTTAAAACCTTGTTATTGTTACTTGTCCAAAATGGATAGTTGTATAAACATTTGGTTTCCAGCAGAAGACATCTTATGATGTCTTGTTGGTCCAAATGAAAATGGTGCCAATCTGACATCCACAGCAGCTAATTTGAAAATCTTCCTATTGCTAAAGAACATTAGAGATGGTTTCAACACTCAGCAGTTAAAAGGAAGAAATGGACTGATCGTGAATTCCTGGAAGTTCTTTTCGGCCAGTAGAGCAGTAGACTTTTCTTTACTCTCTGGATTCAGTCAGTCAGATTTACAAAGTCTTATTAAGTCTTTGGGATTTATGAATAATCAGGACTGGTGAGGAGATAACTACTTTGTATAATTTAATTAGTTTAATTGTTTTTTATGTGGTCTTTCCTCGTTGGGTATGCAAGTAAGCTTTATTACTTACCATTATTTTCTTGTAAAAGAGTTGTTGTGTAAAAATGTTGAAATGATAGTACCAGATGATTTTCAATGTACTGGAAGTATACTCCTTTGTTGATAACTAATTTGGGTTTTAAGTTCCAATGAGCTGGAGATTTCATGCTTTGACATCATAAGTAATTGTACTAAGCAATTGTTACTTGCGAGTGAGTACCATATACGCTTTATTCGAAATCGGATCCAACTGCAAACTGCATAGACCCAGACCTGTTGTTACATAATGCGTCAGTAGATCTGGGTCTGTGCAGTTTGCTAGGATTAATTAGCAGAACAAACAACATAGACCCTGATCTGTCAGCACATTATGAACCAGCATATGAGGATATGTGTTGTTTGACAGTGAGTATACAGAGTAAGAAATTGTACCAAGAGCCATTTTATTTCGTAGAGTTTAGAATGTAAAACTGATTGCTTCACATAAAGTCTACTATGATCTGTGTTGAAGTATGCACTTCTTCCTTATCCTTCTATTTCCAACAAGTTTTGAAAATAAATAGATTAATTACATGGAGACTAGTTACAATTGTATTCTATTCTATTGACCTACCCTTGCTAAATAAATTATTATTATTATTATTATTATTATTATTATTATTGTCAAACCTGCTTTAGGAATAACTGTCTTTGGCAATCTCCTGTCCTTAGCATACTATCAATGTCTTTAGAGCTGGAATGGTGGGTAAAAAATGAACCTCTTTGATGCAGCCACCGGTCTTGAAAAACAGCTGTTGCCATTTCCCAAAGTTGATTGCAAAGTTGAATGCGTTAGATAAGTTTGTATGACTGTTCAGTTTTAAGTAAATTTTGATAAGACTTTGATGAAAGTTATTTCCTGGCATATTCTAATTATGTTTGGTCCATCCTTTTACATGCAGTTTATGGATGATATTCTTTTTTTCTAAGTGTTATATAGCTTATTCTGTGGTAAGTGCTGTGAACAAATATTAAATTGGTCCCTTACTATTCAAAATTAATTTCATTTTTAAAAAAGTTGAGAGTAATATAGTACCCATTGCACTGACTATCGGAAATATGTTAAATATCATCATATTTGCTTTTTATTGTCTTGTCTGTATAAGCATAATGAGACAAAGGTATACATTTTCCAGTGATCATGATAACATGCCGTGTCAATATAAAAATTTTTGTATTCACATTTTTTGCAAGTCGGGGGTGGGGATGGATGTGTGTGTGTGTTTAGATCATTGCAGTGGTGTAATAAATGAGACACTGGATTAAGTAAAATGCTTGTTTTGGTAAAACCCATTCCAGATGTTGATGATTTTGAATACTATACATACATGTTGGGTATAGGTACAGTATATCTACATGTTTCCTATGGGTACAGTATATCTACATGTTGCGTATAGGTACAGTATATCTACATGTTGCATATAGGTACAGTATATCTATATGTTGCATATAGGTATAGTATATCTACATGTTGCATATAGGTACAGTATATCTACATGTTGCATATAGGTACAGTGTATCTATATATTTCCTATAGGTACAGTATATCTACATGTTGAGTATAGGTACAGTATATCTACATGTTGTGTATAGGTATAGTATATCTACATGTTGCATATAGGTACAGTATATCTACATGTTGCATATAGGTACAGTGTATCTATATATTTCCTATAGGTACAGTATATCTACATGTTGCGTATAGGTACAGTATATCTACATGTTGTGTATAGGTACAGTATATCTACATGTTGCATATAGGTATAGTCTATCTACATGTTGCATATAGGTACAGTATATCTACATGTTTCCTATAGGTACAGTATATCTACATGTTGCATATAGGTACAGTATATCTACATGTTGCATATAGGTATAGTATATCTACGTGTTATGTATAGGTACAGTATATCAACCAATTAATGTAAATCATTAGTGTGAATTTATTTGTGAGAGAATAGTATTTTGTGAGAGATTGATCTCAATTCATGTTACTCGAAAGAGCAGTATATGTGAGTTCTATTTTGATGTCATTCAAAGATGTGTCAAACAAGAAAGCCTGAAGTGAAGCATAAAAATGTAACCTTCAGTTAAATTTTCTACACGTATATACAGGATCAAACTTTGTTTCTCATTTAAGATAAAATACATGGCAGTAGTTGTGACACATAAGCACAGAATTATGCATACCTAAGGCTTTATATATTTTATATTTTTATGAACAGCAAATTTGTTTCAGATTGCATTAGATGGGATTAAAAAGAACCTACCCTCACTCCTAATTTGACATAAAATTATGCTATCTTTGGCAAGAGAGAAGTGAATTTTACAGTGTCAATTCGTGCTCAATACTGTTGTTTACTAAATAAAACTGAACTCCTTTCTGTATTCAAAGTTATAAAAAAAAAGTGTTTATTTTCTCATTTTAAAAACTATTTCTTTTTGTAAAACAGCTTGAGAGGTAATCAGTCATGGTGAATCACAGTGACTCTTACATAAATTTTCATTTCTTTACCAATAAAGCACAGACAACAATATCTCTAATGCAGTGTTTGACACTATGTCAAGAGGGATCGTGAATGTAAACAAAAGAGTGATTTGTCCATTGACAACACACATCTCTCTTAAAGTACTAAAGTTTAAAAATGTATAAAAATTAAAATTTTACTTATCTCTTGTCATTTTTTACCTCTGAAAAATTAATTTTGCTACATGTGGAAGTTGGATGTTTCAATTTCTCATAAAATAAAGACATATTAAATAGAATATACATTGGAGGTGTTAATCCCCCTGGTGGATTTATCAACAATGCATTGTATTGCACATTGTATAAGAGAGATCCCTGGCTGTGGTAAAAAAAAATTATGAGAATCATTTGCTGATGCACTACCCACTTTCTGTGGAGGTTGGATGTCACAATTTCTCATAAAATAAAGACGTATTAAATAGAATATACATTGGAGGTGTTAATCCCCCTGGTGGATTTATCAACATAGCATTGTTTTGCGCAGTGTGTAAGAGACATGCCTGACTGTGGTAAAAACTTGTTTATGAGAATCATTTGCTGATGTACTACCCACTGTGTGCATGATGTTATATACATATACAACTTTCATGTCTTTCCACAGCATTTGGTATGTTTGTATGCAACATTGATGTTCTTTTTATGCACGAGCGACTTTTGCATACACTCTGGTAGTGGTATTTATTCTGTTCATTAAATATATTTGAAAACTCAGTCTTTGACTTGGCCATTGCATCAAATGTATGTATTTAGAAGTACAGTAATTAACCTAAATAACCAGACCGTCCAATTTACCGGACACCATATTTCAACATTTTTTTTAATTAATTTTAAACTGTACACAAAATTTCTGAACACCAAGCAGGATTTTTAAAGCCAACAAAAAGTTAAAAATTAAAGTTGAAATACAAACTTAGTAATGTTTTACCTTTATTCAAGAACTGGTGAATGGGCAGTCATCTCCATGGCCATGAAACTGCTTTGACTACCCAAATTATAACATGGATTAACTGAAGTTGCTGTCAATAGGCAGCAGTAAAAACAGCTGACATGCTCCACAGCTCTTTTCAAACAGTTCCCTAAAAAAATTGAGCCATATGTTTGTTGAAGGTAACGATCAAGGGAAAATAACAGTTCATCTTGAGACAGTTGGTGGAATTATTGAATGAATCAATTTGATAACTGCAAAAATCAATGGTCATCAGTGTTACATTGAACCAACATGTGATTCCAGGCATCTTTTGTGTATCACAGGAGAGCATGCAAAGGAAGACAAAGCAGTTATGTAGATCAGTTCCTGTTCTCACTAAAGAGGATTAACTTGTGTAATAAAAAATGTTTAAATATATATGGGAGCTATTATGGTTTTTTTACCCTTTTCCAGTAAACAAACCTTGGTTTGCATTTACGTGTGATAAAGAGGTCAACATCTCCAATACACAAGTTTCACAAGTGCTTGTGGTCTAAGTTTTATTCAGTGGCTTATTTCCCCTTGATAACCTCATTTTGGACATAGTTGATTTGGTCTTCATACCTATAATAGCAGTATTAATGGTATTCTGCAATTTTATTTGGCTTCTTTACATATTTTGGACGGGGCCCCGGGAGGCAGAGTGGTCTAAGGTGTTCGCATTTACAGATCACTGACATCTCACCTCTGTTTGTGTGTGTTCGAGTCTCTGGATCGGCCAATGTGGGTATGTGAGAAAGCTTGCCAGTTGCTTCTCATGGATTGTTGGTTCTTCCCAGGGTTTTCCCCGAGTGTTTTCTCCACCAGATACACTGGCCGCCATGTATAGCCTATCATGTGCTGAAAAATGGCATTAAGCCCGCAACAACAACATATTTAGGACAGTATTTTGGGGTTTTAGTATTGAGATTGCTTCAAGCATTCTGGAAGAAAAATATGGATTGTCTTCAAGATTTTCGGAGGTTAGATAATATGAATAGATTATAATATTTTGGTGATACATTATATATGTTGTAAAGGACAATCTTTTCATTATCATTTTCAGTAGTACATGAATTTACTGGACAGAGAGAAAAGTCATTATCTTTTACTGTCTGGATATTTATGTTAATGATGGTAAGTGAAGAGGTTTTGTCCTTTTTATATATCATGGTATCAACCTATTTATGTACACATAACATTCATACACAGAGTTTCCAAAATTCTGTTCTGATACAAGATTATTTAAGAGGAATGCATTTGCAGATGATGCAGTTTTACACATTTAAAAGCTAAACAAATGTGAAGAAAATTGATTTGAACGGTATTTTTGCTGTATTTCACCATTATTTTCTTCTTTATTCCATTAAAATACAAATTTTGGTTCATCCCAGTGTTACACTTTTTTTTCATGTTTATAGCGTTTTGATATGCCACAATAGTACCAGTTAAGAGTTAATAAGCTTTCTTTTTTGAAGACATTATGGCCATTAATAGGTGCAGATTTGAATTATAAATCACAAGGTGTTATACATGCATAATTAGATTAATGGGCACAATGTATGCATGTGTGTATGGATGGATGGGTGAATATTATCTTTAACAATTTAATCACTGACTTTCATATAGCTTTCCTCAAATTGATCCACATTTTGCCATTTTTCAATAGGTATTTGAATAAAAGATGGGTCAATCTGGCAAATAAGAAAAAACAAAAACAATACTCCTTTGTAGATATAAAATATTTGTGTCTGATAATTTTCTGTTAATATTCATTGAGGTGAATCAGTTTTGAAACTGTTTGTGTGCTTTTTATTAGGTGAACACCCTGCAATACTTCAGGTCCCAAATTCCTGTTGCATTATGGTTGAGAAATAAGGTTAGTCCCCATGAGAATGTAATTGAAAATATAGTTGGCTGTGCTAAAAAAGTATTAAAAAAACCCAGCAATATCAACAAGCAAAAACATTACATATATACCTATGGCTAGATGGATGGATGGACAGGAAACTAATTTTTCTTGAAGGGAAGGCATAAACAATTAAGTCTTAATTTAGTTTTGTCCATCCTTTAAAATTTTTTTTAAGTGAGTAATATATTTCCACTATGAGAACCTTCTTTCAGATAATTATTCCATCAATGACATTAATAAGCAAATTAGATTGCTTACCACAAAATAGACACTATTTAATAAGCAAATAAGATTGCTTACCACAAAATAGACCCTATTTAATAAGCAAATCAGATTGCTTACCACAAAATAGACACTAGTATTTTGTAGCCCCAACTTATCTATTCTTGTATATATTGAGAAAAGACGTTGGACACTAGTGGGGAAAGATTACATTATATTCAATTCATCAGAAGCCAAGTGCAACAGCACTGGATATTCAAGGGTGGAGAAGTAAAGTACATGGAATTGAAAGTTGCCACTTCAAGGCCAATGTAATTCAGTAAAGCCATATAAGAAACATGGTGTGAATATCAATTAAATGGTGGCATTTCAGGTACTGCCTGCATTATAATTTATGACAATATCTTGTGTGTCATACCAGGGTGGCCATAACAATTTTATCAGCATGTAAGAAATAAAATTTGAATTGAAAATAAATCGCTAAGAAAATGGGTACCATATATACTCGCTTTTAAGTTGAGTCCAACTGCAAGCTGCAAGGACCCAGATATGGAATCGCATAATGCACCAGCAGATCTTTGTCTATGCAGTTTGTTACAAGTAATCAGTAGAACAAACAAAATAGACCCTGATCTGCCAGTGCGTTATGTGATGCAAATCAGGATCTGTGTTGTTTGCAGTTGGACTTGACTTGAAGCAAGACAATACGGTAGAAGTAACAAGCAAATCAAGGTATCATTTCAAGGAATCCCTTCAGCTTTCAGTAATTTCAAATATTAGAGACTACGGGTGTGTACTGAATTTGAAAATTATTGTGCAATATATTGAAATATTGAATTAATGTTGCAACACTATTGTGATTCACTGATTCGTGAAGAAACAACAGATCTTATTTTATTTAAAATTAAATAATTGTAAACACTAACAAAATAACCTAAAAGATCATAAGATGCTAAATGTCCTTGTTGGTACTTGTTTTGGACAACCTAGACTCGATTAAATTTGAGTCATTTGTAATTCCACCCCAAAAAACACTAGCATTATATATTCTAGATACTGCAATCAGGGCCATAACAAGTTTGTGGTGATAAAATTGCACCCCAGATCAGCGTTGCCTTCTGCACCCCCCACTCGGACAAAAATACCACAAACTCTGCAAAATGGTACCCTGGTATAATTTCAAAATAGTTTATCCTGGAAACAATCCCAATAATTTCATTTAGGATGTTTTAGTGAATTAGAAAAGCATAAAATAGAACTGTTTAACTCTTATGAATGATGCTTCAAAATAAAGTATAAATCATTCAAATTAAATCTTAAAAATTCTGTTTTTCCTTTCTGGCTGATAGTAGGCTGCTGTAATACAGAATCACTCTTTATGCAGATTTATAATCTGTTCATTCACCTTTTGCAATCACTAAGGTCATTATCTGAGGATCTGTCATATGACTTTTTTATCACCATATAGCTTTGTGCCATTATTTATGTTATACATACATTTCAATTTAGTCTGTTGTCAACATGCCTTGCATGGACTGTATCATCATGCTTTGAATGGACTGTGTCATCATGCTTTGCCATTCACTGTACTACAAGTGTCCCACCACTGAAATATCACTATGGTCTAGCTTTGAAATATCACCGTGGTCCTGCTTTGAAGTTACACTATGGTCTAGCTTTGAAATAACGATCTGTTCTAGCTTCGAAATAACACTATCATCTGGCTTTGAAGTAACACTGTGGTCCAATTTTATATGTAAATTTAGAAAATAATAAAATATTTGGAAATACTGAAAGCATTCTCTTCATTTATTTGTTTAACAGTGAACACAATTACTAGACACTACAGAAATAATAATTCTTTAAAACTTGGTTTATGCTTTAAATAACTCTTGAATAAAATTTAGTAACCAAATTTTGGAACATAGGTGGAAATTCTCCGTGGCACATCACACTGGAGGGGCCCCCGGGTGGCAGAGTTGTCTAAGGCACTCGCCTTTACCGATCACTGCCATCTCATCTCTGTCCGCGTGGGTTCGAGTCTCGGGCTCGGCCAATGTGGATATGTGAGAAAGCTTGCCAGTAGCTTCCCGTGGGTCGGTGGTTCTTCCCGGGGTTTGCCTGGGTTCTTCCTCCACCAGATAAAACTGGCCGCCATGTATAGCCTATCATGTACTGAAAAATGGAGATAAACCCACAACAACAACAACATCACACTGGAAAGATTTCTATATCTAGCTGTATGTTAATTCAATATATTGTATAAACATTAACTGATTTTTACATGTTCAATGCATACAACTCCTTCTTCAGAACTTTTGGATAGTTAATGCCTAGTATGATTCACAATACTACTTGTACAAAAAGAATAGAACCAGTATAGAAATGACTCATAATACTACTTGTACAAAAAGAATAGAACCAGTATAGAAATGACTCATAATACTACTTGTACAAAAAGAATAGAACCAGTATAGAAATGACTCATAATAGTACTTGTACAAAAAGAATAGAACCAGTATAGAAATGACTCGCAATACTACTTGTACAAAAAGAATAGAACCAGTATAGAAATGATTGGTCATAAAATGGAGGATATAAAGGTTTTGTGGCCACGAGTGGTTTATCATTTAAAGAAAAATTGTCTTTTCAAAGCTGATCCATCATTAATTGAAATGAGATGGAGAAAAGGTTCTTCTGATGTACTGTCATATATTCCATAAGCTTGGTTTAGTAACCCCAATAATGAAGGTAGCAGTGGAATAAGTAACACATGTTTCAAGCAGATGTAGTTCTAGAAAATACTACTCAACACAAAAGCACATGTCAGTGATGGTTATATTCTGTGATTCTGAGCATTTAGAAATTGAAAGATATTGAATTTTCAATATTACAGTGTTCCAAGGGTTTATTATAGGAATTTAATTAGTACCGTGTGTCCTGTTCAAATTTAACGTCAGCTTCGATCGGCGTTTGACATTCGGTCCAAAAATTGGTCTGATGCTAAAGTTACCTCCCTTGCTGAAAACGTGACTCTCTACAGAAAAAGCATTTACTTAACATGAGAGAGCTAAAAAAATAAAAAAATGTCATCCCCTGTAAAAGCATTTAAATCGTTACATGTTGTGAATGATGTGTCGCAAAAGGGGTTTACCGAAGAAATATATCCAAAGGTAAACGTCTTTTGATGCCGAAACGGTCCAATCTTCAAAATATTGACTGATACGACCCGCACTCGACAGCACAGGCTCGTATCGTTGTTTACAATTTACCTATAAATCCTATATGTAGCCTCGAGTAACCACCTTTCGTGGACTTGACGTGAATTTTAACGCGTTCGTTATAATATTATGATAATCTATTCAAATAAACCATAAAAAGTGATCAACTAAATCTACATTTAATCAGCATGGAAATTTTCTTGGCATTCATGTACATTACTTCATAATTAAAGTTTTTGTTAGCGTGTGTATGTTTACTTGTTTCCGGAAGTGACATCCATGGTTCGTGACACTCACAAAAAAGTCACGTGGCATATGACCGGGACGTGCCAGTTAGACCAAGGTATGGATATTATTAGTTTATAGCGTCTCCGTGTTATTAAAATTACACATTTTTTTTTTAAAATTAATAATTTTTTTCCCGTTAATTCTATATGCAGTTTGTGCACTTACATTACTGCTTGCTTGTTCTTTACCATATAGATACATGACTCAATAGACTGAGAGAGACAGACAGACAGACATACAGAGAGACAGAGGGAGAGAGAAATTTAAAAATAGACACTGGTGAATGGATACACATTTATTACAATAGATTCAATGTCTTTTGATATAGAATATATGTTTATTATGAAATAATACTGAAACAAAAAAATCCGTAGTGAATATATATTTGGAGTGTAAATTTTTCTTACGTTGTATAAGAAACCAACATGATTAAAACCAAATATTTGCATTAGCTAACCAGTTGAAGAAATTCCCAAAGTGGATTATCCTGTTCAAAATATGTAAACAAAGCCAACATGTGATCAGTGGCGCTGTCTGTAGCATATAATAGAAAATTCAAGGTAAAAAAGTCCGACCAAAAAAAGGCATTAGTGAAAACAGATTTTCATTATGATTTTTTAAAATTACATGAAATCACCTTTTTGAATCGCATTTTGTATGCTTTTACTATAAAATTATATTCTTTCGCTTCTGGAGAACGCTGGTGACACATCTGATGATGTCATTATCTCGAAACAAGCGCGTTATATCGCGAGAAACATGTATCACCGCAAAAACAGACATTTCAAACTTTTCCCTCATGTATGATTTAAGGGATCGATCATTTAATTTTTCGGGGGTGGGGGTGGGCATGGTATTATTTTAAAATAAAAAAAATTCCGTCTCCCAAATGACTTGAAAAAAAATAAATTATTAAATGTAGCAAAAGAACTATTTATATCCATTATAGTAGTTGAGCAAAAAATGAAATGGAAGAAAAAAAATAAAGAGGAATATCCTAGTATATTTTTTTTCTATTTATTTTTGTCAGAAATAAATGGTTGGACACTAAGTACCTTATTGTTCATTTAAGGATCATATTTACTTGATTGAGTTTGGAGGGTATTCACTTCCAGTATGTCATGCAGTGAAAAGGCTACATTAGTTCTCATTGGTGGTTATTGTTTGTTCCAGTCCAGAGTAAACAATAACCACCACTCATAATTGAATGTAGCCTATTCACTTCATGATATACTGGAAGTATATGCCCTCCAAACTCAATCCAAGTAGGCAAGATATGAAGAAAACAGAAGAACTTTGAGTAAAAATTCCAATGACAGGATCAGTAAGGTACTTAAATTGTACATGGGGTTACAGATTGAAATGTCTCCTGTACAGGAATACAAGCTATGAGTGGCTGAAAATGCAGATGGTGTACAAGAAAATTATCTAGGAATTGAAAAGGAGTCGGATCTGGATCTTCGTGAGTTACACCTGGTAGAAGGGGAGTGGGTGTTGTCAATCGTTCTCATTGTTACTAACATAAATAAGTTCCTGTGACTTTACAGCCTAACAGGAGGGATTGGTAGTGGGGGGGGGGGGGACTCAGTGTCTCATATGGAATGTAACTGGGAGAATGTGAAGAAACTTTGCAGGACACTGTTCCGTAACCCTGTCATATTCAAGCATCCATACAAAAGTACAAAAATCTAGGCACTGCATGACTTACTTTGATCGAATCATCAAATATTTATCTATTATTATCACTTGTTAATGCCAGAATCATGTCTATAAAGTTTAATTCTTGCAAGTTTGGTGAGTTTATATGCCATAATGAAAGTTTCATCAAGCCCAAACCTAAGCTCTGCCCCCAAGCTGATCAGATTGGTTGCTTTTAGCATCAAAAATATTGTTGCCATCTTTACTACTAAAATTTGACGAGGAAAGATATAAAAGCACAAGTTTTATCTGAATTGTTCAAATCTCCGTCTTTCCTTTGATCTTTAATAATAAAACAAGATGCTTTTTATAACTGACCAATCAGTCATGCCTTGCCTAGATTTATATATTTTTTGTTACTGATGCTTAAAGATCTCAGGGGTACAGAATACTGTTTTGGCAAGTTTCCTCCCTTCTTATTCCGTATAACACACGGAGTGCCTTTACCTACCATCCACTAGCAATCCCTCCAATTATGACCCATGTTCCTGTGCAATGTAGCTTAAGTGAAATACCAATAAATGACCCAACTCAAAGATGATACTAAAATAGGTCAAAATCATGTAAATAGTAGTTGTTTAATGATATATCATTATGTATCAGTACACTACTGTATCACAATTCCTATCGGTACAAATTCTTCCATATCGATATTTTCACCCAGAGTGCTAGACTGGTTGTAGAACTATCATTGTTTACTCAAAATAATACTAGGTATTGTGAAATAACACCATCACCAGTCAGATGCATGCTTTAATAATGGCTGACAGTCACTTGCTGTCGAATAATCCTGATCCAGATCTTACACTCAATAAGAAGGCAAAAAGGGCTGTTTGGAATCCGTTTAGCTTTAAATGCAAGAAAGATGGTGAATTTGATATATTGTTAGCACTATATATGCCACATGTTTCAATAGCATGAGAGGGACTACTAGTAATCTCACGATGAACGTGCATGAACAACTTCCATTTGTGAAAGTTGGTCATTACTTATCTTTTAGCTGCAAACATTGTCGCTTATCAGGACACAATTCTTCTCGTGATTTCAGCTGGCAATACTCCTAGAAATGAGACCAGGTTTGTAACTTGCTAAATTGCAGTTTTGCACCTAACCTTTAATTTCTTATCGATATTTGCATTTACAGTGACACTTTTCAGTAATCTATGTGTCATTTTAATGTGGAGAAAATTTCCATTTCATTGAGCTATCACACATCTGAGAAAAGTTAAGAACCAGATGTAGTGTCCAGAATCATTTATCTAAATCTGCAAGATATTCTATTTCTCTTGACATTTTAATCTAAATAAAAAATTTTCATAAGCAGTTATTTGTTTCAGCAAAAAGTTCTCAGCTGGCCATGTCTACTGCACGACCTTAATGTTTTATGTCTGTCATCTACATACTAGCCCTGGCTCTTATCTAAAGAATGGTATCAACTTCACATGCACCAGGATATTTCAACTTTATGATTGCTATTGAAAAGAGAGTCAATAATAGAATGTAGAACCAGAAAGCTGTGTTTTGTTTTCTCTTACATACATACTGTATATAGATACAGTACCAAAGGATGTCAAACTTTTGTGACCATTTACCTTTTGTGACCTTTGTTTGACCAGTGTTAGATAGAGAGTCTACCATCAGGATGTAACACTTTGTCTGACCAATGTTAGAGAGGTTGTTGTGTAACACTTTGAAGTGGAGATATTGACAAAGTCATTGACATTAAAATCTTGGGTGAAAATTCTGTGCTAAAATTTTTAAAGTCAGATACATGGAGAGTACATGTACATAATACATGTGTTCTACAGAATCCTTATTTTCTTAAATTTTATCTTTCATTTTTTTTTAGAGATTTCCAGTGATTCTAAGAGGTGTAGAGATTGGACCATGTCAAGAGAAATGGACTGCAGAGTATCTTGCAGAGAAAGGTGGAAGCAAGGAAGTGAAGATACATGTTGCACCTACACCACAAATGGATTTCATCCAGAAAAATTTTCTGTACAGGTAGTATAGGACTTTAAATCTGTAATATTGTATCAGTCAGAAGTTATGAGTTCACCAATTAAATGGTCAGATTCTGAGGATTACTTTAGAATGACTGGACAATTAAATTCTAACCAACAGATTTTATATTTTTGTATGTAATATCAGTACCAGTAGAAATATAATGACCACCATCATTTTTTTATATTTATGGTTGTATGGTTGCCTACTATTGAAGATTATGCTTGATTTATGCGAGATATTAATGACTATTTAAAGGCCAGATTATATATTTTTTTACAATATTGAATATTTTATCATATTTTTGTCATGACTTTATCTTTTCAAATCACTGCATATAAAAATATGCCAAAAAAGGAATATCAAAGTATTTTTCTATTAACATGAAGCTCTCTAGAAAAAGACCATATGTTTTCTTTATTTAAAACCAAATCTCTGGCATTAGAAGTTTTGCTTTAAACTTTATTTGTATTGAATTGGTTTACAGTATTTCAAAAATGATAATGCCAGGAGGGAGAGGGTTGCCTTGTAAATTTGTGGAAAAGTAGGGGTTTGGCTAATTAATGGGTGAGGCTTTCTTAAATGTAGATGTGCCAAATGCTTTTAAAGTTGGGGATGGACTTATCATAGATATTATGGGCTTATCATTAGAGACATAAGCTACTAGTGAGGTTTGAATGATTTATCATCAGAGACACAAAGTACTAGTGAGGTTTGAAGGATTTATCATCAGAGACATAAGGTACTTATGAGGTTTCAAGGATTTATCATCAGAGACCCAAGATACTCATGAGATTTGAAGGATTGATCGTCAGAAACAAAAGGTACTTGTGAGGTTTGAATGGTTTATCATCAGAGACACAAGGTATTAATGAGGAGGATTGATCATCAGAGACATAAGGCACTTGTGAGATTTGAATGATTTATCATCAGAGACATAAGGTACCTGTGAGGTTTGAAGGATTTATCATCAGAGACACAAGGTACTTGTAAGGTTTGAAGGATTTATCATCAGAAACACAAGGTACTTGTGAGGTTTGAAGGATTTATCATCAGAGATATAAGGTCATTGTGAGGTTTGAAGGATTTAATATTAGAGACGTAAGGTACTTGTGAGGTTTGAATGATATATCATCAGAAACACAATGTAACTGTGAGGTTTGAAGGATTTATCATCAGAGACACAAGGTACTTATGAGGTTTGAAGGATTTGTCATTAGAGACACAAGGTACTTGTGAGGTTTGAAAGATTTATCATCAGACATAACGTACTTGTGAGGTTTAAAGGATTTATCATTAGAGACATAAGGTATTTGTGAGGTTTCAAGGATTTATCATCCGAGACAAAAGGTACTTGTGAGATTTGAAGGATTTATCATTAGAGACAAGGTACATGTCAGGTTTTAAGGATTTATCATCAGAGACAAGTCAGGGCTTGAAATTAGGATATTTGTTTCACTAACCCACAGGATCACCATAATAAAATGTTTACTGATCATACCTAAATTTCACTGATCCTGCAAAAATGAAAGAGAAGGTCAGTTCTGTTCTAATTCAACATTTATTATTCATTAACATGAACTCAATACAATAAAAACAGTATTTCACAAACAAGACTCATTGAAAGTTCAAACTTTATATTCATTTTCTGTACCTGATTATCAGATCTGGATCCAAAAGGCCTAGTCTCTGACCTTCTATTTCTTCATCCAGCAGCATGCCACAGCATCTTGAGGATTATAATCCTTGATGTCTGGTGAGTTAAGGAGCACAATCATAAGTGTAATTTCATGGACAACTCATGAAAGTGTTTATTCCATCAGTGAATCAAAATGAAGTACCCCATGCACTTTTGTATTTCTCTGAATACTCAGTGCAGAAAGTGCACAGCATCACATCCTTTTCTGGGTCATACTTCAGCCATCCATATTCATTTTGCCAGCATTTCCAGCCATTCATATGCATTATGTGCCAGCATTTCACTTCTCATGCTGATTTTTATGATCACACTCTCTTGTCATCATCAAACTTATGACTTTTTGGTGGCAGCTGCACCCCTTTCAAAAACGTCCACATCGTTTTTTGAACTGTACGTTTAGTTGGCACCATATGGCCACTGCTGTGCTGAGGTGCCACAAAATGCTACAACATACATACTTACATAGTTTCCAATTGTCACTGCACAATGCATTGAATGTTTATCAACAATGATATAAACATTAAAACACGTTATTCAGTATAATTCTGGAGTCAGCCAACCTGACCATTTCTGATTGGCCAATACTGGCATGATGTTCTACATCATTTCTTATTATCCATATTGAAATCAGTGTTTGTAGCCAGTACACCAAGCTAGTTCTGAGTATGCAAAGACTGTTTTGACAATAATCATCCTAATTTACTTGATGCATGGAATAACACCTGTCCATTTCCACCACGGAATTTATTGTACCTTGTCAAATACAGGATGTTGGTAAGTATTCAGTTAGCACAATAAAAACAAATCAGTTAACCATGAAAGAGAATGGTGTCTCATGTCTTATTTGATACATCTGACACAAGACCACTTTTTAACTGTGATGATAGTGACTGACACAAATTTTCATTGCTCTGATGGATTAGTGATGGCTGGGTTTTAGTGATCTATCAGGAAAATCACTGACCTCAGGTCGGCTGATTAGTGTTAATTTTGAGCCTTGCAAGGTACTAGTGGGGTTTGAAGGATATATCATCAGAGACAAAGTACTAGTGAAGTTTCAAGGATTTATCATCAGAGATTAAGGTGCTAGTGGGGTTTGAATGATTTATCATAAGAGACATATAGGGTACTAGTGAGGTTTGAATGATTTATCATCAGAGACTTAAGATACTAGTGAGGTTTGAATGATTTATCATCAGAGATATAGGGTAGTAGTGGGGTTTGAATGATTTAGCATCAGAGACATAGGATTCTAGTGAGGTTTGAAGGATTTATCATCAGAGACATAAGGTACTAGTGAGGTTTGAATGATTTATCATCAGAGACTTAAATTAGTCAGTTGGGTGACTAGATTTGCATAGTTGGGTGTCATCCGCTTACAGTTGGTGAGACATCAGGTGGCAATTTATACTTGAGAGGGGCTGAGTGTATAGAATGAAGAGAACTGGTCCAAGAACAGAACCCTGTCAAATACCAAAACAGCGATGAACTGGGCTGGAATGTTTTCAATTTATGGACACAATTTGTGTCCTTTCAGCTCAGTATGGCTTAAACCATAGTAAGGCTGTAATGTAAATGCCAAATACATGCTGGAGATGGTGTAGTAATATATCATGGTCTGTTGTGTCAAATGCTGCAGATAAGTCAAGGAAAACGAGGACTGTAATCTTTCCACTATCCAAAGCATCGAGAAGGTCATTAGCTACTTTCAGAAGGGCAGTTTCAGTACTGTGGCAAGGGTTATATGCAGAATGTAAATTGCTAAAAAGACTAGGTATTTAAATTCAGATAAGATGCAAGTTGGGACAGAACAACTTTTTCTAAGATTTTTGACATGAAAGGGAGGTTAGAAACAGGGCTGTAGTTTTTTAAATTCTTAAGGTCAAGCGTTGGTTTCTTCAGCAGCGACTTTACAAAACGGCTTTATAAAACTAAAATTTTTTGTACTACAAGAAAAGTTGTACAGTGGCTCATTATGAAAACATTATGAGTGCATGCACACATGCAGTATGAGAATGCATATTTCTTTCTACTTTTCAGATCCCTTCCATTCAATGAATTTGTTAAAAGGGCAGCGAAACTGAGGCAAGACAATTTCTTTATATCTGAGGTAGAGTTGTTATGATCGCCAATAGACAAATGATCTATTTATCATCTCAAGAATACATTGAAACTTATTGTAACAGACACTATCATATATAGGACACCTGGCCATTAAGGACAACATTGAAACCTATGTTAGCACTAGTGATCGCCAAAATCACCAATGATAGTCACAATTTTCAAATGTTGATTCATGCCAGTAAAACAACATGGTAATTGAAAATTAAGAGGCTTGTTCTGTTGTTTGCAGAATTTTGCCTTAATGTTGCAGGTGTTTGCTAGTGTAAGGTATTTTTTTGCTTGTATGAATGGTGCTAAGTATTAAATTTAATTAAAAAAACAAAAAGCTACAGCAATAATTAATATTTCTATTAGTCTGAAAAGACAAAAATTCAGTAAAAGTGGTGGGAATTGAGAAAGAAAATATTTGTCAGTAATATGTAATTACTTAAGTTGTATAGGAGTCAGATTCTAAATGGATAATTCCCATGTGCAATCTATTTTACACAAGATTATTGAACATATCAGAATTTTTCAGGGCAAAATTTGGCTACTTCAGCTTTCCCTTGCTATAATGTGGTAGTTGGGGTCCATAATCATTGACCACATTATGTACCAAAGCGTGGTATTGCAAGACCAAAGCGTGGTATTGCAAGAACATTGTTATATACTGAGGTGCGGTGTAGCGAGAACTGCATATGTACTGAATCATGATATAGGAGAAACGATCAAATTTTGTCAAGTAATAATGTTTTAAAAATTAAATACTGTTATAATACTTAGCTTCATGTTGTTTTGTTTGAACTCATTTTGTCATACCTTTGGTAGACCAATTAAAATACAATGGTTTCATTTTGGTCATGGAGAACATAGCAGTATCACATAGTGTTATATTGCATTGTAAAGAAACATGTTCAGGGTTTCCCTTTGACCCATACTCCTGGTTTTGATGTGTGAATTTTATATTTGACTCAAAATTGACGCGTGCGCATTCCGCCCTACATGTAGTTTGACTCTCGGAAATTTCACCTTAAGCGTTAAACACCATATGATAACCTTTGACATTCTTGCTATGTGAATGACCATACCTATGCATCTACCTTCTGGTCAACTTCAGTTTCTCCAGACCGAAATTTCTAGCTCCCTATCTGAAATGGAACCTACCTTGGGTTCTGAAGTGGTTGAACAAGACACTGTTTGAACCCCTTTCAGGAGCATCAGCAACTCACCTCATAAAGCTTGTTGTCTAGTCTTTCTGGCTTGGGCAGGCAGAATAAATGAGCTCTATACTCTTTTGGTCGATCCAGACTATCTGCTGTTCCATCAAGATGGCTCAGTTTCTCTCATGACAGCCTATGCTTTTATTGCCAAGAACCGGCTCCCACTCATGGGGAATCAATCATACATTTTAAGCCACTTGCTTCTTTTGACCCTTCATCTCTAGAGCATCAATAGGACCCCATTAGGGCTTTGAAGTGGTACATGGGGTTCTCATTTATTCCTACAGTACCTATCAGAAAAGGTCAAGATGACTTTACTGCACAGACACTGTCATAGTGAATATGTTGAGTTATCCACTCGGCTATAAGGAACTAACCAAATATCAAATGAGCTTTTTACAGGTTTAGGTAGAAGAGGTCAGGGCAGTCACCATGAGTTCATCGTTCAGCATTGTTTATATATCCCAATCCATGGGTTGGTGGTCAAGTTTGATCATTTTGGACTTTTATCTCGGAGATTTCCCATTCCAAATTACTCAGTTGCACCTGGTGGGTCTGATTGCAACAGCACAGCAAGCGACTCACCAGGTCTTTTTGTAGACTTGTAAGAACATTGGTCATTTGACTTCTGTTGGATTTGCAGGAGCAAAACTTTTCTGCATTCCCCTAAATACCAAGGGCTAACCCAAGAATACTCATTTGAAGCTGTTTCATATATATATGTTAGGAGACTGGACTCTTGGCCAACTCTGGGGTAAGGGGTTTGTAACTTTCTCCTCCTCTTGCCAATTCTCCTAATGTATTATGATTGGGTAACATATTTGAAAAAGAAACCTATTTTTCAAAGGTAAAATATGTTTCTTTGATGATGTTTACCAGATCATAATATGGGGACATCCTCCCGAGCCATCCCAGCAGCTATGTCCAATGTAAGAGCGTGCCTCCACTACAGTAATAACTGATTACAGGGTATTCTGTGCCAATTTCTACTACACTTGTCTGACTTCCTTTTTTATAGAAGCAGACAAGAATTTAGCACCATTGTTGTTTACCAAACCAATGATGGCTCTTACATCTTTTTTACCATGGGAGGATTGGATTTGTGAGGTAGTGGACACAATTCTGACATATTATTTAGATAAGTATTATTGAAGCAACATATTTTACACTGTTTTCAGTTCATTACACAAGTCATGCACTGCTTTAATTACTGGTAGATACAGTATAAAGAATTCAAGCTTTGTATAGTGTACAAAGGTCAGAAATAAAATTTATATTAAATTGATGTCTTTATATTTAATACTGTTCCCAATAAGGCTGTCAAGTTTTTAAACAAATGTAAATGTTTACACAACCGCTGGAACATGAAACGATTCTGTTTAAATGTGATTAATCCACTTGGCTGCTGGAACTCTCACTTTGTGCCACATGTAAGTTGTTTTCATTAAGGATATTGATGGGAAAAGTAAAGTGTTCTTAATTAAGTCCAAAAAAGTAGCATTTTCCACAATAATTCAAATTACTTGATGAGACTATTTATCTCTTTATCTAAGCTTCCGCTCAAATTTTGACAGAACAACAACCGCTTGATCTGTTAAGAAACTTCAGCAAGACAAGGTGTGTTCTGGAATATTGACTGACTCATTGTTCTGATGATTACATAAATTACAACAATGTTATGAAGATTAAAGCAAGAATCAAACTTTAACTTCCATATCCAGCTTAGTTGAATCTATTCTGGTACGTACATTTTCCTTAAACATCAGTTCTACATGTTGACCAAAATGTGTATTCAATGACCACACTATTAAAACAAAGTTAAGCCCACCACACTATTACCTCATAGACAGAACGCAGAAACGTGCAGATTCAGTCACCTAGAATTTATGGATATTTTCCTAATTTGTTCTTTCAATATTCATGAACAGTTCAGTAGCTAGCAATAATGCAAAAGTAATATGCATGGCATAACTTTTTTTCCCTATCTGTAAGGTCAGCTGCTTGGCTCTCGCACTAAGCAGTGGGGTCAGCTCAAACAATACTCACAGTATAATTGCATTGCAGACAGGAACCTATTTGGAAATTGTTGTTTTTCTTGGCACTTTGTACAAGAGATTTAATTTGGCATAAAAGCTTATGAATCCCTTCCCCTGAATTATACTGAGTGGTCAGAGATCATGAGCATTTGTGATGATATTATTTAAATACATTACTGTCATTTCACTTTAGACATAACACTGGTGACTTAAATGCAGTAATTGACTGTTAGGTGAGTACTTTTTTACCGAGATCACATGCTCATTTTTAAGAGGCCTGTGTATATGTTTGAGGTAGTTGATCATCACACCAGTGCTACCCTCAGTGTAGGAAACCTCAGGAGCACAGGTTATGTTTAGCTGTCAGTTTTATGCTGACATCAAATACTTCCAAACTGGAGATTGCTTGTCATGCTTATTTTCAGCCATTTTGAGTGAGACCGAGATACAAAGTTGTCAGGCACTTTATTTATTATTTGAAAGGAAGGCGGTTTTTGTAAACATTTTACAGGCCTAACATGAAACAATCTCATTTGCATGTGTAAACGTGACAGCCTTAGTTCCCAATGCTATGACTTGTTCCATTTATAAACTTTTCCTAACTCAGACATGGGCATGCATAGAAATATCGATGTCCACATTGGTAAACACACAAAAACATATGCTGTACAAGTACATGTCAAGTATGACCTTTCTCCATTCATTTTCCCAACTAGTCATGGAAATCTCACATTCGATAATGACATAAAAGAATGATGATGGTATCGACACATTATATGCAGTTGCTGGTATTGATCCAATATATGGTGTTGGTTGTTTTGACACAGTATATGAAGTTTATGGCATTGACACAGTTTGTAGCATTGGTGGTATTTACACAGTATACAGAGTTGATAGTATTGACACAGTATATGGAGTTGATGATATCAACACAGTATAAGAAGTTGATGGTATTGACACAGTATCTGGAGTTGATGGTATTGACACAGTATATGGAGTTGATGATATCGACACAGTATAAGAAGTTGATGGTATTGACAATATATGGAGTTAATTTTATTGACACAGTATAATTACGGAGTTCATGGTACTGACACCCCACTGCATTGGACCAATAGGAAAATTTCCAATTAGTAACAATATAGAAACATAAATACATTCTAAAATTCTAATGATCACAAATATATATTTTATAATTTACTGGCTATTGATATTTTATAATTTACTGGCTATTGATATTCTATAATTTACTGGCTATTGATATTTTGGCAAAACATATGAACATTTACTTGTATTTAGCTGAAAATATTGAACCTCAGTCAACTGAAATCCCCTCAAAACCGAAAATGTAATTTGGTTCTAAGAGGTTTGAATCTTGAGAGGTTTAACTGTATGTGAAATGTTTTCCAGAATGAGAAGTACTACCTGAGAGCACTCGGAGATGACCCACGAAAGGATGTAGCAGACATTTCCCAGCAGTTTCCAGAGCTAGCGCAGGATATCTACATTCCACCATTTTTCAACAAGGACAGATTTTTCTCCAGTGTCTTTAGAATTGCCTCTCCTGGTATACAGCTATGGACGCATTATGATGTGAGTTATTATAACACATTATGGTACATTTTGAATTGCCTCCCCTGGTATACAGCTTTGGATTCATTGGTTCTGCTCTACAGTTATAAGCTACTTATGAATGTGGGTCAGGTATAAGGTGAAGCTGTGTACATTTGCAATAAGCACAGTGGAAAGAATGTTGGCATACCTCTATGCTACTTTCATGTACAGTGACTGAAATTGTTTTATATGTGGTATTAGGTAAACGACGCGCTGCCTAAAGCAGACAGCTGATTAAAATGGATGCTACTGTGTGCTCAAGAAATGAACTTGAACTAGTCCAAAGTGCACTAACTTTAGCAGTTATTAAAATAGGGAAAATGAACTTTTCTAGAGTAGACAAGACTAAATTCTGAAAGTACAGTTAATGATTATAAAATAAAAAAAAAATAAAGAAAGTTATTGGCCAGCCTTTTTCCAAATTATTTCTGAAGTCCAGGAAGCGAAAAAGACCAGAGCTTCTTTTAATTGGTGCACATCTGAAGTTAGGCCAAGCTGTATACTCTGTAATCCAAATTACACCCATCAATCATACACCAAAATAAATCATACTTGCCATATTCCCAGATAGTGTTTTTTTTTTTTGAGACTCAAAAAGTGTGTTTTGATGTCCCAAGGGGGGTCAGTGCACATGACCCGACAAAAGCGATGTCATCCAAATGAGAATAAGCTATCTTTTCAAATCAGCAAATAGCAAATGACTGTAAATTCAAATCTGAATAAAAGAAAATACCATCTGTTTTCTCTGAATCATTTAATATACTTACATACCAACAAAAAAATGGTAGACTTAGCATTGTCAAATAACATCACCACAAACATGGTCACAACCTCACAGACATTAAATACAAAAATACACCAAGTTACTGTCTTTAAAATCCATTGGACAGTGGAATGTAGTTTTAATTACATGCAGTCTTTGCTGCTATCAATAGTTCAGTAGTTGGTTTGACAGTAATGCAAGTGTCGTTTGCATTCACAAATATGCCTACACTTTTCCTTCGCGAATGTGCATCTATGTTTATGTTGGCACAAGCAATGGCCAAAGTCTCAAAAAGTGATAAAACCAGTAAGATGGCGATGAATATCTATTTCAAAACAATGAATCTGGCAATGAAGAAATTCAAGGTTTGTGGTAGTCAGCCGAGTTGCTAAAGTCTTTGACCGCCGCTATTGTAACGTATTTTCGAGGTTAAAATCACACCTACGGTAGTGAAGATTTAATTTATTCTCTGGCTGAAATAATGAAAAAAGGTATTAATTTATGCAAATACACAATTTGTCATTTTATTAATGATTTAATACTTTTAAATTATTAAAATTCCATGGTGTAGTTCATTTCAGGTTAAACAGATATTCAAACATGTTAATGTTTTCACAAGTTACTTGATCGCAAGATAAAATATTTATTTCAATCATGCAAATGTCCAAGGAAAATATAAGAAAGTTAAGGTGGCAAAACTGTTGAAGCAAATAAGATTATCTCATTTTTTTAGCACTTCTAATGCATTATGTACTACGATTTTCCTTGGTCCCTTTAAAATTTTGTTTGTCCCCCAAATCTGGAGGGTGAGGGACACAGTGTCCCCTGACCTATGGATCCTAGGTGCAACACTGCATTAGAGATTGAATGGTGCAGTTGTTCAACCTACCGAAATAATCATGTTTTGAATTTTATATATGGAGTAAAAGACTTAAAAGAAACGTTGCCTCTGATCACAAACTTTAATAAAGATGGCTTGAACATTCTCATTCAGTGCAGTCAGCGATGTGTAATAACATTTGTTTTTCAACACGCATCTGTTTGATATACTTAACCTAAGACAAATTGGGTTGTTCCATTTAGGGTACTTTACCTATGCAAATTAGCCTAATGGGCTCTCCCTCAGCAGTGCTCAAAGGATTTGACACGACACATCACACTAGTTATTGTGAGCCAATTCAGTTAATCTCAGAAAGGTATATGTTTATGTCTGACCGCCTTACCTTTTAATTGTCTCTAAAACAGCTGTATAAACTGCCCCGAGGATAGTTTTACATGAACTCTGAGCAAGACTGTTTACTGTTTATACATACCACAGATTACAGGCATATGTCATTGTGGTAAACAAATGTACATTTTTTTCTGTTTTGTTTTTTTGTGGGAATTTTTTTTGTCCGCTAAGATTGCTGTAAATCGTGTTTTTCTAAATATGACCGTGTCGGGGAGTTTGGGTATACAAAATCGTGTTTTTCGTGTGACATGTCAGGTTATGGCATGTATGATAAAGGGAATTAAAAGTTATTTTAACAATAACTAAAATATACAAGGTTCTTTTTAAATAACCAGAATAACCAGTTAGGAAAACTTCAAAAATTCTTTTTCTAAAAAAATCAAATCCTGTGCGAAGTATGCAAACTGTAGAGCAGAACCATTATGATGTAAGTTGCCTCACCTTCTATGCAGCTCTGCATTGATTATGATATAAGTTGCCTCCCCTGGTGTACAGCTTTGGTGACATTGTGGTGTAAGTAGCTACAAAGGGTGCTATATTGGCCATATTTGCCGGACATATTCAATAGATAAGCTGAAATGACTGGTTGCTAACTCGGACATAAAGTGCTTGTAATTATTGCATGCAATTCAGTCATTGTGTTTTCATTAGTACTAAATGACAATGAAATGAAAATGGTGCTACTCAGACATCCAATATGGCCATCAAAGCATCCATCTTGAAAATCTTATCACTACTTCTCCTGAATGGATGGTCATATCAACATGGGGTGATCACTGAAAGACTTCTTATGATGTCTAGTTGGTCCTTAATGAAAATAGTACCAATCTGGCATCTAATATGACTGCAGTGGCAGCCATCTTAAAAATCTTATTATCGCTACTTCTTCTGAATGCATGCTCATATCAACATGGGGTTTTCACTGAAAGACTTTATATAATGTCTAATTAGTCCTAAATGAAAATGGTGCTGATCTGATGTCCAGTATGGCTGCCACAGCAGCCATCTTGAAAATCCTGTTATCACTACTCCTGAACGGAAAGTCATATTGAGATGGGGTTTTCACCAAAAAACTTCTCATTATGTCCAGTTGGTCTTAAATGAAAATGGTGCTGATCCAGACATCCAGTATGACCACCACACAGTGGCCATCTTGAAAATCCTGTTATCGCTACTTCACCTGAATGGATGGTTGTATCAACATGAGGTTTTCACTAAAAGATTTATTACGATGTCTAGTTGGTCCTAAATGAAAATGGTGCCAGTGTGATATCCAGTATGACTGCCACAGCAGCCATCTTGAAAATCCTGTTATCACTACTCCTCCTGAACAGAAAGTCATATTGAGATGGAGTTTTCCCCAGAAGACTTCTTATGATGTCTAGTTGGTCCTAAATGAAAATGGTGGAGATCTGATGTCCAGTATGGCTGCCAAAGTGGTCACATTGAAAATCTTGTAATCACTACTCCTGAATGGAAAGTCATATTAACATGGTGTTTTCACCAGAAGATTTCTTATGATGTCTAGTAAGTCCGAAAAGAAACTGGTGCCGATCTGATGTCTAATATGGCTACCACAGTTTCCAGCTTGAAAACCTTGTTATCACTATTCCAGTATTTGGACATCTTGAAAATAACGTTTTCACTAGTCCTCTTATTTTGACATTCGGTTTTCATCAGAAGAGTTCTTGTGGTATCTAGTTGGTCCTAAATGAAAATGACTGAATATCAATATGTCCACCATGTTATGAAAATATTGTTTTCTCTTCTCCTCCCAATTGGATGGCTATTATATTGTATTTGCACAGTAATGTTTGAATGTGTATTGACAGACATCATGAGAAGCAGGACAAGAAATATCTACTAATCATGTATGGTTGCAGGTGTGTCAAGACAAACAACTTCTATTTCTACATAAATAACAAAATAATTATAGTTACATTATGATTTATAGTCAACAGTATGAGTAGCAACTGAAAAATGGTGTGAGCACAGAGAATGCGATGAATCTTTTGGATAATTATACAGAGATGCTCACAGGACATGCAAGTACGTAAATCACGCAAATATTTCCAAATTTGTGCACGTTGAAAGCAGTGATGCATGAGAACTCCTGTAAAATTTGTTTAAAGTCGCACATATAAAAATGTACTCTATGCAGTACACAAGTTTTATTTAACTGTTAAGATGAACTGAATAAAATAATCTAAAAAACAAAATAAATTAAAAAGCAAGGACACTTATTTGATCAAAATACCTCTGTCCATTCCAAAATATGTAGGTTACTACAAAAGGTTGTTGTGAAATTCCAATAATTATTTGTAACAGAAATGCGTGTCCTAGAGGGTTTCTGTAATTGATGCCCATTTCTCTCATTTACGCATGCATGAACTTTGCTCCATTTCCTAAAAGTGAGATTCATAGTAAATTATATTCAAGCATAATTAGGTGGAAATTTACTGATTATTTTCAACTTCAAGTCAGTGGTAGTGGGAATGTGCAAAGTTAATGGCAGAATGATGAAAGTGAAGGATGTAGTGGGGTTTCTCGCAAAACAGAGAGCGATAATACTAAAAAGATGCTGGGTTAGATGAACTGACAAAGAAGAAAATTTTTAACAATCAGCAGATTAATGCTTATACAGCTAGAGGGGGCATCTTATGAGGATTTTGATTTCAAGGGCCAAGGATTTTGATTTCAAGGGCCCTAACAGAGTGGAACAGGATGAAAGGGAGATGGATATTTAAGTGTTAGGTAAATAATGAACTGTGACAACTTCCTCCCCCGCTCCTTTTTTTCTCCTCCCCCACCTTGAGATAAAATCCTGGTTTCATCACTGATTAAAGTTTTTTCTCAAGTCATCAAAATTTATTTATTTTATACTGTCAGCATGTTTCAAGGTCGTTCCTCATTTTAAAAACCTGATGGTTAAGAAACACACAAAAGTTATTACTTATTTACTTATTTAAGAAATATGATCTCTTGGAAAGATCTTAAATTAAACCAACACTAGCTTACATTCCTTTCTCAAAATCATGACAGAAACTGAATAAATCCTGTAAGCTCTTTATACCAAAAAAAGAAGAAAACTGTAAGCGATCCCTCACCCTGAAATGTTAGGTGCAAAGGCAAAACACCAATAGGCTCTACTTATATGAACTTTTAATTTGTAACCTTTAAGTAAACTTTATTTGACTATGAATGACTACTTTTGGCCTTTTTGGTGGTGCTCTGAGTCAGTGGCGTACTAAGGGTAAATGGTGACTGGGGCGACGATGATGGCCCAAAGGGCCAGAATATGAGGCCCGAAGTTTTATGAGCTGTTTTGGCACCCCAAGACCTCTGGCCCCCAGGGCAACTGCCCCTTCCATGCCCCCCACCCCCCCATTTGTACGCTCTGAGTATAAAAATAATTCATGAAAGACATGTACAATTTTTCATTCAGTTTTAATTTCTTTTTTGGTAGAAAGGAATTCACATCTTGTAAATTTATTTGATTGCACCCATTTTAATTGACTGAACCCCACAGTTATTCTGGTTGAACTGGTTGAATCTCTGAATTTTTACAGATCCTAGATATAGAAAGAATATAATGATGTATGCATTCTAATTACAGGTAATGGACAATCTATTAATCCAGGTGAATGGAAGAAAAAGAGTGGTACTCTTCAGTCCCAAAGAAGCTGACAAACTTTATCTAAATGGTAATTTCATAATCTGTTCATCTGTGTGTCTGTGCTTATTATGCTAAAGAGTAGCTGCTACACAAAGAATCTTGCACATGAGCTCATTTTCAATGAAAAGAATGAAATGCATTGAATAAAGTATATACTTGCGTATAAGCCAATACCAAATGCAAACTGCATAGACCCAGATCTGCTGTCACATAATGCGCATATCTGGGTCTATGCAGTTTGTAAGGACTAATCAGTAGAACAAACAACATAGACCCTGATCTGTGTTGTTTGCATTTGGATCTGAATTATACGCGAGTATATATGGTACTTTATATCTTTTGAAAGCCTTGCAAGCTGGAAATTGTTTGATGAATTTCATAAATTTCATACAAAATTAGCAGAAATTGTTACGACTCTATGGTCTAGAAAAATGTAACAGAAAGAAAGTGAAACCAACAACTCAAGTAAAAATCAACAAGCAATTTATTTCTAGATAATTAAGATGAAAAATCAAAAAGACACTTACAGTAATGTGTATTAAAATCCAAATAATCCAATAAGAATTAGTGTTCTAATCACAAGTCCTAAATATAGAATGTTCGAATTCACGGCTGTATCCTTAAATGTTGTGATGTGCCAATGGTCTTTAAAGTCCTGATGTACTAGTAGTCTTTAATGTGCTGATGTCAAAATGAAGTACTCCAAAATATCTCTGAGTAAGTTCACATTAATTCCAAAATCATCAATTAAAAATCCAAAATCCAAAAGTTTATGAGCACTGTTACAATCCAATGAATATTTAAAATAATTCCTCTCTCAGAATTTTGAATTACTTTTCACAACTGTAATAGCTCTTTACAAGACTGATAGTAATGTCGAAACTGAAAAACTGTCCACTAAACATGGTATATATAAAGATTGGTCACATGACAGAATGTTCTGGAATATGTGTCATCTTAATGGAATTTTACTTGTATGGACATGACTTTTTTACACATAACTCTAAGGATTTTCCAGTTTTTATCTGTAAACAAAATCAACCTTGACCTTAAAATCAGTAAATATTTTGTTTATCAAAACTATCCTTTAGCTCAAATCTGAAGTAAACAACCTAATTCAAGGACACTGGTTAAACATGTTTTTCCTGATAAACAACATTAAGATTTAAGCAAATATTAAAGTCAAGAAACATTTATAATTTCCTAATATATCTATAATATTATATAAACATCATGCATAACAAAATGTAAGATTCTATTTGTCACATAAAAAATGCTGATGTAATTTTTCAAAACCTCAGAATAGTTTGGCGAAATGACATAGATATACATTTGGATGCCTTGGTCATTATGCCTTTTGCCTTGCATTATGTCATGACACCTCAGATGATGACCCGAGGTTTTATTATATGTGTTAAATAATACAATAGTCATGTGATTTTATTTTTTGCTATTTTAAGGAGAATTATACTTTGTATGTCTGTCTTTTGTGTATCTTAAGCTGAACAATCTTTAAAAATGTATGCAAGCTGCAAAAGTTTTATAAATTACTACCTGTCCTGGAGGGCATGAAACCATTTCATGACTTTTGCATCTTGCTTTTTATGTTGGACAAAGCTGCTTGTACCACTTATCAGGAGGAGTGGACAAGCGTAATTTAGATTCCAGTAGCGTTACCTGTCTGATGAAAATAGTTTAGTTTTTGTCTTGCCTGCAAAGCATTGGCGACACATAGATATACATTTTTCAATGGCATTGTCCTTGTTGTTGTTAACTTTGGTGTCAATATTATGTTTTTGCATTAGCTCAATTTCTTTGACACTGTTACATGCACTGTCGTGAGACTTGATGGGTTTATTCATCATGGAGGGTTCTGAATATCACAGGAAATACTAAGTCACACTTACCTACCATCTGAGATTTTGCTGGGTATTTGTAATCTGCCTTGTTGGAGCAGGCAAGACATATCATTCAGCTGAATTCTTGTGAAGCTTTGTAGATGTAGTAAAGTAAAGTTTTCTGGGTAGCTTCGATTTTTCAAAACAATAGAATATTTATACCTCATAAGTTTACTGTTCATAGTGTTCATAATGTTCATAGTATTACATTAGTTCCCATTTTTTCAGTTAAAAATCTTGTCTGTATATTTTGTTTTTGTAAATATTTTGCAAAACACAGAATAGTCAAAGCAGCATACTCTATACAGACAGTAAATGAATGTTTCTCATTTCAAAATAATGTTTTTCCTTGGAGGCCAACTTTTCTGAAGCTTTCTTTCATTTAAAACATCAAAAACGTACACCAGACTAGTATATTGTTATACAAAACAACAGCAACAAATTCAACAATAGAGATAAAAAAAGACATGATGATGATGGTGATGATGATGATGATGATGATGGAATGTACAAAGATAATTCAAGGAAAAATAAATATAATGCTGTTTCTTTCAGGAGATAAATCAGAAGTACTTGACATAGATAATCCAGATGAGGTAAAGTTCCCCCTGTTCACTAATGTGGAGAGGTTTGAAGGAATCCTGAACCCTGGAGATATTCTGTTCATCCCAGGTATATAGCTATCTTACATTAAAATTTATATATATATATATATATATATATATATATATATATATATATATATATATATATATATATATATATATATATATATATATATATATATATATATATATATATATGTATATATATATATATAGTATATATATGTATATATATATATATATATAGAGAGAGAGAGAGAGAGAGAGAGAGAGAGAGAGAGAGGGAGGTACTTTTACAAGCTAAGGGATTAAAGTCAAAAATGCGCTGGAAGTTGTAGAACTCTGCTTGGCACTGAACAAGTATTAAATTTACGGCACGATCAAAAGGATTGTCAACTTGAAAACAGAGCGAGTACTGCCTTTACAAGCCAAGGGCTTTTCTTCCCACATGCACTGGCAGATAACTCGGGCAAATATCACGTGGGAATTAAATCTGACTTATGGAAAAGGAAAATACAAATTAAATCATAACTTTGATTGCATCAAGCACTGTTTATACAGCAAAACAAAAATATTAATACAAATACAGATCGTTCGGACTTGCATAAAAATGGAGCAATATACGTGCTAGTAAACAAATTTGACACACACTACGCAAAGGGTTCTCATGTGGGAAAGCAAAGACGGATCGATATCAGATAGTAAACGATGTTGATACCCTATTCATGCTATACATTAGACGTGTATACGTTATTCTCTGAATAAAGTAAAATATAGTAAAACCCTCAATAACGCGACCCCTGTTTTTCCGCGATCGAATTTTATGGACCCCAATTATCGCGTTATTGCGGGATTTCACTGTATATATATATATATATATATATATATATATATATATATATATATATATATATATATATATATTATTTGGTTAAACTGTTAACACATTTTCTTAAGTTAAACAATTTTGTATTCAGCAACCAACACATCGTAAAAATTAATCGAACTGTAATGGGCACTAAAATGTCACCGTCGTATGCGAATATTTTCATGGAAAACTCCTCAGTGAGGTACCCTATGGACCTCTAAGCCAGTGCAGATTCAGTGATGACAGAGAAGCAAAATGGATCAAAATGGGTGACAATTTCAGAATATTTTTTAAATATTCCATTAACTTCCATCCTATGATTAAATTTATGTCAGAGTCAGCAAGCAGGTCCAACATCTTTACATCTTTCTGGATACTCATCTACCATCGTGGAGGGAATCATAGAAACTGACCTGAATTCTAATCCAACTGACTCTCACCACTATCTACTCCAATCAGCTGACACCCCCAGCATATAATAAAAAATCTTCCTTACAGTATGTGCGTTTGGATCAAATGCATGTGCTCTAATCCAGCTACCTTTGAAAAAAGACATGGTGAGCTCAAAGGGCACCTTAGAAGGAGAGGATATCGAAGGTGTTACATTGAGGAGGCTATTAACAAAACTAGACTCCTTGATAGAGGATTCCTTCTGAAATGTAAAACCAAGAAAGCCAAGAAACACATCCTTGTATGGTTACTTTCCACTCCAATGCTGCAAATTACAACTGATCATTTGGAAATATTGGCATTTGGAAATATTGGCACCAAATCGAATCCTTTAAATGTCTGAAGGGCATATTTCAAGAAATTCCTATGGTTACAGTCTGTAGACCTAAAAATCTGAACGACCATCTGGTATGTGCCAAGGTAACCTCAAACAAGACCACAGATTCAGGTACATACTGCTGCAAAGACATACGTTGCCTAATTTGCAAACATATGCCTGAGACCAAATCATTCAGAAGTTCGACAACAGGAGTTGATTGTTAGTCAGAAGTTAGGATGTCTAATCAAAAATGTAATTTATTTTCTAACATGCAGATCTGTGCCACTCAGTATGTTGGAAAAACTGTTGATTTCAGAAAATGAAGGAATGACCACAAGAGCCACATTCACAACAAAACCAACGCAAAACTTGCCTACCACTACAACTTGATTAGGCATTCAGTCGAGTTTTATATTTGCATTGTTATCAGTTTTTGTGTCAACACACACACACAGAGAGAAACTTCCCTAGATCAGTCCATCTGTAACTTGGTCAATTTCTGCACACTGTTCACATATTTTGGTCCTGATAGAGCTGTTTTAATGGAATTTAACATCTGAATACTGACTGCCTCCATTAAACAGCAAAAATGTTTGGTTCCATCTGTGTCTGGTTTAAAGAAGTTTCCTTTTAGTACAGACTGAATGAATTTCACTTATCCAGCTATCAGCAGAATACAGTGCTTTGTAGTGCTCCAGCTGGACAGAAATAAAGGGATATCACCCCACCTCCACCTTCTAGGCCCTCCCATCTGCCATTCAAGGGTCCTCATATATGCCATTCTCTATATCACCCAAATACTTCCTACAGTTTTCAGTCACTGTGGATGAGCATTAATTTTGCATTCCATGAACACATTTCTGCTTTCTGTTTGGTCATATTGTAGAGTTAGCTTTTATAATTGGACAGTTGAATCAATAAGCACAGCCCTTTCATAATCCAATGACTCCTATCTTCCTTCTGACTTTCAGATAAGGTCAAGGTCATTTGATATTTTTGGTTAAATTTGGGTAATGTTTTTTTATGGTTACTCTGTTGTTACCCCCAGGCCACACTTTAATGTGGGTACATTGTGTTACCCACTGATCATCTGTCTGTTTGTAACTGTGTCTTGTCTTAAACTACTGGATGGAAATTCACCAGTTTTACTACAGAGGATGCACTTGGGATATGGAAAATCACTATTGATTTTGGAGTCAGCAAGTTAAACGTCAAGGTCACTGTGACTGAAAGAGGAAAAATGGTTTCCACATAATAACTTTTAGATCTATAACACAGACCTGGACTAAACTTTGTTGATTTCTTGCACTTGGGGGTTAAACATTCAAAGGTCCAGGCAGCTGTAACTGAAGGAAAAAATTGATTTGCATCCAATAACTTTAGTTGTATATCACAGACCTTGTCTGAACTTTGCTGATGGCTTGCTCTTATACTAAAGAAGAAGCCTATTGATTTTTAGGTCAAAACATCAAGGCCAAGATCACTGTTAAACAATGAAAACTAGGTTTCTGCACAAAAGCTTCAGTTCTGAACCATGTTCCTCACTAAAGTTTGTGGATGGCTTATGCTTTGGGTAAGAAAGCAGCCTATTGATTTTGTGGTCAAAAGGGCAGAAGTCATTTCACTGTATGAAATAGGGAACATGGCCAAATGTTGTTGATGGTTTGCAATTAAGGTAAGAAAGATTTTGGGGTCTGAAGTTTGGAGGTCAACATCATGGTAAGTCTAATAAGAAAATTATGGTTTCTGCACAGTAAGTTTAGTTCAAAACTAAGTAAGTTGCAACTAAATTGTCAACCACCGACACTAACTTAATATACTTCTACAAGGCAGCCCTGGGATGGATATTTTGAGTCATGTATCCTGGTGTCCATTGATCTATCTATACTAGTTTTCCTAGGGAAACTTGCAGCCCTGTTTCCAACTTGATCTCTTGCTGCAGGCTAGTTCATAGTTTAAATAATTTGAACAGAATTAAAAGCTTGCCTTGTATTATTAGCTCCCCCCTGATAAATTTGTTGCTTAAGTGTTGACTGACATGGCTATTGTGCAGTAAGTACTTCCATACAGTATATGAGATTATTGATTTTCAGTTCACCTGGTCAAAGTCCAAGTGAGCTTATGGTATGGTCTGCATCCATTATGTGTCCATCCATCGTCCATCAACACTTACTTGTGAACACTCTAGGGGCTTCATTTCTGATCAGATTTTCGATCTTAACTGGTATGCAAGTTTATATCTTGAGGATCTTGGATGAATTTAATTATGAGTGACATTAATGCATAGTAATGAGATGATCTTGCATCTGATTGGCTGTGCTTGTGAACACTCTCGAGGCCATATTTCTTATCCTTTTTTGACAACATTTAGCATATAAATTTATGTCATCAGTATCTCAGATGAGATTGATTATGAGTGACATTCATTTTTCCTCCACAGTTTCAATATGTGTCTGAATTTGCATTGATGTTCTGACATATGTAAACTACCAGATGATTTTGTTCTGCATGTACTGGTAATCACTGGACCCCGGGTGGCCGAGCGGTCTAAGGCACTCGGCTTTACAGATCACTGGCATCTCATCTCAGTCTGCGTGGGTTCAAGTCTCAGGCTTAGCCAATGTGGGTACGTGAGAAAGCTTGCCAGTAGCTTCCTGTGGGTTGGTGGTTCTTCCCAGGTACTTCCTCTACCAAATATACTGGCCACCATGTATCATGTGCTGAAAAATGGTGTAAAGCCCACAACAACAACAACAACTGGTTGTCGCCTTCAGCATCCTCTGTGAATATGGTCTGACACATAGTGTAATTGTTTAACCTCATCGTCTTCTAACATACATTTGCTTCTTAAAAAGGCTGTAAAGTAATAATAATGAAAAACAACAAACAGCTTCCTACCTTTAGGTTTACGTAATGAGTAACGTCTTGGTCATTGACAAGTCTATGTTACAATGAAAGGCACATGTGCTCTGCATTGATGCTTGTAGTTTCATTATTGCTGTATGCACATACTTTTAAAAAAAAGGGTAATTTTACATGAAAGAATACAAATATGGAACAAAATATGAAGCTGTAACATCAGTTAGAATTTTATTTTAACTTTCAGCATGGGTGCATTAATTAATTTTTAATAGTTTTATGCATTCCTTGTGCTGATAAAAATACCAGTTTGAACCAAGTTAGCTCATGCCTCATGTTGTAAAATCCTGGCTAGTCCTGATTTGGGATTTTTAGACTGAGTTGGAATACTAATCTATACACCCATTCACAATGAGTTCTTTAGTCAGTTTTAATTTTTTTGTTACTTTCAGCCCTGTGGTTTCATAATGTGATATCCATGGACTTTGGAGTTGCAGTGAATGTGTTTTGGAAGCACTTGGGCGATAATTTATATGACAGTAAGGACACTTATGGAAATAAAGACCCCCTTCCTGCTACAAGAGCAATGCAGATTCTGGACAGGGCGTTAAAGACACTTGATGAATTGCCACTTGAGTATAGAGACTTTTATGCACGCAGATTGGTGCATAGAATACAGTCAAAAGTTTTGTGCAATCATTTTCCAACGTAGTACCAGTTATTTTGGAAGAATTAAAAATTTCGTAATGAAAGTGTCTCCAGTTGTTTACATTTTGCAGAAGTTGGCATTTTGCTTTTGTCTTATCCAGCAATTTAATTAATGTCTTTATCATGTTGAGTTTTAGCTCACCTGGTCATATTGCCTAGTCAGCTTTATGGTATGGCCCTGTGTCCATTGTCAGTTGCTACTTTCAACTTGCTATTTTCAACTTCTCAAAAACCACTGGACCAATTTCTATAAAAAAAAGGCAGAGAGCATCCAGGTATGAAGAGTTTATACAAATGATGCCCATCTGCTGGCCACTGTTACTAAAAATAGAAAAACCTTTAAAGGACATAAATGAAAACCGATAAGCAGAATTTTGTACCACATTTAATGAAGAGCATTCTGGCATAACAGTCTTTAAAAAAAAATTTTTTTTTTTACAAATAATGCTGATTTGCCTTCTTATGACCACCATTTAAAAAAAATTGAAAAACATTCAAGACTTCCTCACAAAAACGACTTAACAGAATTTGACCAAATTTGACAAAGTAATGATGCCAATCAGACATGAAATATGGCTGCCATTACTAAAAATATAACATTCAAAAGGCGTCTTCTGAACAGATCTGGCCCAAACCTGACAGAAAACATTACAGCATGAAGGTCTTTCATTTTGTTCAAAATGATCTTGATCTGCGATCAAATATGGCTGCCGTTACTAAACATGGAAAAACCTACAAACATCTTTGTAGAAACCAAGTAAAAGTTTTTGGTCAAATTTTAGAAAAGCATCCTGACATGAAGGCCTTTAAAATTTGTACAGATGATGCTGGTCTGCCATAAAATTTGGCTGCTAGATATAGAAAAACCTTTCATATTCTTATCAAAAAGCACCGAACAGAAGTGCACCAAATTTGACAGAAAGAGTCCTGGCATGAACGCATTTCAAATTTGTACAAATGATGCAGATCTACCATCAAATATGGCTGCCATTGCTAAAAATAGAAACAAAACTTTCAGTGGCTTCTTTAAAACCCCTAAACAGGTGACCAAATTTGACGGAAAGTTTTTGTGTATGATTACCTCTAAAACCCCTAAACAGATGACCAAATTTGACAGAAAGCTTTTGGGTATGATTACCTCTAAAACCCCTAAACAGGTGACCACATTTGACAGAAAGCTTTTGTGTATGATTACCTCTAAAACCACTAAACAGGTGACCAAATTTGACAGAAAGCTTTTGTGTATGAATACCTCTAAAACCCCTAAACAGGTGACCAAATTTGACAGAAAGCTTTTGGTATGATTACCTCTAAAACCCCTAAACAGAAGACCAAATTTGACAGAAAGGTTTTGGGTATGATTACCTCTAAAACCCCTAAACAGATGACCAAATTTGACAGAAAGCTTTTGGGTATGATTACCTCTAAAACCCCTAAACAGGTGACCAAATTTGACAGAAAGCTTTTGGTATGATTACCTCTAAAACCCCTAAACAGGTGACCAAATTTGACAGAAAGCTTTTGGTATGATTACCTCTAAAACCCCTAAACAGATGACCAAATTTGACAGAAAGCTTTTGGGTATGATTACCTCTAATACCCCTAAACAGGTGACCACATTTGACAGAAAGCTTTTGGTATGATTACCTCTAAAACCCCTAAACAGGTGACCAAATGTGACAGAAAGCTTTTGGGTATGATTACCTTTCAAGTTATGAAAATGTTTCCAATCTATCTTCAGATATGGTTGCCATTACTTAAATTAATTTTTTTTTAAAATGACTTTTTATCAAAAACTGCTTAACGGAATTTGACCAAATTTGACATCATATTGGCATGAAGACATGTATTTATGTAAACAATGCCAATCCACCAAGAACTATGGCTGCTGTTTTTTTTAAAAATAACTTTATTTAAAAAATTTCTCAAAAACTATTTCAATAGACTTCTAGCAGATTTGACAGAAATCACCCAGTCATAAAGGCCTTTCAAATTTGTGCAAATGCTGCTGATCTGTCACAAATGAGGCTGCTGTTGTTAAAAATGGAAACATTTCTCATGACTTCTCAAAAACCACTCAACAGAATTAGATCAATTTTGACAAATACCATTTTAACCTAAAGGCCTTTCAGATTTATCCTAATGATACCAATCTACCATCAAATATGGCTACCATTGCTAAAAATAGAAAAACCATTAAATGACTTTATGTAAAAAGAATACTTAGTATGCAATTAAATCGACAGAAAGCATTCTTGCATGAAGGTCTTCAGTAATGGACCAATAATGTGTGCCATCAAATATGGACAAAGATACCAAACATAACATATACAGTCAATAGAATTGGAAGAAATGTGTTCAGAAAGCATCCAACTGACCCATATTTCTTTGTCAACTGCTCTTGTACTTGATTATTAGGCAGATGTCAACCAGTTGAGCAATCTCAAGCCCCCTTGGGCCGCTTGTTGATTTTCATGCCTTCATAAAGAGATATTGAGACACAAGAAAAATGCACTTGTTTATCTGCAATTGCATCTTCATCCTCATGCATGTAAAAATGTTGTGTTAAGATTTTGTCAAATTTGTATTCCCTCTTTACCCTCGATGGATTGGTATATGGTGTAACACATTTCCATCCATACTGTCTGGTCACATGTCCATAGTGAATTCGGTTTCCATTCCATTGATTTTGGGATTAAAGGTCAAGGTTACTGACTGAAAGAAGAAAAATGCTTTCTGCACATTAACATCAGTACAACATCACAGACCTAGTTCAATCTTTGTTGATGGCTTTCATTTGGGGTGAGGAAGAAAGTTCAAGGGTCAAGTTTAATATGATTGAAAGAAGAAAATTGGTTTATACACAGTAATATTAGTTCTATATTACTGATCTGGACTAAATTTTGTTGATGGCTTGCACTTGGGGTGAGAAAGAAGTATAATGATTTCGGGTCAAATAGTCAAAGGTCAGGGTAATTGCAACTGAAAGAAGACTATGTTTCTGTGGAAAAATTTAAGTTTTCAATATGTACCTTCACCGAAGATTGTTGATGACATGCATGTTTGATAAGAAATAATCCCATTTTTTTAGGGGTCAAAAGGTTAAGGTCAGTCTCGCAGAAAGAAGACAAAATGGTTTTTGCTGAACATTTTAATTCCAGACCACATATCTGGACCAAAGTTTTTGGAGGGCTTGCGCTTATGGTATGGGAGAGGCCTATAGATTTTGGGGTCAAAAAGTCGAATGTCAATATTATGTGGGTCAAGTGAAAATGGGTTTTGCTAAAACACTTTGTTCTAGAGTAAGTTCCTTGACCAAACTAAGCTTGCATTTTGGATAGTTAAGAAACCAATAGATTTTGGGGTCTAAAGGTCAGAGGTCATGGTCATGGTAAGTCAGATAAGAAAATAATGGTTTCTGCACAATAAATTTAGTTCAAGACTGCATACCTTGACCAAAGTTCCAGGTTATTGAGATACATTGATCAATAATCTGCAGAGTCGGTTATGCCCTACTTAAAGGACTATTAAACATGGGGTGGGCATACATGTATAATGTACTGTTCACAGTACTCTTGTTTGAAAATGTGAAGTACAATTTAAAAGTTTTGACTTGAAAGAGATTTGGGTTAGTACATATAATGAAATAAAACCTTTAATATTTAATTAGGAGCTAAAATATTGAAGTTTATTTTATAATAACTTCTCCTGTTGCTGTATTTCTAACATACAAGTAATATATCCATATCTATTTCACATCTGGAAATTCTGATTTTAAATCATAGAATTGAGTCCTGAATAATTGCTCCTTGAACAAAGTGGTAGGTAAGTAAATATTTTAGGACCTAATTTGTGAAAAATGTATTTGCTGAGAAATACATGTAATTCAGTACTATTGACTTTTTACAGTCATGTTTCCTTCCTGCTATTGAACAGCTATATGGCAGTGTCAAAATGGTGCATTGTATACCTTCTTAATGTATCTGTCTGGTTTGTCCACATATTGTACAATAAATATGTTAAAAGTCTGATATATTTCTATAGTTAAGGCCCTCCAAAGCTTACTTTTCCTATATTGCTAGCTTTTTGTCTGCAACAGGCATTTTGATACATGTAGACTGGTCTCTTGTTGACTGTAACCTATTGCCCAGTGTGTTGTATGTGTGCAGTCACAATTCTTTCTGTATGTTATAAGTCTGCTTTCCTAAAAAATGTATTCATCCACCAATCATGTACAAAATGTAGATGCTAAACTAACATTGAATATGAAATGAATCAATTCTGGGACCAAATAACACTATGCAGGGGTAGAAAAGTCTATTGCCCAGGACAGCTAAAAATTGATGCCAGGCAACCATTTTCCCTGTTTGAAAGACTGGATGGGCAACCATAAATATTATTAAGAAATGGTCATGTTATAAATGAAAATGGAATTTTTTTCCTTTTTTTCTTCTTGCGACAAACGTTTGATCATTAAATTGTCCCTCTGGGTAACTTCAGCCCAGAATATCTCCATATGTTGAGCAGTAGTGTGTTGGGTAATTTCTATTGTAAGAGGTCATAATAATCCACATGTATTGGCTACTCATTATCTGATTAAGTAATCACAGTTCATATTACCAGCCCATTAGGATGAACAAATAAAGAAACAAGACTCGTGAATGTTTGTCTTTTGTCAACACACCAACATATGGTAGCAGCATCTTTCATCTTTGACTTGATGTCATGAATGCCTACGATCTATTAATACACTTTCCTATTGATCAGTTGAAGAAACGGGCACTCGATATAGAGCATGTGACAGTTGTTTCTGTTTGCTAACTTAAGCTAAAAAAAATATGACAACTGTAAAGAATCAAACCATTCACGATTGTTGTTGCATTCTATATCTGCTTAATGATAAAAATCCCACTTGGAAAGTTCACATTTAGCTGACAGTTTAGACACAGGATTCATAGTATTGGAATAACGATAACATGAACTGTAATGATGTCAACTCAGATAAATATAAAATATGGATAAGTTTTTGGTCAGGTTGGCCAACTAGTAGAAATCTGACAGACAAGAAAACAGCAGCAAAAAAAAATGTTATTTGTTTGATTATCTTTTATTTGTTAATCTCAGATTAAGTAAGTGTGTTAGCATGTGTGGCACATTCCGTTAGCAGGACTGATGGGAAGTTATAAGTATAGTGTGCAGCTAGGACTGATTATATAAAAGTTGTCCGACCAAAAGTTGTTGAATAGTTTTTATTACAGAAATCTTGGAGGCAGCTGCAGTAATTTACCCAGCAGCCAGAAAAATCTGCTGGGCAACCTGATTGGCACAGCTGGTTGCCCAGGGGCAACCATGGATTTTCAAAAAATTTCTACACCTGGTACGCCATATCCCCCTGCCTCACCCCAATCCAAAGAGTCTAAATGACAGATACATTTTTAATCTACCACACATCTATTATTTCTCAATAATAATTCAGATGGTGAACTAGGAGACAGGAGTTTTTATAGAATTTTCAGTTCTTAACTTGCTCACTTTAATTTTAGAATAATCCTGGAAGTGCATAAATATTTTGGAATGCTGTGTAATTGCCTTCTACCTGTAAGCTTTTATGCAGATAGATTCAAAGATTAAATAAAGTAATGAATAACACACATTACACAACTTTATCCAAATCCCCTCGGCTTTCCTTGCTCTTTTTCACTATCTCTAGCTGTAAGTAAAGGAAAACTTATTGCAGGAGCCTGGACTTTAGGTTTGACTATGCAAGTGGATTGATTTGAGTCAGACATACTCCATCTTTTTACCAATGTAGCTTCATTTTGCTCTTTCCTTCATGTTATTTTAGACAATAAGAACATTTTTTATGTTATAAATACCATAAATGGGTAGTATTTGAGAAACTGCACTTGAATCAAGAATAGTTGTTTATTTGCAAGCTTTGAATAATATTATGATAACATCAAGACCATACACGAACAGAATTTGGAAGCTAAAATTAAAGAAGAGGTGGAAAAATGGGAGAAACTCTAAATATGAAACCGAAAATGGAATCTTTTGATTCAAGGCATTCCAGTCTCTGTAATCGAGGATGTGGATATCACAGAGGTAAAAGTCAACCAATTTTTCAAGGAGTTGCTGAAAATTCATGATGGAGTCATCAACAACATCCATTACCAAGCAGTACATTGGCTGAAATCAGGTGGTGATTCCAACCCCAAACCAACAACTATTGTCAGGTTCCTTAGACTAAAGATCGAGATCAGGTTTTCGTTTTCCTCGTGAGAAAAAAACAATCATCGTCAGTGAATCCAGAAAATGATGTCAAATACAACTTTCACACAATTATTTAGCAACCCCATTTTTATGCCTAGAACTATATCTTAACTTTGAGTGACTTTCATTTTCTGATCAATTTATGTGTTTATTCATTTTCTAAGCTGATAAGATACTCTGGCACATGTGTCGAGAATTTCTATGAATCTTTGCCATGTAATATATTGCTCTATACATATTTATTATTTTCTTTCTTACTATGTAATCACTCTAAATTTAAACAGTGATCAATATTGCAAAGCAGTATAAGCCCAAAGTTGAAAGACCCAATATTGCAAATTAAATTAACTTTTGTATTCTTTCTTCCCTTTATTTGTTTTTTTCTTCACCTTTTATATTTTCAAGTTATTAAATTAGAATACTAACTATTTTAAGATTACAATAATATGACACTATCATATTTAGCTCACTTTTACCAGATGATTTGACATATTCTAATTCACTATTAGAAAGTAAGCATCCCTGAATAGAGTTACTTCCCTTAAATAAAAAAATCGATAAAAACAATCATATCAATGTTAGATACTTTATTGCTCTCAAAACGATGTTTAAGTGCTTGATCATCTTAGAACAAGATTGTACTGTGTGTCTAAGTCATTTGGGCAGAACGAAAGATACAGTAATTTCAGTTTCAATTGAATATCTAGACTTTAGTCCGTGAAATATTCACACTTTTTTCTTCTATAGTTTGTTGCATATATGTCAAGATATATGTACTATAATAAATCTGTGGCCAATAGCAATGCTTGCAGAGTTTAGATACCTATATTCGAGGTTGTTTACTACTTAAAGTGGACATGACACTACAGTGGAGTGTTCTCCTACAATGATCAATAGGAGGAAAATAAGAAACCTTTTTCGATATCATTCATCTGTCACATATTTTTTTAACAAAGGGTTAGGTCTAGTAGTGACTTCTAGGGTTACCAGTTGCCAGCTGGCAATAGTTTCATTAATTCAACTTCTTATCTTTGAATTCAAAGAATAAATATAGAGTTTTTCAATTTTATTTATTATGTACAAGTCTATTTGGAGCAGCAAAATACTTACCATATGTTATGGTCATAATAACTAAAATAACAGCTATTAATAATGATATTATCATAATTATTCTTTTAAGAAATGTGAACATGTTACCAAAATAATGTTTTGGGACTCTAGAGGTTTAGAGCAAATCACAGGAGGCATAATTTTAAATATTGCATTGGGTTTGTTTTTTACCATTAAGCTTTTTGTTTTTCAGGGAATGGGTTTGAAGGGGAACAACATTTTGGTCATATAATTGTCAGCTTCTTCACAATTACAAACTAGCTGAAGTGCTGAAAAATAACTCTCAATTTTGGATTTCATCCTCTTATCTATGAGTAATTTAGTTATTGGCTAGATTACTTTCTGGTATCATCAGACCATCAAACATATCTGAGAAGCTGTAATGTTGACATCGGTTACAAAACTGATCATTCTCTTGTTTCCATCACCTTTAAATTTAGTCATCCAATAAGAGGATGAGGTACATGGAAATTTAATAATAGCCTTTTAAGTGACCCGGAATCTTAGATATCCTTAAAAGGTGTATATCTACTACTGTTGGTTAATATATAATGAATGGTAATAACAATCATGATGCAACTAATTTTAACATAAATTATAAATTGCTTTGGGAAACTTTGAAACTATAATGATATGTGGAAAAACTATCTCTTATCTTTTAAAAAAAGACAAAATGATCAGCTGGAGAGAGAGAGATTGAGTCTAAATTAAAATGTTTATATAATAATGACGGTCTTGAAGATAAGGTCGATGTGCTTGGCACACTGGAAGCAAATTTGAAAATTCTCCAGTAAGAAAAGTTGAAGGCATGATCTTAAGAGCAAAAGTAAGATGGCAAGTAGAGGAGGGGAGAAGCTCTAAATTCTTTTGTAACCTTGAGAAAAGGCATTACACAGAAGATTGTATACCTAAGCTTATCCTTGATGATGGAAGTGAATTAACAGATCTGAAAAACATTTTAATGTAACAGAAACAAAAACCTTTACTCCACTAGAAATCCCCAAGTCAATAACTCTCATTTGAATGCCTTTTTTGACTCCACAAATCCCTTTATTGGCAAATTATCTGTAGATGAGAAAGAAGCTTTTGAAGGCCCATCTCACTGCAGGAATGTCTATATGCATTGAAAAACATGAAGAATGGCAAGTCACCTGGCTTAGATGGTTCTGCTGCAGAACTCTAAAAAAAATTCTGGATTGACCTGGAGCCACTTTGGTTAGAGCCCTAAATTATGCATATGAAAACAATAGTCTACCAGTTGCACAAAAGCAAGGAGTTATCACGTGTATTCCTAAAGAATGAAAATAAAAATTTGATCTAAATAATTGGTGACCCATCTCTCTTGAATGTTGATCTGACAATTGCATCATCATCTATTGCTCACAAAATAAAGAAGGTATTATCACAGATAATAAGTGAAACACGATCAGGATTTTGAAGTGTCGATATATCAGTGATTGTACATGTCTCATTCTTGACTTAATTGAAACAACAGAGGAAAATTACACCCCAGCACTTTTAGTTCTTCTAGATTTTGAAAAAGCTTTTGATTCAGTAGAATAGTCTTTAATAGAGAAGTCTTTATAATTTTTCTGTCTTTGTCCATGTATCTTGAAATGGTTTCAAACCTTTTATCATGATATATCTAGCTGTGTGCTAAATAATGGACACTGCTCTCAATTTTTCCCTATGCAGCATGGGTTGACTCCCTTTCTCCATATCTGTTCATAATAGCAATAGTTAATAAGCACTGCTCTAAAACAATCCAGATATAACTGGTATAAATATTAACAACTCTGAATACATGATAAACCAATATGCTGATGATTCAACTCTCTTATTAGCTGACGACGACATTGCTTCAACACTGCTTTAAATATTCTAGATAGCTTCTCCTTCTGCTCTGGATTGGGGGTGAACCTTAACAAAACCCAGGTCATATGGCTTGGTGCAAAGAGAGGTCGTGGTGAAGAATTAGGAACAGCAAAAAAATATTACTTGGAATTGCTGGTTGTTTTACACTTTTTGGAATTAAATTTGATTTGAGCAAAAGCAATACTACTGTAGTAAATCATACAGAGAAAATTGAATCAATTAAAAAATTACTTGCTAATTGGTCCTTTAGAAATCTGTCCATGGTTGGAAAAATCGCAGTAATGAAATCTTTAGCTTTGCCTATGCTTGTTTACTGTCTTATGGTACTTCCTGACCCTCCAAAGAAACATTCTAGTCAATAACTATCAAGATGGTGGGCTGAAGATGCCACACATGCCACACATTCAGTCTGTTTATCATGCACTTAAGATAACGTGGATAAAAAAATTACCGGTAATGGATCCACTCAACCATTCACCAACTTCTTATAGACATACTTGAATAGTTTGGAGGGGAAAATATTTTTTTCAAAGAAAGAAGAACTCCACAAAGTTTCACAGAAGTTTAAAATTTTTTGGAAAGATGTATTTTTTGCATAGTCCGAATTGGATGACTATCCCACCACAACCCCTGAACAAATTTTATCAATGCCACTCTAGGATAATAGATATATCAAGATATATGATATTACAATCTTACTGAAGTAATGGTGTAAAAAGTCTGATTCAAGATGGCATCTTACTTGCATACAGAGTCCATACAAAAATTAAATATCAATATTATTTTTGTAGAATTCTATGGAGTTCTTGATGCAGTGTCAGGAACTTCAAAAAAACACTATTAGAAATACTATGAAATTAGAATCTCCACTACATGAAAATATAAGTCTTCTCGGGAAGCAGGACTATACATTATATATGAGGAAACTAAAAGGACTTCCAGTTCAAATGGAAACTAAATGGAACTCTATTTTAAATGAGAATTATTCACTCAAAGATTGGGAATCAATATTGTTCCTTCGTTTGTCTGCTATTGAGGATACAGGGCTTCGGAGTTTTCAATACAAAGTTCTCCACAGAATTCTCGATACTAATAATAGGTTGTTTAAAATGAAAATCTCTGAATCATCACTATGTACTTTTTGTACCTAATAAAGCCAAAGAGACTGCTTCATTTATTTTTTGGGTGTCATTTTGTGAAAACAGTATTGATAAATTTTATGTCAGTTCTTAGAGACAAATGTCATAATGAGTTAGATTTAACAAAAGATACCATATTATTTAGAATTAGAAATTCATCCAGAAATTCACCAGAATTGGAGATCATTAATGTATGTTTAATTCTGATAAAAATAGTACATATATACTTGTAGAATTAAAAATTGCATTCCAAGTTTTGTGGCTTGCATATAACAAATTAAATTGTATGAACATCTAGAATTATATTCTACATACTTACACTCCTTGGCAATGGCAGAAAAAATAAGAGGACGTTGGGAAAAGATTAAAACAGCACTGACAGCTATTAAGTAATTAGTTATACATGTATATAACAAACAGATATGTATGTATGCAGGTATATATGTGTGCAACGTGTATATCTTTATATATGTATACACTATACATATTGAAAATTAGGAATATACTTTGTATTTGTATATGTATATAACTTGACCAAATTAAGAAGGACAAAAAAATATTGCAAAAGCCTAATGTGATGTAGTCCATTGTATAAATTCCTTTGGTACACACATACTATAAGCTGTTTGTTTTTTCTTTTTTTAAACCTATAACGCACTTCTTAAACAGATCATTTTAAAATGTTTAAATATGAGAAAAAAACATTTGGAGACTGACTATTCAATTTTCAAGAAGAGAGTGGGGGGCTGTGATTTTTGTGAGAAAAAATTCCAGCCCCTAAATAGCTTGGAAAAAATACTCTTGCACTGATTTTGAAAATAAAAGAACTAATTCTATCCATTTTTTAAAAAAACAACCTGGTTTGAAAGATACTTTCAGGACCCCCAGAATACTAAATGATCAGTCACTTATATAATATATACATGCACAAAAATAAATTCTGTCATAAAAACAAAAAAATTGTGTCATTGAATCCAGGGAGTTAATTCTGTCATAAAATATCTTCTAAGGGGCAATGAATGCCATCTTTGTGGTATATCAAAACTTTTGTTTTATCTATCTACTGTTAGATCACAGTTCTTGGTTATTACAATAATTATAGTGATTGACAATTTTCAGTTTGTCTTCTTCCACACAGGCTTCCTTAAAATATTCAAGGACTGCTGGAGTCAGTTTGGCATTTTTATCTCTTTGCATAACACCGGCGTATGTACTGAAGGGTGAACATGTTCCATCAGCAGTTACCTCCCAGCATGAATAGATGAGTGCATAGCTGAAGTTAAAAAGAGATGTCCATATAGATAAATGCTTATGTCAGTGTGATGATACTCTAAATTTTCACACTTTGATTCAATAATATAACATGGAAAAAAACAAAAAACATTTGGTTATTTTTCCAAAATTATTATATAAAATTCTCCAAACATAAAGGTTGTTTTAGTCTGGTGATGTAATGAACTTGATGATGAAAATTTGTGACATCATGAACATAATTTTAATCAGATACTTTTAAAAAAATGAAAAATTGTGAAAGAAAAGAATAAAATAGAAGAAAATGACTGTAAAAGTCATAAATAGAGCAATACTTTCTGATGTTTATTTACTATGAGTAGAAAAGAAAAGGTGATATTTGCATTCATAAGGACACATATTTGGGACAGTTCATATAAATGTGACCTTATATACCAGGGTATTGTAAAGATGGGTATTAATTGTAACCTTGACACAGGAAGATGTATTATTAATAGTGTCCATTGCCTTTTCAAAGAAAAGCAGAGAACATAGTATCTGCTTTTCCATCTGTCACAGTTTCATTTCCTCTCTTTGTTTTCAAAGCTGTTTGAGATTAAGAAATGATAATTGGTAGACTCAACATCCTTGCTTGAAGGTGTATTGCATAGCACATTGGGGGTCCCATCTTCAAGGTCAAGGTCAAGTCTCAATATTTTATTTTTCCTCACACTTTGCCTTCTGCTTTATAACTTTAAAGCCATTTGACAAATAGGGAATGAAACATGGCATACTTGTATATCATCATTAGAAGGAGTGCCACAAACCACATTGGGGTGCTATCTTCAAGGTCAAGGCTTAATGTTTTACATTTCCATCACATTTTCCTTTCTGCTCTATAACTTTAAAATCATTTGAGATTAAGGGGTGAATTTGGTATAACTACATCATTACTAAAAGGTGTGGCACGTACCACATAGTGAATCCTATCTTCAAGATCAAAGTCTTGGTTCAATATTTTATGTTTCCATCACACTTTCCCTTTTGTTCTATAAGTTTGAAGCAATTTGTGATTAAGGGATGAACTTTGTATAACCATATCATCACTAAAAGGTGTGTCCCATATCACATTGTTGGCCCTATCTTTAAGATCAAGGTCACAGGTCAATATTTTAGGTTTCAATCACATTTACTCTTCTGCTTTTTAACTTTACAGCTGTCTGTGATAAACAGATGAAGCCTGGTATACTTTTATATTGTCACTTGAAGATGTGTTGCATTGCATATTTGAGGCATTATCTTCAAGGTCAAAGTCACATGTAAAATATTTATCAAGGTCTAAGCTGCAGGTAAATATTATAATGTGTCTTTTGTTTCTGCTTTATCATAAAAGCTTTCTTGAGGTACTGGGATGAACCATTGTACTTTTATGCATATCAATTTGACAGTTTGATTGTATTTCATGCATCACACAGTTGTCTTAAAAGTCATAGTTCGATTTCGTTTTTGTGAACTTTTGTGACCTTACTATGGTAGGTAGGGACAAAAGTCACTCAGTTTTCCTGTTATTATTATTATTATTATTATTATTATTACAGCTATTAGTATTATATATTTGTTCAGCTACTGGTACAAGATTATTATATCAACTATTGATTAGTTAATTACATGAACTATTGATACCAAATTTAATTTAAAGAAATGAAAATATTAAATTGTTAATGAGGCTACATGATACATGATAACATAAATACAAATTTGGCTCACTGAAACACATAAAATGTGTAAAGCAGATTCACAAGATTTGACTGGAATGTGTTACTGTGGTAAAAAAAGCTATTGATATTTTTTTTGAACATCCTAACCATAAATCAGTGTAAGTGTTCTGTCTTTTGCAAACATTTTAACATGGCCCTGTAATCATGAAACAGTCAGAGCACTGGTTCTGTAATCATGAAACTGTCTGACCACTGGCCCTGTAATCATGAAAATGTCTGAGCACTGGCCCTGTAATCATGAAAATGTCTGAGCACTGGCCCTGTAATCATGAAAATGTCTGAGCACTGGCCCTGTAATCATGAAACTGTTTGAGAACAAAAATTTAACTCGGACTTGTATCGCTAAAAATTATAAACCATACTTAGAGCCTATCATTTAAATTATAAACCATACTTAGAGCCTCTTTATATCACTGAAATTATAAACCATACTGAGAGCCTCTTTATATCACTGAAATTATAAACCATACTGAGAGCCTCTTTATATCACTGAAATTATAAACCATACTGAGAGCCTCTTTATATCACTGAAATTATAAACCATACTGAGAGCCTCTTTATATCACTGAAATTATAAACCATACTGAGAGCCTCTTTATATCACTGAAATTATAAACTAAACTTGGAATCTCTTTATATCACTGAAATTATAAACTAAACTTGGAATCTCTTTATATCACTGAAATTATAAACCATACTGAGAGCCTCTTTATATCACTGAAATTATAAACTATACTTGGAATCTCTTTATATCACTGAAATTATAAACTATTCTTGGAATATCTTTATATCACTGAAATTATAAACCATACTTAGAGCCTCTTTATATCACTGAAATTATAAACCATGCTTAGAGCCTCCTAATATCATTTAAATTATAGACCATACTTACAACCTCTAAATATTACTCAAATTATACACCATACATATAGCCTCATAACATCACTGAAATTTGATACCATCCCATAGATAACACAATACATGTACACATAACGATGTTTGCTGATATAAATTGTTTACATCTGTGAGCTCTCTCTCTCTCTCTCTCTCTCTCTCTCTATATATATATATATATATATATATATATATATATATATATATATATATATATATATTACAAGGTTCCTTCTAGGCTGCGCCTCTGTGCTTTGTGCCAAAGACTCTTTTTTTTTCATCTTTGGCGCACGAAAGTTCCCTCTGTGGCACCCTCAAGGCGCATAAAGGAGACAGGAGAAAATAAAGATAATATATTGTCACTGTTGACTTTAGATTGAATTGAGTGCATATCCCAAGGTTACCGAATAGAGCTCGCTCATTGCCAAAGAATCGTAAGACAACCAATTTCCTTGTGTGAAAGAAATGTCTTACTGATTTTGATTAACTTGGGCACCAGTTGAGAGTATACGGTGGATCATTGATAGAATATGTAAAGAAGAGAAGAAAAAATCTTCAGCGAAAATAGTGCTGCATTTATATTTCCAAGGTAGTGTGCAGAGAGGAAAAAATGTAGACTCAAATGATGACCAAAATAAATTATAGATAAAAATGGTTACTCGAGCAGGAGGAATTAAAATCCCAGTACGAAGGTTTTTGACAGGGGAGGCTGATCATAATCACAAATGCTTGGGTCATGGATTTATTAATTTCTGATATATATATATATATATATATATATATATCATTTTATACTTTGATTTCAGGCATTGTTGAGTCAGATTAAAGCATGGTTTTCTGCAGTTGCCAGATCAACTAAAAGAACCATGTTCTGAAGACTGTGCACTGTTATTTTAGCAGATGGGGACAATGTAGAAAATCGTGCAGCAGTCTGACTCTGAAATTACTGATTCAGAGCTTGCTGGGAAATTGAATATTTATTGAAAAACATTGTTAACTGCACGACATGTGTGCCTGTGATAATATGTCTTTGAATTTCTTCAATAAAGAAGAAACAGGCAATGTATTTGCGACCAGGTTTTTTTCTTCTTCCATAAAAATGATGCCACTTTTTGGCATGTTGGGGGCCACTGGTCCCCAATGTTTCCATTTCCTGAATTAACACTATATATATATATATATATATATATATATATATATATATATATATATATATATATATATATATATATATATATATATATATATATATATATATATATATATATATATATATATATATAAAGTCACCAAGGGTGCAGCCGGTGGAAAGCGCGTCATAGCTTCAGTGATTGATGGTTGTAAATCATTGATGGTGATTATGACGAGTATCATTCGCATCCTCATTATCTTAATGAGAATCAGTGTTTTAAGCATAAAATGATGATCATCATCATTGTCGTTATTACAGTGGCGTAGCGGGAGGGGGAGGGGGGAGTGGGCGGTGGTCCCGGGCTGCACTTTCTTTGGGGCGGCAATTTGGTAAGAGTACCGTATATATCATAAATAATACAAATGGAGTGGGGGCTTAATTTTGGTAGTTGGCCCTGGGTGGCACTTTCCCCCGCTACCCCACTGCGTTATTATCATTGTCATCATAAACAACAACAACATTGAACAAATCCTAGTTTAAGTTAACTCATTAGCATATTATTTAACTCGGAAACTCAACCTATATTTTCTTTATCAGCCAGCAAAACTGAATGGACCATGATAAGCAACAAAGTCTATATAAAAATAGAATTGAACGGTGTTCATGGGCAGGGATTAAGTTTCCTTCTTTACCTTTTTTATTTTATCTTGTATTAATTATCATGTTTACATTTATTTTAAAGGTTTTATCTTCCTATAGTTTTTGTGGAATTCTGCATTTTTAAAACTTACTTTTGATTGGCACCATATAGTCATTATTGTGATGTGGTCCCTTTAAATACTAATACATACATAAATATTCTAATTTTTCTTCCAGAAAACGTTGAGAGAGAGAGAGAGAGAGAGAGAGAGAGAGAGAGAGAGAGAGAGAGAGAGAGAGAGCACCATTGGACAAACAAAACTATTGTCTTTTTTAAAGGTTTTATTTAGCATGTCGTAAAAGCGATTGCCTTGAGTTAGTCCCTATGACACTTGGTGAATGATTTATGTTTCTTAAACCAAATGTATGGACAGGATACATTATACCACAATCACCGTCACCACACAACCACTACTGACACTATTACTACTACAAAGACAAAGTTTGAAGCAGACAGATGCACAGGAAGATGATCATAAATATTATGGAAATTACCTTGTATAGTCCGTCTTAAGGACCCAGAAGGGCTTAGCCCCTAGCATCCGCCCAAGTCGAGTATCTAGCGAAGCAGTCATTCTCTCGGGTTGCAATTGATCAGTCACCCTGGCAACACCCTCACCAACAGGGCAATAGTACCCATACAATCCGGCACCGGCTATTTGAAACGAGGATTATTGACACTATTGAACCACACCATGTTGTTGGGGATTTAATATTATAATTCCACGAAACTGCATAACATCAGCTGAATATATACATGCATAGCATATTCTATATTGAAATATGAGAAGTATAGATACTGTAGTTAGTCTAAACAGGGTCGTTTGAATTCAGTGTTAGCATACACTTTTCAATACTAGTATGATATATAAATTGATAGATTTTTTCGGTGTAATTGCAATTATTATTATTATTACTTTCAAATTATTCCCGTCAAGAGGCAGAAGGATAGTGATTTGGGAAATTTTTTGCTGGGTTTTGTGGATTGGTTTTGACACAGTTGCACAAGTAGGTTTTTTAGGGCCGAGGCAAATTCAAGTATAGTGCCTTGCCCAAGGACATGACAGTGTGGGCTGATCCGATTGTAGGATTCGAACCCAAATCCTCTAGGTCGAGAACCCGTCACGCTAACCACTGAGCCACGGCGGTTCCTGCCTTCATTAGTTGTCTCTTATGACATACAGGAGTGTGCATCGAGACTGCAGGGGGGGGGGGGGTAGGAGTGTTAACAATTATCCTAACATCTTTAAGGGAGCAAAAGAAATGAGTCTGCGATTTGCTTTCAACTAATAGAAATTTTTCCATTTGATATCAAGGTAAACTTGTAACAAATGAAACATCTGTACTATTTCAAAAGCTTGCTAGACAATGAACATTACTAATTTAAACAATATATACATTGATTAAATGGTTGTTCGAGATTCTGACAAACTTAAGGACTCATTACAATTTTCAAAGATAAAAAATATATAATATATTTTAAAAAAATAAAAATGCACTAAACGTTGTAAAATGTAGGATTTTAAAAGTGAAATGAAATTATTGTCCATAAGTCTCCTTGTTTAGATGATGAAAAGTGATGGTTAGATGATGAAAAGTGATACAAATTTAAGTTCGGAATGTTTTTCACCTTATAAAAATGAATGTACATTTCCGGAAATTGCGATGTTTCAAGGTTGATTTTGGTATTCAGAGTTGTTTTTTTTTTTTTTTTTTTTTTTTTTTGTGACCACAATTTGCTAAATTTTCTGTCCGCAATGCACACCGCTTTGTGTATTTAGTGGGAAAGTCATATATGCTGAATAATTCCAAAGCATTTCAGAGCATGTAATTCCTGTAGAAAGATATCTATCAATTTCAAGGGTGTTGTAAATTAATTGACGGTATTGTCATCTTCAAGACATTGTATTGGAATTGAGATTCACCTGCAGGACTTCCTATCAATAAGATAGTTTCACTTCAGAAATCAAAATTTCCGAATATAAAATTAAAAAATAGAAGCATACAATATCTTTCCCAAATTGTGCATCTGTATAATTTACCTGATAAAATGTCGTAATTTCTGTCAGAGTTCAATGTTAATTTAACCTTGATGTCGTAGATACTCAAGAAGGTTGAAATAATGGAAGATTCTGACACCTTGTTCCTCGTGGCGTACCAAATGCCAGCAAAGGCCTCCTGGTTAAAATGTTGCTGCGTCTGAATCGTATCTAGACTACAGGGGAGAGCCACCTTGCTGGTAACGGCGGAGTCTGAACTGTACACGGACAGGAAGACCAGTAGACCGATGGTGATCACACCAACCAGTGTCAAGGCCATTCTGATTCCTGGAATACATGCTAAATATTAGAATCTAATCGAGGATGATTCCTTCTTAATTGAAATCAAATGCATTTACTTCAATCTAAATCCACAATTGCAAGCTTAAGTCCAACACAATGGTGAAGAAAAGCAAGTATATAAATCATCCATCTGTGTGTGTGTGTGTGTCTATCTCATTCTCTCTGTCTATCTCTTATTTGTAACTGGGTGGACAGGTACGAAACAGAACATCTATTACACAGCCTGTTTCGACAGTAGTAGACACTGGTTACATTCTATTTTGAAGTTATTAATTTTAGGAGATTAAGGTTATGACACAGATGAAAATATTATGACGACTCCTCTAAACGGGATATAAACCCTTCCATCAATCCCGATATAGTAAAGAAAAGTATTCAAAAAGCTGATAAACATTCAGTCAAACTACGTCAGAAAGCGGTAGAGGACAAAAGAAGGAGACAAAGTGAGTAAACAGTCTATATCGAAAAAGGATCATACTGGTGATGTTCGTACTATCAGATCTGTTGATGCGATCCCATCCTCTGACGTTCAAATAAGATATGCCAATTACGAAGCGTGGACAAAGTCAAACTTTAGAAACGCCAAAAAGCAATCTAATTATATTGGTACTAAACGTTGCAGCAGCTGCTATAGCTTACTTTTAAAACAGATTATGAAATACGAACAAAGTACTGATATGAACCTCTAACTCTGAAAAATGCTATTTAAACCTGTGATCAATAATGGAAATAACGAACCCTGTAATGTCAAAACAATATGGTGTGATCAGTTTGAACGAAACAATTTGGCAAGAACTCTTAGATAACTAACTTATCAGGCTACCAACTATACCAGGTATTGCTAATGCTGCTTTTTTCACTAACTCAAAGAAATAATTGGTTAAAATTTTGAAACCATTTTTGATTTTGTCATAGACTAATTAGTTCGGAGTAGGAGGAGCAGGGAGAGACGCAGTAGGAGTTTGAGCAGTAGCAGGAAAAAATACAACTTTTACGATAGACGGAGCAACTGATGATACAACCATTGTTATCGCTGTAGTTATAGCAGCTGTTGTTCAACTTTTCTATTGGAATAACCTTTCACATCTTTCAACTAATGGTAACCTTTTTCATTTTTATTAATTATTTCAATGTTTTCTCTAAAGTTGCTATCGTTAATGGAGTTAGATGTCAAAGTAATTGTGTTTTGTTTTTCACTTTTAAAGGTTTCCAACCCTTCTTGCTTTTGCTTAAATGTCTTGTTTTGCTGATGTCTTTTTCAAACCCGTCAATCTATTTTTCATACACCATATTTTATATATAATATTTACCCTTTATTTCCACATTTCTACAATATTTGTCATAACATGCGTAATGTCTTATCGTGTTATGCACGTGGATCAGAGGTATGGTTACAAAAGAATTCCAACTGTTGTGGTATGACTGCGTACATTAGATTAAGCTTTTTATTAACTCCATAATAATCGCAACAACATAGCCGCCCCCCCCCCCCCCCTTTCATCCAGTAAATTCAGATTACAATTTGGTAACCCGAGATAAAATCTTCGATTAGAAGTTCAAACATTGTAATCTCACAGTCCTTCATGCACTGGAACACTCACCTATGTAGCCTAACAAGGCATATATCTGGATTTATGAGCAACTTTATCTTCCTAAATTATTGCATTTTTGCTTTGACAATGTGTTTCAATAATCTAGGGTTCAGTGTCATGGTCGTATGATGTAAGAGCAGCAGAGCTCACTACACATGGACCTGACTTTTGTTTTAAAAGATCGAAATGCTTAGAAAGCGAGAAAAATGAATGTTAAACATATACAATATATTTTGCTTACTTAAATGACTTTCACCCTTATGAATATTCTTTACAGTTCATATCATCTTAGCTAGCAAAGAGTCGTCGATACACTTAGTTCCACAACAACGAAGAACGAAGTGGATCAACTACCCTTGTCTAGCGAAGATGGATCTAGATATTCTGGCGCCATGTGAAAAGACTAATGCAAGACAACTATGCGTTGCCTAAAATCAAATTTATTGATAAGGATTAAATTATCATGGTTTTGTATTTATCGAAGTGTACATTTTCCCTAATCACTCACAAAGTTGACATCATTCACTTTGTGACTGATTATGTAAAATGTACACTTCGATAAATACCAAACCATGATCATTGAATCCTATAATAAAATCGATAACGAAAAATAGACTGGATGAAAAAGAGTCCAAACAGATTTATAAATGTTATTCACTGTCTTCTCAATGATGAAGTGAGCCATCTTGAATGATTCAACCTTTCTTTCTGTCTTTTTCATCGAAAGCATTTCTATATTTTTTGAGACGTTTTTGATAGCTTCGATATATCTAGTGTTTGACCAATGAAAGCAATTTCTTTGTTGTTAGGGATCAGATAAATCAAACGATGAACATATTATTTCCAAGATCCGTATACAACAGTTGCGGTAATTACATCTACAAAAGAAGTAAATTCGGTAAAGTCCGGAAACCACTTGTTTACAGCAAACATCACTTTTCAGTGCCTTCCAATTTATACATTTTAATTAATATTGAGCACTTACTTACTTTTCCAGCCGATCCCCTACGTCGTTTCTAACACGCTCCATGTGTGTGTGTGTGTGTGTGTGTGTGTAAGTTTTCTCTCTCTCTCTCTCTCTCTCTCTCTCTATATATATATATATATATATATATATATATATATATATATATATATATATATATATATATATATACCTAAAGTCCTTAGGAAAGGGACCACTGAAAGGTTCCCTAACACCATAAAATTACCCATAATGACTAGCGGAACAAATAGCAATAAATAATTTATTATCACTTTCATTTCTGAATAATATATACAGTAATTTTGTGAATATAGTCCTAGATAAAGCAATTTGGGCCATCACTACACTAAAGTACTTGCATACTTGCCACTATACTTTTTAAAAAAAAATATGGAAATAAAGTCTGCTATTCATAGACATACTGGCAGGCTGATAGATATATAAAACACGGACGGACAAGGGACACAATCAATTTAATCTTCTGAAAGAAGATGATATGATGACAAACTACTAACACAAAGAAACAATTTTATCTCAAACAATATGATATTTGAAGCTGTACTTACTCAATAGTAATTAAAAGGTGTGATGTTTACAGTTGTAGGATCAACTGTAAGTGTCACAATAGCAGTAAATGTCACAAATTATTCTTTGTACTGGCAACACGGCTTTCAGAGTCGCCAGTAAATGTCATATTGTGACATTTACCGGCACGAAAAAAAACCAAACCTGTAAATGTCAAAAACGCCAGTAAATGCTATTTTGTGAGATTTGCAGGCGTTTGTGATATTTACAGTGGCTACAAAAGTCCATCCCTACTTTGGTCAGAATTGATCAACAGGTTGTGAAGTAATTGCCATTTTCTTGCTAAGTTTAGTAACGGCGTCCATAGTTGATGATGAACTGGCATCATTTGTGCAGAACTGAAAGGCCTTGAGGTCAGGATTATAAATTGTACAACTAATATTCATTTTTATGTGTCGATGCAATTGTAATAGTCTCAGTGTTCAATTCATATGTGGTTCGAAAGACCAGGTGTTGAAATCGCGTGTACGTTTGATATACCAAGTGTTCAGTTACAATGATCTGTTTATATATATATATATATATATATATATATATATATATATATATATATATATATATATATATATATATATATATATATGTATGTATCAAGTGCTCCCATTAGAATGTTTGGTTGATATGCATGTACCACGTGTTCAATTTAAGTGTTCGGTTGATATACCAAGTGTTCAATTTGAGTGTGAGTTTGGATGACCAATTCTCTTCGTCATAAAACTTTATTCCACTTCAAATCTTACTCGAAAATATTCTGACCAATAAAAATTTTGCAGTTGTACATTTAAAGTAAAATTTGCCAGTCTGAAGCAACGTGTTGTACTCGAAATGTTGAGTAAAGGTTTATGACTGAGAGATCAGGCCAGTATTTTCCAAACTTTTGAGCATGTCACTCAAACTTAAGCTCAGACTCCCCAAATAGGATATGACACTTTGAGTAAATCTATGTGATTAAACTTTTGGATGCAAGTGGAATACATACGGTCAAAATAATCCCTAAATTTCTTTGATTCTAGTTTTATTGCAATAAAAATATTAAGAGTGCCAACTTGTTCAGACCTTGATCTAGTGTTCAATTTTGACTATTCATATGATAGACGTCGTATTCAATTTGATTTGTATTAAGTGTGCCAAAATATTCAGACCTTGATCTAGAGTTCAGTTTTGACTATTCATTTGATAGACGTCGTATTCAATTTGATTTGTATTAAGTGTGCCAAAATGTTCAGACCTTGACCTAGTGTTCAATTTGAGTATTCATTTGAGAGACGTGGGATTCAATTTAATTCGTATCAAGTGTGCCAACATGTTCAGACCTTGACCTAGTGTTCAATTTGAGTATTCATGTGATAGACGTGGTATTCAAAATAATTCGTATCAAGTGTGCCAACATGTTCAGACCTTGACATAGTGTTCAATTTGAATATTCATGCGAGAGACGTGGTATTCAATTTAATTAGTATAAAGTGTGCCAACATGTTCAGACCTTGACCTAGTGTTCAATTTGAGTATTCATGTGATAGACGTGGTATTCAATTTAATTCATTTCAAGTGTGCCAACATGTTCAGACCTTGACCTAGTGTTAAATTTGTGTATTCATGTGATAGACGTGGTATTCAATTTAATTCGTATCAAGTGTGCCACAATGTTCAGACCTTGATCTAGTGTTGTACTGGTGATAAACGTTGTAATCAGTTTGATTCGTATGTTTATATAGCCCATTATTACTTACCATCGATATTCTCAAAAGACTATAAAATGTACCCTCTCCCTTTTTTTGCAGCTCCTAGTCAATTTTGAAACAAACAAAAGATTTCCGAAAAACTTCCACAAAAAATATTTCACCATATCGGCAAAAGAAACATTAATTAAAAAAGCAGCAACAATTTGCATCAAGAGACCTACTGTCGATACAATGTAGCGATATTGGCATCTTAAATGACTTCATGGCAACAAAAATACAAAAAAAAAAAAAAGAATTATGTGTTATGTTATATAAAGTATGTAAAAGGTTCAGCCTATGAAATGTATGTAAGCAAAGCAGTCGCCTGGCTGGTACTATTAAACCTTTCACACATCCTCCACAGAAAAACCGATGTTTTAGAAAATAAACTGGTTACCTTTCGTCGATATGTACAATCAATTCATGGTTAAGAAGGCCAACAACTTTGCCCCTTTCGAATCTAATCAGCTGCAAGCCTATTACACAGTAAAACTATTAAAGAGTACCTATTAAAACTATTAAAGAGTATTAAAGAGTAAAATTATTAAATTAGTAATATTAGTAATTAGTAATAAATGAATAATATTCAAGAGTAAAACTCGATGAATATTTATGATGTTTTAAACAGAGAGACTCCGATTAATTTGATAATGTCTTTCTTATTATTTTTGTTCAATTTCAAATACATAAACGTTTTTATTGAGACTGACTCTCATTTAATTGACCCTCAGAAGGAAGCGCAAAGCTCGGTCTATGCAGTGGCATATGCATTTCTTTAACACAGAGTGATTTTCGTTTAAAAAAAAAAAAAAAAAAAAAAAAACAAAACATTATAAGTGAATGAAACTAGCCTCATTAGCATGTTGTGAAAGTTTAATGGAAATTGGACGTGATGAAGGGTTTAATTTGTAAATGTCATATAGAACATTTTTCTATTTGACCAAAAAATCACTTACAGCAGATTTTAACGAAAATTTATTCGCGAATATTTATAAAACCAGTAATATAATCGATTGGAAATAAACTTTGCAATGATAGTGAATTCTCCAAGGGACCCTATTTTGAAGGCGTTGATCGCACTCAATGTGTACCTTTGAGGCCCAAGTTAAATTCATGCTGCTGTCATTGGACATAACCAATGGATGCCTTTCACTGAATGTTGGTTTGTGTCTGAATACTTAGGATACCTTCAATTTAAAGAGTATGAAACACAAATACTTTTGCAGTCGAAACTAATTGAACGTATCACCAGTCTACAATGAACTTTGACGTAGCGTACACTTCCAAATACCCGATTGATATTGTTTTAGTGGCACACAAACATATTAAAACTTATGCCCATATGCTATTGGAGCAAAGCTGATGCGATTGGAGCAAAGTGTCATGCTCAGAGACATACCACGGCGGCCGACCCGGCCTAGTCTTGTCAGGATTCGAATCAGCACCTCTTCTGGCACGGAAATGATAAAACCCTGAGTTTGAGTCTGGGATTGAGTGATTGAGTGATTGAGTTTCAACTATCAGCCAATAGGAAGCGAGTTTTGATAAACAATGTCATTTGTAATTGGTCGGAAACAAAGTCTCAATTTCAAGAGTTGTATGTTTCATAGGCCAAGCCACGATTTTTTCCCCACGCTAATGAGTGAAGCACCGCGGCTTCACACTTCCATAAAAAGACAATTGCTCATAAAGAACAACCTCTACAAACACCTTTCCTTCTTTGCATATATATGAAAAAGTAAATAGGTCCACGTCCCGGTTCATATATCGAAATAAATTTGTAAGTTCAACAGGATATCACTTATGTTCAGCCCTTATTCTTTCAAGCGGTTTCGCATCATCATCATAAATGCTCTTCAGGTAGATACATGATACTTTAGAAGTCTTTTTGTCAGTAAACAATTTGACGTAATTGTTATGTCATTTACATCATTGTTTATAGAGCGTGATGTAAACAACGTAACATCTATATTCACCACTTATACACAAATACACATTTGTAAGCCTGAAGAAATCAAGACAACTTCTCTATAGTCCATATTAAAAATTTAAAAAAATGACAAGTGCATTCAATAAAGTTATGAAAGTGCGTCAAGGTATTGATACAATTTATAAAGTGGTAAAAAATGTGTTATGAAAGTGCGTCTAAGTATTGATACAATTTTTAAAGTTGTAATATATATATATATATATATATATATATATATATATATATATATATATATATATATATATATATATATATATATACAGTGCTCGCAATTAGAATATGGTTCATATCAAGCCAGCAGGATCACCATAATAAATTGTTTACTGATCCTGCCTGAACTTCACTGATCATGCTAAAATCAAACAGAAGCCAGTTCAGTTTCTAATTTATCAGTTATTATTTATTAACATAAATTCAAAACAATAATAACTGTATTTCACCAACAAACAAAACAAAAAGACTCACGAAAAGTTGAAAGTTCATGTTCAAGCTTCTTTAAGACGTTCTTGTTCAAAAATGCCAACTTTTTGCTTTGATATCACGTATCCCTCTGCCATTATGTGTAGGGAGCTTGCATAGTGTGATTCCAGTGACAATTTATGACAGTTTTACCCCCATCAACGAAAGAAGTACTCAGCTTACTTTCGTATTTATCTGAATACTCCGTGCAGAAAGTGCACAACCTCGTCGCCTTTCCTGGGTAGCCATTTGTATTCATTTGCCCAGAATTTCTGGTACTTTCTTAGTCTCTTCTCTTGATCAAATGTGCGATCGCATTCTCTCTTGTCATCGTCTAATTTCTGCCGTTTCGGTGGCGGCTTAGAACCTTGTAAATACTTTCACATGTTTACAATTGTCACCGCACAATACTAGCCTGAGATCCCTCTATACATTTTGCTATCAGCAGTAATGAGATCAGTGTTTGGGGGCAGTACATCATGCTAGTTCCACGTGCGCAAAGACTGTTTTGACAATAATAACACTATTTTACTTCATGAATGGATGATAGGCTTAAAACCTGTTCATTTGCGCCGTGAGCATTTATTGTACCTTGCCAATTGCTGGATGTTGGTAGGTACTCAGTTAACACAATAAACAGATCAATTAACCATTAACTCATTAACCCCGGGAGATTCGTTTCATTTTAGCCTGAAATAGTGGTAGGAAACGCATATTTGGGGTTGCTTCTGCAGCAAAACACATCTGCTTAAGAATGTTTTTCGTTTAGCCGGATGCTTAGGTGAATCAGAAACATTGTTTTTTGCTTGGCAATTAGGCTCGCGCATGTGCAGAAGGGTAAAATTTGGACTTCTTTTTTCTTTTTTCTTTTCGTATTGGACCCCTGATTTTTTTTGTCCTGGCCCCTTTTTACTCCAAACCTAAAACTTATCCTACTTTTTGCAAAAGTTCCTTTGTCCGTGTGCAGTTCGGTCCGGTCTGCTTTAGCTCTAAGGCCAAAAAGTATAAAATCCGGACACAAACTCGGGTTCCAAAACTGGCAATTTTAGACCTAAAAAAAAAAATCGGATTTCAAAGATTGCATTTTCTCGTTGTATTTTTTAATGCGAGTTGAAAGTCGACATTATTCGGTATCATTGTAGAGCTACATCTGTCTACTTTCCTGCAATACCATCCACTTTAGTGTGTCTTAAATGATGTTGACGCTACAGAGCTCGGAAGTACGGTACAACCTCATGACGCGTAAACGTGGCGCTAGGGATTAATGAGTTAAAGAGAATGTCGACCCAAGACCACTTCCTCAATTCTTAACAGTTATGACATGCGATCGGCGGTAATTTTCACTGCCTCAACGGATTAGTGACTTCTGGTTTTACGGATCCGCCCGAAAAATCATTAACCGCGGGATAGCGGATTAGCGATAATTTCGATCCACAGAGAGAGAGAGAGAGAGAGAGAGAGAGAGAGAGAGAGAGAGAGAGAGAGAGAGAGAATTACACATATACACCAAACTGAGTGAAAAGTGCTATCCCTGGATCCGACAGGAAAATGCTTCTTAACATTAACATAACTTTTAGATACGATTAAATAATATTATTATACCGATTAGAGAATTTTAATTCGTACTCAAAGGTGATTCTAAACCAGGTACGCGGGTTTCGGCACCCATCGTAATAATCACCACCCCTGTACCATCTCTATACCATACCTATACAAGATATATATATATATATATATATATATATATATATATATATATATATATATATATATATATATATATGTGTGAGTGTATATATATATATATATATATATATATATATATATATATACACACACACACACACACATATATATATATATATATATATATATATATATATAGATATAACCATCATATACCTACATATAGAGGGCGCCTGTATATAAAGAACACAATCTTATAGTCCCTTGAATGTTCTTTGTAGACAGGTTGCATTGCAGTGACAAAATATCCTGCATCAAGTTAAATAATCATCTGTAAATATACGCAGTAAATCATCTATAACTCTACACAGCAAATCACTCCAGATTTCAAATCTTAGAGAAATCAAATAGAGTATGTTGTGAAGATATAATGGATTATATGAGCCAGAAAGTTAGAAACAAAAAATAAAAAAAAATAAAAAACGACGAGACGAAGTAATAGTTACTGGAGCTGAAAGTACAGAAGGAAAAACAGATAAATACTCACGGTTCATAAGAAATTAGAAATCCGTGTGGTTGAAAAATAAATTATTTGACTGTAAGGAAAGGTGGGGCCTGATAGTATGAAATACAAAATCAAGCACAAACCCTTTGTATGAGTCTCTCCGTCCTGTGTAGTAAACCCTGAATTGTTGGAGATAAAGAGCCGAAATGGACTCTGGCCTATTGTTACTAGCTGCAGTGTTTATAGGCAGCTGACGTAGCTTACAACACGTAATCTGCACATGACCTCAGCTCAGTCATATCTGGTACAAACTGACGAACTACTTATAAACATACATACACACAGAGAGAACACACAGAGAGAGAGAGAGAGAGAGAGAGAGAGAGAGAGAGAGAGAGAGAGAGAGAGAGAGAGAGAGTATTATTTTTACTACATAAAACACTGCACAGGGTAACTAATTAGTATAATATTCAAATAGCCGTTTACAGCATGAATTAGTAATTATGATTTAATTTCATGTAAACAACACGTGTATGACTAATAGTTCGCTGATACTAAATAATGTTGTTTAAATGTTGCTAACCACTTCTGCCAACGGTAAATTGGGAAAGTGGGGTACACGATAACCCGCCATTGCACACTTGTATACTAACTAGTATAATTGATTACAAGATTCCTGTTATTATAACATCTGATGCACATTTTCTTTAGTGTTTGTAGTGGCAAGCTGCCACAAAGTTGCTGTCATTGGCTATTTGGCAAGTTCTTTTAGAACTATTACATTGTTCTCTTATAGAACGATGGCTGCCTATTGCAAATTTACTTACATAATAAGCAGCATGCTCGTTCCCCGAAACATTTTTTGTGGAGTTTCATTCCATATATCTTGACAAGTACATAAAACATGCTGATTTAATAGTTTACTTAAAGTCATGATATGGACTTGTCCGTTTAGAAACTGCAGGGTAGCTTTGGCTGCCTTATCCCCGCTCTAATTACCCTTAGTACCAATATGATTATGCAGCCTACAGTAGAAGATAACTTTTTCTGTCGAACTTGGGATATTCGTGGGTGATTTAATGGAGAGAGAGAGATAGAGAGGGACCCACAACTAATCACATGAAGTTATATGTACCTTATTAAAAATGATTGAAAAGGGCGCATGCAAATACTTTTTTCCTCGCTGAAAAACGAGTAAAAAAGCCTACATTACAGTGCGTTTTTAAATCAAATTAGAAAGAACACTAAACAGACCGTTCACGCGACAAATTCGATTTTCTACTTCTATATGATGGTAGTGTTTGGAGTCGGCACAACAGTTATAAACACTAGATATAAACACTCGTAGCTGTCAATCAATCGAGTACATATGCGCGTAGGGAGGGCACACACAAAACATTTTTTTAAAAAATATTAAAAATAGATCACAAAATCATAAATATGTTGGTAGACTTCCGCCCTACAGTGTCATGGAAAACACGTTGGAGATGTTTTCAGTTCAGTTTCTTTGACATGGCTCACATTCATATCTATTACTTCTAGCTACTGTAGTATCAGAAATTTACGTGGTTGTAGTTTTTGACCCCAAACCACGAATTTAAATACCCAACGAACATTTAGCCACGTATGATGATGACACCCCCCTCTCATTTTCTTACTTTGTGTCGTTCCTAGAGATTAACGAAGCTACTAGTATTTGATAAATCAATGTCAATACTGTAATTTGGTAATAAAATATGGAGAGAGAGAGAGAGAGAGAGAGAGAGAGAGATAGAGATAGAGAGAGAGAGAGAGAGAGAGAGAGAGAGAGAGAGAGAGAGAGAGATAAATAATCACATGAAGTTATATGTACCTTATTAAAAACGATTGAAAAGGGCGCATGCAAATACTTTTTTCCTCGCTGAAAAACGAGTACTAAAGCCTGCATTATAGTGCGTTTTTAAAAATCAAATTAGCAGGAACATTAAACAGACCGTTCATGAGATAAATTCGATTCTCTACTGAGTTGATTTATTTCAGCTACTTTAGGAAACTGACTAGAGTACAAGCGAACCGTCGCTGCTATATGATGGCAGTGTTTGGAGTCGGCACCGCAGATACAGACGCTTAACTCAATCTGAATTGGAATCAGGAAGCTGTCAATTGAGTACTCATGCGTGTAGGGAGGGCACACAACATTCAGAAAAAAAAAAAAAAAAATAAAAAATAAAAATAAAAATAGATCATAAAATCATAAATGTGTTGGTGTACTTCAGCCCTACAGTGTCATGGAAAACACTTTTGAGATGTTTTCAGTTCAGTTACTTTGACATGGCTCGCATTAATATCGAATACATCTACCTATTCATTTACAAACAAATGCTTGTTAGGACATACAATACGATTCGAAAATGAATCCAGTGGTGGAATAAAGCATGTCTGTGTATCTTACGATAAACAATGTTAACATTTACAGAGAAATGTACAAAACAACTTTTACTGCCACAAGTGCGCAAGATTGATAAAAATAAATGTCGCAATATTTTAGTAAAATTGCCGAGACTAAAAGTAATATTATAATAACACAACAACAGCAGCAACAACACCCAAACAATCACAAATACAGAATATTTTATTAACATGGCTGAGCGTGGAGGCAATAATAAAATTTACGAAACTATCACTGAATTTAGAGAAGATTAAAAAATAAAATCCATATGACAATTCTAAAATAAATAAATAATAATAATAAAAAAAAGATTCAAACATTCTGATTGTCAACTGAAACCTCAAGATATTCGACGACAGTCATCGACCAGGAAGCCACAGGGTATTTGTCTACTCTTCCAACGACAATATGGTGAAGTATTTTGATTCGTATGGATTACGTCCTCTCGAGGATGATATTACAGACTTGATGAGAAGAAATGATATGTTGACCCATTTCAATTACATGAGATTAAAAGAATCTGATTCGATGGTGTGTGGGCAATATTGTGTGTATTTTCTTGATCAACGAAGCCTTCGATTTCCTTTAGAACATTTACTGTCATGTTTTTGGATCCCATTTTCCTTGACACTATGAAAAAACTAGAAATGTACTTTGGTGATCATTATGTATATCTGTTTGCATTATCTCATAAATTTAATGTCCATTGATGGGAAGATAAAACTGTCCTAGATTATTGGAACTCAGGTCTAACTTACCAACGTTGTAAACACTGTAGATAAGTTCATGTTTAAACGTTTGCATTTGATTTGTATTTGTATTTGAGAATGAAAAAAAGAAAAAAACACTGTTGGGGGTGTCTGCTAATGTTTTAATTTGCGGTCAAGGCGTCGGTCACAGTCAGCAGCAAGCCGTCGGAGAGAGCAGGTGGGGAAGAGCAGAGCCGCTGTGGACGAGGAGGGGAGAAGACAGTGTTGGCCCGTGCAGCTATGAGTACTCCTGCTACAAGAAAATTGAAAGTGTGGGGCCCAGCTGCATTTATGGACTAACAATATACGTGTCGACCTACTCCCCCGCCATAATGCTGACTACGTGGAGCAGCATGCAGTGTGCAGAGCGATCAACCATGAGGGCACGGCGGCAGAGCAAGAAGAGAATAGTATGCTTGGCATCGACCCATGGAAGAGGAAAGCGAGGTTTTGGTATTTCCCGAGCCTTCCCTCCCCCCCCCCCCCCAAGAGACCTTACAGACCTGGAAACTACCAGTACGTGGGAACACCATGCAGTCAGAACAGGGTTGTGATTATGTCACCCCTATGCGCCAACAATGAACCCCACCACTTAGGGAAGCGAAAGTGGACCGAATATTGAGATGGCTGACACAGCAGCACAAAGCAGTCGAACCGGTTTCGAACTTGACTGGCCCATATTGACGTAGTAAACCTTCATTACCACCAGGCAGGCGGACCGGGAACCAGATGCTGCTATTCAAATTGTCTGACTGTATGGAGTTTTCCTTTTGAAAGTTTTGAAAATCCTTTTCGATTAGACTCAATTTAATCACAAATCACAAATTTGACCTATTTTGATCCAGCGTCAAAAATATAACTTTGAATTCAGTAATGTGTGCGTGATACTAAAATGATATGAGTAACTTGTACTCGCGGATTTGTATTATTTTTAGAAAAATGATGTAGATTATGTACGCAAAATTTATACCTGAATGGCTTAATTAAATAAATAAAGAAATTTGTAACTGTATGAATTGTCTTAATGAAACATGTGGTTAACACATAATTGGTTTTAGGGACAGCCTGATTTAACTAACTGTGCGGAATTTGATCATGTACGTTCGTTGCGTTTCTGTATTTCCGTTCTTCCACTCCAGACATTTAATTAAGTAGTACGCCGTGCGCACAACTGTAATCCTGTAAACATTGTGGTTCCATTCTAATCTACAGGTATAATTAAGAAGTACACATCCTTCCATATCGCGCCTTAAATGAACCCTCACAGAAGGAAACCATGCAGCGAGGGAGTGGTTTGTACATTGCGTGCTGTGCAGGCAGTAATCAGCCCAGCAACACATCTGACGAGCAGTGCTGGACAACCCTATAGATAGACTAGGCACGTGCTTAAGGCACCAGCAAAACAGGGGCACCAGAAAAAAAGAGAGAAATTACGGTTTAGTATTTTTTAAATTTTGAATTACATATGTGTGTGTGTGAGGGGGGGGGGGGGAGGGGCACCATAATCTTTTCAGTGCTTAGGGCCTCTAAAGGTCTTAATCCGACCCTGCTGACAAGTAATTAAATGGTGTGTTGTCACACATTCAGGGTATATACTCGTACATGGCCGAATGGCCGCACACGAGTCTAATTCATAATAACAACAGTCTTTATACAAGTCTTCAGTTAACAGAGCAGAGAGCAACAAGTATAATAAAGAAAAAAATGTTAGAGATGGCAGTGATGATACCTGCCCAGGCCCTGAATGCAATTAAAGGATTAGGACTTAAGATTGCATCAGGGTGGAGCCTTAGGACTCAATCCAGAAGAACTACACTTCTGTTGATTTGGGAGGAGAAATCCAATGACTTTATAGAGAGCTCCCAAAGAAGACCGGGACGGGGTCTGGGAGGAAGAACACTGGCACAATGGGAGCGATTACCGCAGACTACGCCGCAAACTCTGGTTACGCCGAGTGCCCCCCCCCCCCATGTAGAGTCCAGGCCAACAGTACCTCCATCTGCACGAACAACACCACTCCCAGCTTTGAATCTTGAAGCTGGGAAACAGACTTCTATTCCACCAGCAACGATTACATCGCATCAGGGGGCAGGACGGGGAAGAGAGGAGGAGGAAAAAGAAGAAAGAAGGAAAACAGTAAAAAAACTGGAGACCGAAACGAAGAAAACCCAGCCAGCACGAAAGACAGACTGAAACAAGAGCGATGACAAAGCAAACGCAACAGAAACAGACGCCACCACCGCCGTCATCGCCTGTACCCAAGCAACAAGTGCAGCTTTATCTGGACAACCAAATGCTGGAATGGGGACTCGGGGAGATATTAGAAGATAAGGAGGCTGCAAAGCAGCACATACAAGACTACCGGACGGTCTCTGTAGCTCAGATGTGACGGAGGATTAAGGCAGGCGCAGAAATCCAACTTCACGAAGGCAGCGGAAAACATCAGAGACCTTGGGGAGACGTACAGTGGTTGCCCAATCCCGCTGGCTAAGTTGATGGCTAATGAGCTGAGAGTATCCTGGAAACTGACGCCCGAACCAGTCACAGTATGGCCACCGATGAAGGAACTAGTGGTTGCTGACCTTATCGACCCTGGTAGCTCCAAGGGCCGCATTAGACGAAGATTCTAGCCGCCAGCCCACCAGAGGCCATACCTGGTTCCACCAACCGAGGTTACATCTCAAAACTTTTAAGGGCTATTCGAATTGCCTCAATTGCCAAAGGGTTTTCTTTTCGGCCTTGAAAACCCTTTTCGATAATAACTTTTTTGTTAATACGCAAATACGATCCATTTGTACACCGTTCCAAAATGATCACTTGATATTTTCAAATTAAGGTCACAACAATTTTAACAAAGGGTTACATTAACCCCGAAATTATGTATTTTTTTCGGAAAATTGAATGTACATCATGTACACTAAATTCTAAAAGTGGTAGAGACTAGGAAAATTGTATTAAACCTTCTAGATTGACTCTAATTACAAAATGTGTCTAACACACAATTGGTATTAGGGACAGCCCAATTTAGCAAACTGGGCAGAATTTGATCATATATGTTCATGACTTTTCAGTACTTTCGTCACGCTTCGCGCCTCCCTTGCCTAGTTCGTGCAGCCTTCCACTACAGACATTTAATTAAGTAGCGCGCAGTACGCACACCTGTAATTCTGTTAAAAGTGTGGTTCCATTCCTATGAACAAGTATAATTCATAGTGCACACCCTCCCACATCGCGCCTTCAACGAACACCCATAATGTGGAAACCATGCAGCGAGGGAGTAATGTGTAAATAGCGTGCAGTGCACGCATTAATGCGTCTAGTGGGTTTGCAGCCCGGCAACCCACTTGACGAGAAATTAGATAGTGGGCTTAAACACAAATTAATCCCCCTTTGGGGGTATATCCTACCACATGGCCGAATGACCGCACGCGAGGTTAATTTAAATTTGATTGATCAGTCTTTACACATTCTCAGTTAGTCATAGCAACACGCAAAACGTAGCATTACTGAAACTAGAGATGGAAGTCATGATACCGCCTCAGACCCTGAATACAATCAAAGGTTTAGGCCTTAATATTGCATCAGGCTGCAGCCTAAGGGCTCAAGCAAGAAGTACTACCCTTCTGCTAATATGGGAGGAGGATTGGAACGACAGAAGAAATAGAAATACCCCCCAAGAAGACCGGGACAGGGAGGAAAATCGCCAGATCAACGTAAGAAGAGTACTACGCAGGCTCAGCCGAGACCAAGCGCCCTCCCCTCCCAGTGGAACCCAGGCCAAGATCTCCACCCCCAAGATCAACGCTACACCCAGCTTACATTGCCCCTGAAGCTGGGAAGCAAACTTCTTTGCTACCAGCAGTGACACCAGTACAACAAGCAGCAAGGCATGGAAGGGAGGAGGAGAAGAAAAAAGAAGAACTAGAGGAAGAAAAAGGGAGTTCAACCCCACTCCTTGCAGTGAACAAAGGGGGAGACAAACCGAAGAAAAGTGGTGGGGAAACCATATCGCAGGGGGCAGGAAAGGGAAAGCAGCCGCCACCCCCATCGACAACAATGACCCCCAACCGCTAAATCACAACAACAAAAACAGCAGGCAGCAGCAACAGCAGTATTAGCAGGCGTGGTCTCCAAGAAGCCTGAACCACAGCAGCAAAAAGAGGGAAGTGTCTGGGAGCAGGCAAGAGCAATCGGAGTAGACGATCTATGGAGTGACAGCGAGTCGGCTCAGTTTATTATCAACGACATTAGGCGAGTCATCAACTCAAGTCGAAGCCAACTGCCCACGCTCTCCAAGAACATGAAAAACAAATTATTCCAGGCCATTTAAAACATCCAATGGCATGGAGATGATTTCAAAGCCTGCCCTTTGCTCTTGGCTGCACAAATATGCAACAAGCTGATAGACTACAACAGGCTGGACCGGCGAACCAAAATAGATGTTCCCCCATCAATAGGTGACCAGAACGATGGAGGAACAAATAACCCTAGTGGAGCCGAGACCAATTAACAGCAATAAACAGTGATGCTAGCCGCAGCCCCAGAAGTAATTGACACCACGGAAGCTGCTACCGCAGGTGAAACACCCCAGACCGTTTTCGGGCTGAAACATATTGCCTATAGGGGTTTCACTTTGGCTAGAGACCCATTTTGATTTCAACTCATTTAAAAGATCAAATTTGATCCATTCGAACACCGGTCTAAAATATCTGCTACAATGTACAACAAATTACGATCACCAAAATATTTAAGAATTACTTTAACTCGCCATTGAGTTTTGACGTAGGTTCGGAAAATTGAATGTACGCTATGTACACGAAATCAAAAAAATGGTAACGAGTAGGAACATTTTCATAACTGGTATATATGATCTCAATTACAATATGTGGCTAACACACAATTGGTTATTGGGGACAGCCTGATTTATTTAATAGGGCAGAATTTGATCATGTACATCTATGGCGTTTCAGTACTTTCGTTCTTCTTTGCACCTCATTTCCAAGTTCGTGCAGCCTTCTCCACTATAGACATGTAATTGATTAGTGTGCTGTGCACACGCCATCAATCCTGTACATTGTGACTCCATTCCTATGTACAGTTATACTCCCCGAATAATCGTGCTGTGCACGCATTCGGGGTAGAGACTTGAATGACCGAATGTCCGATATACGTCTTTAATTAAAAATCAAGCATCAATCAGTATTTACAAGAATTGTTGTACCTCTACGACCAGGCAGTGGACATGGGACTGGGTGAGATCTGTGAAGATAAGGAAGCAACAAGTCAGCACATAGAAGACTTCTGGACGGTCTCTGCATGCTCTAAGATATTAAGATGTGACGGGTTTTTAAATACGATACAGAAATCCAGCTTCACCTAGGCAGATGAAAAGATCCGAGCCCATGGAGAGGCGTATAGCGGGTGCCCAATCCCGCTAGCTGTACTCATCTTGAACGATTTAATGCAGCCATGGCATATGTCATCATAGCCCGTCAGTATGGCTTCTGATGAAAGAGCATGTGGTTGCTGACCCATTCGACCCAGACTGCATGAAGGGCCACATCAGACGCACGTTCGAGCCGCCCGAATACCTGAGGCCATACCTGTTTCCAGCAACAGAGGGTACACCTTAACCCTTTATGGGCTAAAAGAATTTGCCTCAAATACCTAGGGTTTTCACTTTGGGTTAGAATACCCATTTTGATAACAACTCTTTTAGTATCCAAATCGGATCCATTCGACCAGCGTTTCAAAAATCACTTGATATTAGCTAATTAAGAGTACAAAAATTATAAAAATGGGTTATAATAACCAGGTTCTAGCGTAGTTTTCGGAAAATTGAAATCACGAAAAGTGCACGAAATTACAAAAATGTTATTGGTTAGGAAAATGTTTGTAACAAGGATGAATGATCTCAATTACACTATGTGGCTAACACACAATTGGTAATTAGGTTCATCCCGACTTAGCTAACTGGGCAGAATTTGATCATGTACGTCAATGGCGTTTCTGTACGTCGTTCCGCTTCGCACCTCCCTTGCCGACTCCGTGCAGCCTTCCTCTCCAGACCTTCAGTTAAGTAGTGCACCATGCGCACACCCGTAATCCTGTAAATATTGTGCTTTTATTCCTATGTACAGTATAATTAATTGTACAAAGCTCCCATATCGCGCCTTTAATGAACCCCCATAGTGGGGAAACTATGCAGCGAGAGAGTGGTGTTTAAATAGCGTGCTGTGCACGCATTAATGCGTCAAGTGGGTTTGCAGCCCGGCAACCCACTAGATGAGAAATTAAGTAGTGTGCGGTGCAGCCATTAAATGTTCGTAATTGGCCGAATGGTCGTACACGAACTAAATTCAGAATAAGTAAGCAGTCTTTACAGTCTGCACCAAAGATAGAACAAAGCAAGACATAGCAGAAAGACCGCTAGCAATTGATCTACTCCCCTCTCAGATTCTTAGCGCTTTGGCAGGCCTTGGCCTCAAAGTAGCTTCAGGGTGGAGCCTGGGAACGCAGGAGAAGAGGACGACTCTTCTCCTGATATGGGAAGAAACAACATATAATGAAGAAAGACGGTCCCAGGGAAGCAACTGGAGAGGAATAACGCGGACACAGAGGGAGCTAACAACAGCGACCCAGCAGCCAAGCGCCCGACCAAATGCACCCCAGAGCAGACTTCCGCACAAGCTTCACTGCAGCCACCACCACCACCACTACCAGCAAGAAATAACCAAGGGGCTCAGTATGGAAGCAAGGAAGGAAAGAAAGAAGAAGGAAAAAGAAGGGACAGTGTGGTGACACCGGGCAGCAGGGGGCGGTTTTGAGGACACTACCTCCCACCCCAGCGCACACAATGAACACCTCCCCCTCAACAACAAAAGCAGCAGGCAGCAGCAGCACCGTTAACAGAAGGCGTGGTCACAAAGAATTCTGAACCCAGTGGAGAAAAGAACAAAGTTTACGGTGGCAGGCAAAAGTCATGGCGGCCCATGGAAGGACAGAGGTGCTGGGCAGCAACATGTCAACAACATCAAACGCATCGTCAGCACGAAGAGAAGCGACGTGACAAATCTCTCCACGAAGGTGAGGGAAAAACTGATTGAGGCCATTGAAAGCACAATGTGGTTTGGAGAAAATGACAAAGATTGCCCTTTACGCCTGGCCTCTCAGATTTGCAATGATTTAATTGCTTACCACCAACTTGACTACCGTTCCAGACTAGCCGTCCCTCTTAAGGAAGAAACAACGATAGTGAACCATATTGCCTTAGTACAGCCCCGACCCCTCAACAGACCCTGGAGTGAGCCACAACCTCGGAAGCTACTGCCGCAGAGGACCCCCCAGCCCGTTTTCGGGCTAAAAGTATAAATGCCTGAAGGATTTCATATTGGCTCTGGAAACCCATTTTGATTAAGACTATTTTAAACGAACACATTTGATTTATTCAACCACCGTTCAAAATCCACTCTAAATTTTTTACTAATCAAGATCACTAAAAAGTAACGAGTTACATTTACTCACTAATAATTCGTTTTCGGAAAAACAAAAGTACACTATGTACACAAAATTTTACGATAGTAGGATGCAAGAAAATTATAAACTATCGAGCTTGACCCAATTACAATATGTGGTTTACACACAATTGGTTGTTAGGGATAACCCGCTTACGATAACTGTGCAGAATTTGAGTGATAGGACATATATGGCGTTTCAAAAGACTTCACCTGCCGCTTGGCGACTACATCCGGACCTCTCCACCTTTGCTTCCTTCAGACGTTTTAATTAAGTAGTGTGCTTTGCACGCATTAAGGCGTCAAATGGTCTCGCGGCACGTCAACCCATTTGACGACTAATTATGTAGGGCGCCGTGCGCCCATTAACTACTCGTACATGGTCGAATGGCCGCACACGAGTCTAATTCAAAGTAGTAGTAGTGCCAGTCTTGAAGACATTCTTCAGGGAACAGAGCAACGAGTAACACGTTATAAGAAACAGGCTTATGATTATGGACTGGGTGAGTTCCTGGAGAATAGAGATGCAGCGATACAACACATACGAGATTGCCGGACGGTCTCTACATGTTCTAAGATACTCAAATGTAAAATTTAAATAAGACGCAGAGATCCAGCTTCACTAAGGCAGCTAACAACATCAGAGCCCTTGGGGAAACGTATGGTGGGGGCCCAATCCAACTAGCTACACTGATGTTAAATGAATGGATTGATGCGTGGAAAATCAAGCCCCAGCCCGTCACAGTCTGGCCGCCGATGAGAGACCTTGTGGTTGCAAACCTAATCGATCCATGCAGCTCCAAGGGCCGCATTAGACGCACGTTTTAGCAGTCCGATTTCCTGAGGTCATTCCTGACTCCAGTAACAAAGGTTACCCCAAAGCCCTTCTAAGGGCTACAAGAATTGGCTCTATTGCCAACGGGTTTTTTCTTTCCGGCTCAAACAACCCAATTCGATTATAATCATTACTCAAATACGATCCATGCGTACACCATTCCAAAATGATCACTCGATATTACCTAATTATGATCATAAAAACAAAATTAACGAGTTACATTGATCTAGTTTTTGGAAAATGTCATGTACACTATGTACACCAAATTCTAGATTGGTTGTTGGGACAGCCCGATTTAGCTAACTGGGCAAAATTTGATTTTGATTTTGTACGTTCGTGGCGTTTCAGCTTAATTCTGTTCCGCTTCAAGGAGTTGCTGAAAATTCATGATGGAGTCATCAACAATATCCTTTACCAAGCAATACATTGGCTGAAATCAGGTGCCGATTACAACCCCAAACCGACGACTATTGTCAGGTTCCTCAGACTAAAAGATCGAGATCAGGTTTTTGTTTTCCTTGTGAGAAAAAACAATCATCGTCAGTAAATCCGGAAAACGATGTCAAATAAAACTTTCAGACAATTATTTAGCAACCCCATTTTTGCGCCTTGTGCTACATCTAAACTTTGAGTGACTTTCATTTTCTGATCAATTTTATGTGTTTATTCTTTTTTTAAGCTGATAAGATACTCTGGCACACGTGTGGAGAATTTCTATGAGTCGTATCATGTAATATATTGCTCTATACATATTTTGTTTTCTTTTTTTGTAAACTATGTAATGATTCTGAATGTAAACAGGGATCAATATTGCAAAGCAGTATAAGCCCAACGTATAAAGACACAATATTGCAAATTAAATTATCTTTTGTATTCTTTCTTTTTTCCCTTTCCTTGCTTTCTTCTTCACTCTTTTTATTTTGCAGTTTTTATATTAGAATACTAGCTATTTTAAGATTACAATAATATGACACTAGCATACTTAACTCACTTTAACAGATGATTTGACACATTCTGATTCACTATTAAAAAGTAAGTATCTCTGAATATAGAGTTAGTTCCATTAGCAAAGAAAAAAACAAAACAAACAAAACAATAAAATTTAATCTAAACAATGTTATGGAGATACTTTATTGCTTTCAAAACAATGTTTAAGTGCTTTATCATCTTGGAACAAGATTGTTCTGTGTGTTGAAGTCAGTTGGGCAGAAGGAATGATACAGTAATTAAAGTTTCAATTGAATATCTAGACTTTAGTAAGTGAAATATTCACATTTTTTTCTTCTATAGTTTGTTGCATATATGTCAAGATATATGTACTATAATAAATCTGTGGCCAATAGCAATGCTTGCAGAGTTTAGATACCTATATTCGAGGTTGTTTACTACTTAAAGTGGACATGACACTACAGTGGAGTGTTCTCCTACAATGATCAATAGGAGGAAAATAAGAAACCTTTTTCGATATCATTCATCTGTCACATATTTTTTTAACAAAGGGTTAGGTCTAGTAGTGACTTCTAGGGTTACCAGTTGCCAGCTGGCAATAGTTTCATTAATTCAACTTCTTATCTTTGAATTCAAAGAATAAATATACAGTTTTTCAATTTTATTTATTATGTACAAGTCTATTTGGAGCAGCAAAAGACTATTTACCATACATTATGGTCATAATAACTAAAATAAGAGCTATTAATAATGATATTATCATAATTATTCTTTTAAGAAATGTGAGCATGTTGCCAGAATAATGTTGTGGGGCTCAAGAGGTTTAGAGCCAACCACAGAAGGCATAATTTTAAATATTGAGTTGGGTTTATTTTTTTCGATTAAGCTTTTATGCTTTAAGGGAATGGGTTTGAAGGGGAACAATATTTTGATCATATAATTTTCAGCCTTCTTCACAATTGCAAACTAGCTGAGGTGCTGAAAAATAACTTTGTAATTTTTTTTGATTTCACCCTCTTATCTATGAGTAATTTATTTATTGGCTAGGTTATTCTCTGGTATCATCAGACCTTCAAACATATCTGACAAGCTGTAATGTTGACATCTGTTACAAATCTGATCATTCTCCTGTTTCCATCACCTTTAAATTTAGTCATCCAATAAGAGGATGAGGTACATGGAAATTTAATAATAGCCTTTTAAGTGACCCGGAATCTTAGAAATCCTTAAAAAGTGTATATCTACTACTATTGGCTAATATATAATGAATAATGGTAATAACAATCATGATGCAACTAATTTTAACATAAATTATCAATTGCTTTGGGAAAGTTTGAAACTATAATGATATGTGGAAAAACTATCTTGTCTCTTAAAGAAAAAAAAAAAAGGACGGCTGGAGAGAGAAAGATTGAGTTTAAAACTAAAATGTTTATATAATAATGACAGTCTTGAAGATAAGGTCGATGTATTTGGCACACTGGAAGCAAATTTGAAAATTCTCCAGTAAGAAAAGTTGAAGGCATGATCTTAAGAGCAAAAATAAGATGGAAAGTAGAGGGGGGGGGGAGAAGATCTAAATTCTTTTGTAACCTTGAGAAAAGGCATTGCACAGAAAATTGTATACCTAAGCTTATCGTTGATGATGGAAGTGAATTAACAGTTCTGAAAAGCATTTTAATTTAACAGAAACAAAAACCTTTACTTCAATAGTCAATAACTCTCATTTGAATGCCTGTTTTGACTCCACAAATCCCTTTATTGGCAAATTATCTGCAGTTGAGAAAGAAGCACTTGAATGTCTTCTCTCACTGCAGGAATGTGTATATGCACTGAAAAACATGAAAAATGGCAAGTCACCTGGCTTAGATTGTTCTACTGCAGAGTTCTAAACAATATTCTGGATTGACCTGGAGCCTCTGTTGGTTAGAGCCCTAAATTATGCATATGAAAACAATAGTCTACCAGTTGCACAAAAGCAAGGAGTTATCACGTGTATTCCTAAAGAATGAAAATAAAAATTTGATCTAAAAAATTGGTGACCCGTCTCTCTCTTGAATGTTGATCTAACAGTTGCATCATCATCTATTGCTCACAGAATAAAGAAGGCATTATCAAAGATAATAAGTGAAACACAATCAGGTTTTTGAAGTGTCGATATATCGGTGATTGTACATGTCTCATTTTTGGTTTAATTCAAACAAGAGAGGAAAATGACATCCCAGCACTTTTAGTTCTTCTAGATTTTGAAAAAGCTTTTGATTCAGTAGAATAGTCTTTTATAGAGAAGTATTTATACTTTTTCTGTCTTTGTCCATGTATCTTGAAATGGTTTCAAAACTTTTATCATGATATATCTAGCTGTGTGCTAAATAATGGATACTGCTCTCGGTTTTTCCATATGGAGCACGGGGATCAGAGAGGGTGACTCCCTTTCCCCATATATACTCACAATAGTAATAGTTATTAAGTGCCACTCTGAAAACAATTCATATATAAATGGTATAAATATTAAGAACTCTGAATACCTGATAAGTCAATATGCTGATGATTGAGCCCTCTTAGTAACTGACGACGACATTGCTTCAACACTGCTTTAAATATTCTTGATAGCTTCTCCTGCTGCTCTGGATTGGGGGTGAACCTTGACAAAACCCAGGTCATATGGCTTGGGGCAAAGAGGGGTCGTGGTGAAGAATTAGGAACAGCAAAAAAAAATGTTATTTGGAATCACTGGTTATTTTACACTTTTTGGAATTAAATTTGATTTAAGCAAAAGCAATACAATTGTAGTATATTATACCGAGAAAATTGAATCAATTAAAAAATTACTTGCTAATTGGTCCTTTAGAAATCTGTTCATGGTTGGAAAAATCACTGTAATGAAATCTTTAGCTTTGCCTATGCTTGTTAACTGTTTTATGGTACTTCCTGACCCTCCAAAGGAAATCGTGCAAAATATTCAAAGTCTTTTTTAACTTCCTTCGGTGTGGAAAAGGTGACAAATATAAAAAGGAACATTTTAGTCAATAGCTATCAAGATGGTGGGCTGAAGACGCCACAGATTAAATTTTTTTTCATGCAAATAAGATCACGTGGATAAAAAATATTAATTGATCCACTCAATCATTCACCAACGTCTTATAGACATGCTTAAATAGTTTGGAGGGGACAGTATTTTTTTTAAAGAAAGAAGGACTCCACATAGTTTCAAAGAAGTTTAAAAACTTCAGTCACTGAACAAATGTTATCAATGCCACTCTAGTATAATAAATATATTAAGATAAATGATGATACAATGTTTCTGAAGTAATGGTGTGAACAGTTGTTATTTTTTTTATTAATGACATAATTAAGCAAGATGAGATGTTGCTTGCATACAGTGAGTCCATAGAAAAATTGAATATCAATATTATTTTCTATAGAATTCTATAAACTTCTTGATGCAGTGTCAGGAACTTGATAAAAAATAAAATATAAATCTTCCCATGAAGTAGAACGAAAGTGCAAAATAACAATACATTATATATGAGGAAAATTAGAAAGACTTCTAGCTCAAATGGAAACTAAATGGAAATTTATTTTAGCTGGGAATTATTCAAACAAAGATTGGGAATCAATATTTGTCCTTCCTTTGTCTGCTATATAGGATATGTGACTTCAGAGTTTTCAATACAAAGTTCTCCACAGAATTCTCTAGACTAGTAGTAGATTGTTTGAAATGAAAATCTATTAATCATTACTGTGTACTTTTTGTACCTAATGAAGCCAAAGAGACTCCTTCATTTATTTCTCGGATGTCATTTTGTGAAATCAGTATTGACAAATTTTATGTCAGTTCTTAGAGACAAATTGTCAAGTTGAGTTAGATTTAACAGAATATACCATATTATTTGGAATTAGGAATTCACCAGAATTGGAGATCATCAATGTATGTTTAATTCTGATGAAAAAGTACATATATACTTGTAGAATTATAAATTGCATTCCAAGTTTTGTGGCTTGCATAAAACTAATCAAATTGTATGAACATCTAGAATTATATTCTACATACTTGTACTCCTTGGCAATGACAGAAAAAATAAGAGGATGGTGGGAAAAGATTAAAACAGCACTGGCAGCTATTAAGTAATTAGTTATACATGTATAACAAACATATATGTATGTATGCAGGTATATATGTGTGTTACGTGTATATATGTACATACTATACATATTGAATATTAGCAATATACTTTGTATTTATATATGTATATACCTTGACCAAATTAAGAAGGAAAACAAAATATTGCAAGAAACTAATGTGATATAGTCCATTGTGAAAATTCGTTTGGAAGATGGTACACATATAGTATAAGCTATTTTTTTTAAAAAACCTATAACACGAATCTTAAACAGATCATTGTAAATATGAAAACAAAAAACATTTAGAGACTGGCTAATCAATTTTCAAGAAGGGAGTGGGGGGGGGGGGCTGTAATTTTTGTGAGAAACAATTTCAGCCCCTAAATGGCTTGAAAATAAATACTCTTGCATTCACTTTGAAGCTAATTGTATCGATTTTTTTTTTATAAAAAAAAAAAAAAAAAAAATCTTGTTGGAAAGAAAATTTTTCAGGACCTCCAGAAAACTAAATGATCAGTCACTTATAAAATATATGCGTACATGTAAAATAAATTCTGTCATAAAAACAACAAAATTTGTTGCGTTGAATCCGGGGAGTGAATCCTGTCATAAAATAGCTTCGCAGGGGCAATTAACTCCATCTTGGTGGTATATCATAATTTTTGTTTTCTCTATCAATTGTTCCATCACAGTTCTCGGTTATTACAATAATTGTAGTGATTGATAATTTTCAGTTTGTCTTCTTCCACACAGGCTTCCTTAAAATATTCAAGGACTGCTGGTGTCAGCTTGGCATTTTTATCTCTTTGCAAAACACTGGCATATGTACTGGAGTGTGAACATGTACCATCAGCAGTTACCTCCCAGCATGAATAGATGAGTGCGTAGCTGAAGTTAACAAGAAATGTCCATATAGATCAATGCTTATGTCATTGTGATGGTACTCTAAATTTTCACACTTTGATTCAATAATATAACATAAAAAACAACATTTGGTTATTTTTCTAAAATTATTATATAAGATGCTCCAAACATAAAGGTTGTTTTAGTCTGATGATGTAATGAACTCGATGATGTCAAATGTGACATCATGAACATAATTTATTATTAAACACTTGAAAAAAAAATGAAAAATTGTGAAAGGAAAAAATAAAATAGAAGAAAATGACCGTGAAAGTCATAAATAGAGCAAATATTTTGTGATGTTTATTTACTCTGAGTAGAAAAGAAAATGTGATATTTGCATTCATAAGGACACTTATATTTGGGAACGTTCATATAAATGTGACCTTATATACCAGGGTATTGTAAAGATGGGTATTCATTGTAACCTTGACTCACGAAGATGTATTATTAATATTATCCCCGGTTTTTTCAAAGAAAAGATCAGAGAACATAGTATCTGCTTTTCCATCGGTCACACATCCATTTCCTCTCTTTGTTTTCAAAGCTGTTTGAGATTAAGAAATGATAATTGGTAGACTTTTACATCCTTGCTGGAAGGTATATTGCATAGCACATTGGGGGTCCTATCTTCACGGTCAAGGTCAAGTCTCAAAATTTTAGTTTTCCTCACACTTTCCCTTCTGTTTTATAACTTAAAAGCCATTTGACAAATAAGGAATGAAACTTGGCGTACTTGTATATCATAATTAGAAGGAGTGCCACAAACCACATTGGGGAGCTATCTTCAAGTTCAAGGCTTAATGTTTTACATTTCCATCATATTTTCCTTTCTGCTCTATAACTTTAAAATCATTTGAGATTAAGGGGTGAATTTGGTATAATTACATCATTAATAAAAGATGTGGCTCGTACCACATTTTGTGTCCTATCTTCAAGATCAAAGTTTTGGTTCAATATATTATGTTTCCGTCACACTTTACCTTTTGTTCTTTAAGTTTTAAGCCATTTGTGATTAAGGGATGAACTTTGTATAACCATATCATCACTAAAATGTGTGTCCCATATCACATTTGTGGTCGTATCTTCAAGATCAAGGTCACAGGTCAATATGATAGGTGTCAATCACATTTACCCTTCTGCTTTTAACTTTTCAACTGTTTAAGATAAATAGTTGAAGCCTGGTATACTTACATATTGTCACTTGAAGATTTGTTGCATTGCATATTTGAGGCATTATCTTCAAGGTCAAAGTCACATGTAAAATATTTATCAAGGTCTAAGCTGTAGGTAAATATTATAATGTTTCTTTTGTTTCTGCTTTATAATAAAAGCTTTGTTGAGGTACTAGGATGAACCATTGTAAACTTATGCATATCAATTTGACAGTTTGATTGTATTTCATGCATCACAAAGTTCTGTCTTAAAAGTCATAGATTTGATTTTTGTGAATTTGTGCGACCTTACTATGGTAGGCAGGACAAAAAATAACTAAGTTTTCCTGTTATTATTATTATTAGTATTATTATTGTTGTTGTTGTTGTTACAGCTATTAGTATTATACATTTGTTCAGCTACTGATACAAAATTATTATATTAACTATTGACTAGTTAATTACATGAGATATTGATACCAAATTTAATTTAAAGAAATGAAAATGTTTAATTCTTAATGAGGCTACATGATACATGATAACATAAATACAAAATTGGCTCACTGAAACACATTAAATGTATATAGAAGATTCACAAGTGTTGACTGGAATGTGTTATTGTGGTAAAAAAGAAGTTCTTGATATTTGTTTTGTACATGTTAACCATAAATCAGTGTAAGTGTTCAATCTTTAACGAACATTTTAACATGGCCCTGTAATCATGAAACTGTCAGAGCACTGGCCCTGTAATCGTGAAACTGTGAGAGCACTGGCCCTGTAATCATAAAACTGTTTGAGCAATTGCTCTGCAATCATGAAACTGTCAGAGCACTGGCCATATAATAATAAAACTGTCTGGTCACTGGCCATGTAATCATGAAACTGTCTGATCACTGGCCCTGTAAGTAATCATGAAACTGTCTGAGCACTGGCCCTGTAATCATGAAGCTGTCAGAGCACTGGTCATGTAATCATGAACCTATCTGAGCACTCACTTTGTAAGCATAAAACTGTCTGAGCACTGGCCCTGTAATCATGAAACTGTCAGAGCACTGGCCCTGTAATCATGAAAATGTCTGAGCACTTGCCCTGTAATCATGAAACTGTGTGAGCACAAACATTGAACTCTGACTCGTATCTCTAACAGTTATAAACCATACTTAGAATCTGTTAATTGCAATAAAATTATACACCATACATGGAGCCTCGTAATATCACTGAAATGTGCATGTATGTAGAAGATACACATAATGTGAGAACCTTGAAGATTTTTGTGTTCTATTTCATAATTCTGGGCCTCTGCATGTAGTGTATGTAAAATAAATGCATGCAAATGTTAAACAATGAAATGTATATGGGGACAGGTACAACCAACCTGATATATCATAGGTACTAGTATACCATCCCATAGATAACACAATACGTATATTCATAACGATGTTAGCTGATATAAATTGTTTAACTCTGTGTGCTATGTGATATATATATATATATATATATATATATATATATATATATATATATATATATATATATATATATATATATATGTATAACAGGTTCATAATAGGCTGCGCCTTTGTGGCAATGACTCTTATTTTTTATCTTTGGCGCACGAAAGTTCCCTCTGTGGCACCCTTAGTGCATATAAAAGAGACAGAAGAAAATAAAGATAAAATATTGTCACTGTTGACTTTAGATTGAATTGAGTGCATATCCCAAGATTACTGAATAGAGCTCGCTCATTGCCAAAGAATCGTAAGATAACCAATTTCCTTGTGTGAAAGAAATGTCTTACTGATTTGGATTAACTTGGGCACCAGTAGAGAGTATATGGTGAATCATTGATAGAATATTTAAAGAAGAGAAGATAAAATCTTCAGCGAAAATAGTGCTGCATTGAGTTGAAAGGTAGTGTCCAGAGAGGAAACAAATGTAGACTCAAATGTCCAAAATAAATTCTAGAGAGAAATGGTTACTCGAGCATGAGGAATTCAAATTCCAGTGCAGAGAGTTTTCGACAGGGGAGGCTGATTATAATCACAGATGCTTGTGTCATGGATATATATATATATATATATATATATATATATATATATATATATATATATATATATATATATATATATATATCTTTTACAACATTTTATACTTTGAGTCAGTCATTGTTAAGGCAGAGCAAAGCATGGTTTTCTACAGTTTCAAGATCAACTAAAAGAACTATGTCCTGAACACTGTGTGCTGTTAGTAGAAAAGGAAATTGTAGAAAATCGTGCAGTATTCTGAGTCTAAAATTACTGATTTAAAGCATATAATACTGGAAATTGAATACTTATTGCAAAACATTATTAACTGCACGACGTGTGTGTGTGTGCTAATATGTGTTTGAGTTTCTTCAATAAACAAGAAAAAGGCAAGGTATTTGCCACCTGTTTATTTTTTTCTCTAATTGACGCCCTTTTTTGGCTTGTTGGGGTCCATTTTTCCCCAATGTTTCCATTTCTGGAATAGAAATCAGCGTTTTAATCATAAAATGATCATCATCATCATTGTATTTATTATCATTGTCATCATAAACAACAACAACATTGAACAAATCATTGTTTAAGTTAACTCATTAGCACATTATTCAACTCAGAAACTCAACCTATGTTTTCTTTATCAGTCAGCGACCATGATAAACCTCAAAGTCTATGTAAAAATAAAATTGAACGGTGTTCATGGGCAGGTATTAAGTTTTCTTCTTTACCTTTTTTTTTTATCTTTGAGTAATTTTCATGTTTACATTTATCTGGAAGGTTGTATCTTCCTAAAGTTGTTGTGGAATTCTGCATTTTTAAAACTTACTTTTAATTGGCACCATGTAGCCATTATTGTGACGTGGTGCCTTTAAATGCTAATACATACAAAAATATTCTAATTTTTCTTCCAGAAAACGCTGAGAGAGAGAGAGAGAGAGAGAGAGAGAGAGAGAGAGAGAGAGAGAGAGAGATAACCATTGGACAAACATAATTATTATCTTTTTAAAAGTATTTTAGCATGCCGCAAATGTGATTGCCTTGAGGTAGTCCCTGTGACACTTTGTGAATGATTTATATTTCTTAAACCAAATGTATCGACCGGATAAATTCTACCACAATCACCATCACCACACTACCACTACTACTACTACTACTACTGCGACAAAGTTTGAAGCAGACATATATATATATATATAGGAAGACGATCATAAATATTATGGAAATTACCTTGTATAGTCCGTCTTAAGGACCCAGAAGGGCTTAGGCCCTAGCATCTGCCCCAGTCGAGTATCTAGCGAAGCAGTCATTCTCTCGGGTTGCGATTGATAAGTTACCCTGGCAACTCCCTCACCAGCAGGGCAATAGTACCCATACAACGCGGCACCGACTATTTGAAAAGAGAATTATAAATAATATTGAACCATACAGTTTTGTCGGAGTAAACTTGTTACAAATGAAACAGCTGTACTATTTCGAAAGCTTGGTAGACAATGAGCATTACAAAATTAAACAACATATATATTGATCAAACGGGTGTTCGAAATTCTGACAAAATTTTGGACTCATTACAATGTTCAAAGATAAAAAAAATATTTTAATTTTTTTAAAAAAAGATTCAGGTTTGAAAAATACACAAAATGTTGTAAAATTAGAGGATTTTAAAGGTGAAATGAAAATATTTGTTCATAAGTCTCCTTTTATCGATGATGAAAGGAGATACACATTTAAGTTGAGAATGCTTTTCACCGTAAAAAAAAGAACAAACAAACAAATGAATGCACGATTCCAGAAATTGCCATTTTTCAAAGTTGTTTTTAACATGCACAGTTCTTCTTTTTTTACCACAATTTGCTGAATTTTCTGTCCGCAATGCACACCGCTTTGTGTATTTATTGGGAAAGTCACATATGCTGGATAATTCCAAAGCATTTCAGAGCATGTAATTCCTGTAGAAATATATCTATCAGTTTCAAGGGTGGTGTAAATTAATTGACTATAGTGTCATCTTCAAGACATTGTATTGTATTTGAGATTCACCTGCAGGACTTCGTAGCAATAACACAGTTTCACTTCAGAAATCATCATTTCAGAACATAAAATAAAAAAAGAAGCATACAATATCTTTCCTAAATTGTGGGTCTGTATAATTTACCTAATAAAATGTCGTAATTTCTGTCAGAGTTCAATGTAAGTTTAACTTTGATGTCGTAGAAACTCAAGAAGGTGGAAATAATGGAAGAGTCCGACCCCTTCTTCCTTGTGGCGTACCAAATGCCAGCAAAGGCCTCCTGGTCAAAATGTTGCTGCGTCTGAATCGTATCTAGACTACAGGGGGGAGCCACCTTGCGGGTAACAGCTGAGTCTGAACTGTACACGGACAGGAAGACCAGTAGACCGATGGTGATCACACCAACCAGTGTCAAGGCCATTCTGATTCCTGGAATAGATTGTAAATATTAGAAGTTTATCGGGGATAATTCCTTCTTATTTGGAATCAAATGCATTTACTTCAATCTAAATCCACAATTGCAGGCTTAAATCCAACACGGTGGTGAAGAATAGCAAGTATATAAATTATTCATCTCTCTCTCTCTCTCTCTCTCTGTCTGTGTCTCTATCTCTTTCTCTCTGTCTGTCTCTCGGACAGGTACAAAACAGAACATCTATTACACAGCCTGTTTCGACAGTAGTAGAAACTGGTTACATTCTATTTTAAAGTTATTAATTTTAGGAGATTAAGGTCATTACACAGATGAAAATATTATGACGACTCCTCTAAACGGGATATAAACCCTTCCATCAATTCCGATATAGTAAAGAAAAGTATTCAAAAAGCTGATAAACAATCAGTCAAACTACGTCAGAAAACGGTAGAGGACAAAAGAAGGAGACAAAGTGAGTAAACAGTCTGTAGAGAAGAAGGATCATAATGGTGATGTTCCTACTATCAGATCTGTTGATTCGATCCCATCTTCTGACGTTCAAATAAGACATGCCGATTACGAAGTGTGGACAAAGTCAAACGACAAAATGTAATCACTTATATTGGTACTAAACGTTGCAGCAGCTGTTACAGCTTACTTTTGAAATAGGTTATGAAATACGAACAAAATACTGCTATGAACCTCTAACTCTGATAAATGCTATTTAAACCTGTGATCAATAATGGAAGTAACAAACCCACTAATGTCAAAACAATATGGTGTGATCAGTTTGAACAAAACAATTTGGCAAGCACTCTTAGATAATTAACTTATCTGGCTACCAATAATACCAGGTACTGCCAATGCTGCTTTTATCGCTAACTCATAGATATAATTGGTTGAAGTCTTGAAACCATTTTTGATTTTGTAAAAGACTGATTTGTTCGGAGTAGGAGGAGCAGGGATAGGCGTAATACGAGATTGAGCAGTAATAGGACAAAATACTAAATTTACTATAGACGGAGCAACTGATGATGCAATCATGTTTAAGGCTGTATTTATAAAAGCTGTTGTTACACTTTTCTATTGGAATAACCTTTCAAATCTTTCAACTAATGGCAACCTTTTTCACTTTTATTAATTATTTCAATGTTTTCGCTAAAAATTTTCTCGTTAACGGAGTTAGATGTCCAAGTAATTGTGTTTTGTTTTCAGTTTCAACACTTTCCAGCCCTTCTTGATTTTGCTTAAATATCTTGTTTTGCTGATGACTTTTTCAAACCCTTTAATCTATTTTTCATACATTTGATGAGATTTCATATATAATATTTACCGTTTAATTCTATTTCCTCTTGTGTAGTTAATAAACTATTCACTGCAGTTGGACTTGTTCAGTGCTATTCATAAATTAATGTATCAGCTTCACTTACCAGTTGGTCAGTGTTAGTGTTTTCCTTTGCATTTCAATATCATCGACATTAGAAGGATTTATACAACAGTAAATTTCAATGCACAATTAGATTGTGGTATGCTTTGCAGACACTCATTTGTTATACTTTGTCCAAGCTAAAGATCTGCGTCAGCGCTATGCTTCTGTCCTATTTCTTATTCGCCACTTAGTCAATTCATCTGTTATAATAGTAGTAGGTACTAGAGTTGTTTTTTTAAAACCTCTTTATTTTCATTCAGCAAGCCTTAAATAAAATGAGAACCACGCTCTTTTCTTCATAACATGCTCTCTGCTAAGTTAATTTTACCTCTTTCATTGTTATCCTTAAATCAGCCTCTCTTGATTTACAAAAAGATTTAATATGCACATCGCCAAATTAATCCATTGTATATCTTTTGCGTATCTACTTAACAAATATTCTTTTATAAGTAGATTTTTTGACTAGTTTTACCAGTTCAATTTTGTTTTGTTTTTGTTCAGACCGTATACCTGTTACGTCACCACTACTTGTAACTTGATCAGCATCATAATCATTAGCAACATTTCAGTATCATCAACTTGAATGTGATCTTGTGTTTGTACAATATCATTAGCTGCATATACAGGATTGTCAAGTTCTTACGTTTAAACATCTTTCATGAAAGCATCATTTTCGATTATTTAACTAGTGAATAAGTGGACGAAGCACAACGACACAGCTTGGAAGAAGTCTAAGAAAAATAATTAGGATTTGTCGAAGACAAGAATATCAATAACCCTATTTCTCCAGAAATTGAAGAGTACAAACAGGAATTGAACATGGTTATTGCAGGTGCAACAATAGACAAGTCGTACAAATTAAAGTGAAAAAAAGATTGAAAAGTCCTTCCTGCACTCAAACACTCACCTATGTAGCCTAACAAAACATATACCAGGATTTATGAGCAACTTTATCTTCCTAAATTATTGCATTTTTGCTTTGACAATGTGTTTCAATCATCTTTTGTTCAGTGTCATAGCCGTATGATGTAAGAGCAGTAGAGCTCACTAAACATGGACCTGACGTTTGTTTTATAAGATCGAAATGCGTAGAAAGCGAGAAAAATGAATGCTAAACATATAGAATATATTTTGCTTACTAAAATTACTTTCACCCTCATCAAGATTCTCTACAGTTCATATCATCTTAGCTAGCAAAGAGTCGTCGATACACTTTGTTCCACATCAACGAAGAACAAAGTGGATCAACTACCCTTGTCTAGCGAAGATGGATCTAGATATTCTGGCGCCATGTGAAAAGATTAATGCAAGACAACTATGCGTGGCCTAAAATAAAATTTATTGATGGAATCCGGTGATTTGATGACGGAAAGGAGGAGAATTGGATTTATAAGGATTAAATTATTATGGTTTTGTATTTATCGAAGTGTACATTTTCCCTAATCACTCACAAAGTTGACATCATTAACTTTGTGACTGATTAGGTACACGTCGATAAATACCAAAGTATGATCATTGAATCCTATAATAAAATCGATAATGAAAACAGACTAACTGAAAAAGAGTCCAAACATATTTATGAATGTTATTCACTGTCTTCTCAATGATGAAGTCAGCCATCTTGAATGCTTCAACTTTTCCTTGTGCTCTTCTGTCTATTTCATCGAAAGCATCTCTATCATTGTTAAAAATGTTTTTGATAGCTATCATATATCTAGTGTTTGACCAATGAAAGCAATTTCTTTGTTGTTAGGAATCAGATAAATCAAACGATGAACACATTATTTCCAAGATCCTTATACGATTGTTGTGGTAATTACATCTACAGGAGAAGTAAATTTGGTAAAGTCCGGAAACCACTTGAAACCACTTGTTTACAGCAAACACCAACTTTTCAGTGGCTTCCAATTTATGCATTTTAATTAATAGCGAGCACTTACATACTTTTCCAGTCGATCTCCTACGTCGTTTCTAACACGCTCCATGTGTGTGTGTGTGTTTGTGTGTGTGTGTGTAAGTTTATGTATGTATGTAAATATATATATATATATATATATATATATATATATATATATATATATATATATATATATATATATATATATATATATTCTCCTAAAGTCCTTAGGAAAGCGACCAATGCGGGTTCTCTTTAATTCCAAAGTTTTTCTTACACCGTTTTAGCTGTGATACGCCTGATGATGCAAAATGTGCACTGGAACCATACATTATCTTACCCTTTTAAAGGTTCCCTAACACCATTAAATTAGCGTTAATGACTAGCGGGACAAATAGCAAGTAATAATTTAGTATTACTTTCATTTCTGAATAATATATAAATTAATTTTGTGAACATAGTCCTAGATAAAGCTATTTGGGTCATCACTACACTAAAGTACTTGCATACTTGCCACTATACTTTTTTTTAAGAAAAAATATGGAAAAAAAGTCTGCTATTCATAGACATACTGGCAGGCGGATAAATATATAAAACACAGACGGACAAGGGACGCAATCAATTTTATCTTCTGAAAGAAGATGATATGATGACAAACTTCTAATACAAAGACACAATTTTATCTCAAACAATATGATATTAGAAGCTGTACTTACTCAATAGTAATTAAAAGTTGTGACGTTTACAGTTGCAGGATAAACTGTAAGTTTCACAATAGCAGTAAATGTCACAAATTATTCGCTGTACTGGCAACACTGCTTTCAGAGTCGCCAGTAAATTTCATACTGTGACATTTACCGACACGAAAAAAAACAAAACAAAAAAAAAAAACAAAAAAAAAACCCACAAAAAAAACCTGTAAATGACACAAACGCTAGTAAGTGCTATTTTGTGACATTTACAGTCGCTACAACAGTCCATCCCTACTTTGATCAGAATTGATCCACCGGTTGTGTAGTCGTTGACATTTTCTTGCTAAGTTTAGCAATGGCATCCATAGTTGATGATGAATTGGCATCATTTGTGCAAAACTGAAAGGTATTGAGGTCAGGATTATACATTGTACAACTAATATTCATTTTTAAGTGTCGGTGAAATTTTAGTAGGCCCAGTGTTCAGTTCGAGTGAGGCGTTTAAATCGCGTGTGCGTTTGATATACCAAGTGTTCAATGACAATGTTCGGTTGATATATATGTACCAAGTGCCCCCATTAGAATGTTTGGTTGATATACATGTACCACGTGTTCAATTTAAGTGTTCAGTTGATATACCAAGTGTTCAATTCGAGTGTGAGTTTGGATGACCAAGTCCCTTCGTCATAAAACTTTATTTCACTTTAAATCTTACTCGAAAATATTCTGACCAATAAAAAGGTTGCAGTTGTAAATTTCGAGTAAAATTTTCCAGTCTGAAGTAATGTGTTTTACTCGAAATGTTGAGTAATTTTTTATGACTGAGAGATCAGGGCAGTACTCGCCAAACGTTTGGACATGTCACTCAAACTCAAGCTCAAACTCCCCAAATAGGATATGAAACTTTGAGTAAATCTTCGTGCTTAACCTTTTGGATGCAACTGGAATATATACCGTACGTTCAAAAAAATCCATAAAGTTCTTTGATTCTAGTTTTATTGTAATAAAAATATTAATAGTGCCAAAATGTTCAGATCTTGACCTAGTGTTCAGTTTTGAGTATTCATGTGATAGACGTGGTATTCAATTTAATTCGTACCAAGTGTGCCACAATGTTCAGACCTTGCCCCAGTGTTGTTCTGGTGATAAACGTTGTAATCAGTTTGATTCGTATGTTTGTATAGCCCATTGTTACTTACCATCGATATTCTCAAAAGAATATAAAACGTATCCATTGTTTTCCTGCTCCTAGTCAATGTTGACACAAACAAAAAAGATTTCCGACAAAAGCTTCTACAGAAACTATTTCACATTATCGGCAAAAGAAAAATAAATTAAAAATATCAGCACTAATTTGCATCAAGAGGCCAACTGTCAATACACTGTAGCGATATTGGCATCTTAAAATGACTTCATGGCAACAAAAATTCAAAATAAAAAGAATAGAATTATGTTTTATGTTATATAAAGTATGTAAAAGGTTCAGCCTATGAAATGTATGTAAGCAAAGCAGTCGCTTGGCTGGGACTATTAAACCTTTCACACATCCTCTACAGAAACACCGATGTTTTAGAAAATAAACTGGTTACCTTTCGTCGATATGTACAATCAATTCATGGTTAAGAAGGCCAACAACTTTGCCCCTTTCGAATCTTATCAGCTGCAAGGCTATTAAAGAGTAAAACTATTAAAGAGTATCTATTGAAACTATTATAGAGTACTAAAGAGTACAATTATTAGTAATATTAGTAATTAGTAATATTAGTAATAAATTAATAATATTAAAGAGTAAAACTCGATGAATATTTATCTTGTATCCAACAGAGAGACGCTGTAATTTTTAAAACAAAAATAGATTGCTGGTAGCAATTTGAAAGCATTTAGAGAGCACAGTTTCCAACTGTATACTGTTAAGGAAGTGGAAGAACATTACTGATTTATCTTTACTGTACAATTATTTGTAATTTGCCTCTCCAAATATTTGTCCTGATAGGTAGACACCGATTAATTTGATAATGTCTTTCTTATTATTTTTGTTCAATTTTAAGTGCATAAACATGTGCATTGGGACTGATGCTCATTTAATTGACCCCAAGAAGGAAGGGCGATGCTCGGCCTATGCAGTGGTATATGCATTTCTTTAACACAAGCGATTTTCGTTTTGGAAAAAAAGTAGATGAAACTAGCTTCATTAGCATATTGTGAAAGTTTAATGACAATTGGATGTGATGAAGGGTTTAATTTGTAGATGTCATATAGTACATGATTCTAGCTGACCAATAAATCACTTTCAACCGATTTTAACCAAAAATATATTAGCGGATATTTATAAAACCAGTAATATAATCGATTGGAAATAAACCTTGCATTACAGTGAATTCTCGAAGATACCCTATTTTGAAAGGCGCTGATTGCAGTCAATGTGCACCTTTGAGGCCCCAAGTTCAATTCATGCTGCTGTCAATGGACAGAACCAACGGATGCCTTTCACTAAATGTTGGTTTGTGTCTGAATACTTAGGATGCCTTCACTTCAAAGATTATGCAACACAAATAGTTTTGCATTCGAAACTGATTGAACATATCACCAGTCTACAAATTTGCCGTAACGTACACTTCCATATAGCAGCATGATACGTTTTTAGTGGCACATGAACATATGAAAGCTTATGCTCTGATGCTATTGGAGCAAAGCTGATGTGATTGGAGCAAAGTGTCATGCCCAGAGACATACCACGGTGGCCTACTTGGACTAGTCTTGTCAGGATTCGAACCAGCACCTCTTGTGGCACGGAAATAATAAAACCCTGAGTTTGAGTCTGGGACTGAGTGATTGAGTTTCCATTATCAAACAATCGGAAACGAGTTTTGAAAAGCAATGTCATTTGTGATTGGTCGGAAACAAAGTTTCAAGTTCAAGAGTTGTATGTTTCATAGGCCAGACCACGACATTTCTTCCCCACGCTAATCAGTGAACCACCGAGGCTTCACACTTCCATAAAAAGACAACTGCTGATAAAGGACAACGTCTACAAACACCTTTCCTTCTTTTCATATATATATATATATATATATATATATATATATATATATATATATATATATATATAATATGTATAGTATGTATTCTGTATCATTGATATATCACGAGATGGATACATTTTTCATTAAAAGGAAACGAGGCTTGCCAAGGTTCCTTTTAATGAAAAATTTATACAACGAGTGGTATATCAAAGATACAGCGTACATACTATACATATATTTTATTTATATCACATACCAATAAACATACTTGCATTTGCAATGGAGTTAAGATTGACTACAGGAAACTGTGTATTGACGGAGTGAGTGAATTCTTCACATCCCTGCCCAGTGTGTCCGCTACAAAATATAGTTCTGTACCTACTGCGGCTATTCACAATTTTCTTTGCAAATTGATAAGTTGTTTCTTTTCTTTTTGTTTAGCTTCTATTTTCGTTCATATTGATTAAATACATACAAGACACACTTATGATTTAAACATGAAAGATGGTCTAAGTGAAGAAAGTAGAGCACTACAAACACAGCATGGTTAGCTTCTTGAACTCGAAACGCGCAGTCATTCAGTTACTTTCGAGTATATGAAAACGAGTGTGGAATATAGACTAAGCTAAATGACGAGCCTACAAGAAGTAATTCAAACATTTACATTTGTTTACAGTTGATCTAAGTCATTATAATGCTTTAATTAACATTGCTACCGTCCATAAGATTGCTTTTATCCTCCATCGGTCTTTCTGTTGGTCTGTTTATCTGTAAATGTTAGCATCGTTCAGAGGTCCAGAAACATTATTGCATGACAGGCAAAAATCTGCCACGCTCTTTTTTCACGGATTTTCGCCCGTAGCTTGCGACGATGGTCCAGAGAGAGAGAGAGAGAGAGAGAGAGAGAGAGAGAGAGAGAGAGAGAGAGAGAGAGAGAGAGAGAGAGAGAGAGAGAGAGGAAAGTAGAGGGGATTTCAATTAAATTGTGTACAATGTTTAATACATTTAGAAAACGGGGATTATTAAAAAAATTTCGTTACTTATGTCATTAACGATTAATAAGTGGAAATTCATAACTGATCTAGAGAGTATAAAAGCAATAACCACTGTTGAAACCTTGTTATATATGGGTATTCATGCGCCATGGGCGGATCACAATTTGATTCACCAACAGTATTGGTATATCAAATTGCTTTATACCAACACTTTAAAAGTCGTGTTAGTTTTAATGTATGTGGTATATATATATATATATATATATATATATATATATATATATATATATGAAAAAGTAAATAGGTCCACGTCTCGGTTCATATATTTAAATATAAATTTGTAAATTCAACAGGATATCAGTTATGTTCATCCTTTATTCTTTCAAGCGCTTTCGCATCATCATCATCATGCTCTTCAGGTAGATACATTATACTTTAGAAGTTTTTGTAAGTAAACAATTTGACGTCATTGTTATGTCATTTATATCATTGTTTATAGTGCGAGATATAAACAACGTAACATCTATATTCACCACTTATACACAAATACACATTTGTAAGCCTGTAGCAATCAAGACAACCTTTCTATAGTCCATATTAAAAATTTAAAAAAGTGACAAATGCATTCAATAAAGTTATGAAAGTGCGTCAAGGTATTGATGCAATTTATAAAGTGGTAAATAATGTTATGAAAGTGCGTCTATGTATTTAAATTTTTTTAAAAAGTGGTAATATATATATATATATATATATATATATATATATATATATATATATATATATATATATATATGGCTCGAAATTAGGATTTTGTTCAATTTCTAACCAGCAGGATCACCACATAATATATTGTTTACTGATCTTGTCTAAACTTTACAGATCCTGCTAAAATCAAACAGAAGCCAGATCAGTTTCTAATTTAACATTTATTATTTATTAGCATAAATTCAAAACAATAATAACAACTGTATTTCACAACAACAAAAAAAGAAAAAGAAAAAAAAGACTCACAAAAAGTTGAAAGTTCATGTTCAAGCTTCTTTAAGACGTTCTAGTTCGAAAATGCCACAATGTGCTCTTCTTCTGAGGAACCAACATTCTGTTTTGATTTCACGTATCCCTCTGCCATTATGTGTAGGGAGCTTGCATTGTGTGATTCCAGTGAAAATTTATGACAATTTTACGCCCATCAACGAAAGAAGTACCCAGCTTACTTTCGTATTTATCTGAATACTCCGTGCAGAAAGTGCACAACCTAACCGCCTATCCTGGGTAGCCATTTTTATTCATTTGCCCAATATGTCTGGTACTTTTTTAGTCTCTTCTCTTGATCACATGTGAGATCGAACTCTCTCTTGTCATCGTCTAATTTCCGCCGTTTCGGTGGCAGCTGCGCACCTTACAACTACTTCAACATGTTTATAATTTTCACTGCATAATGTATTGAATGTTTATGACCAACAGGACATTTTCCGATTGGTCAATACTAGCCTCAGACCCTATTCATTTTGCTATCGTCTATAATGAGATCAGTGCTTGGGGACATTACACCAGGCTAGTTCCACTTGCGCGCAGACTGTTTTGACAATAATCAAACTAATTTACTTAACGAGTGGATGAGATGTTTAAAACCTTTCCATTTGAGCCGCGAGCATTTATTGTACCTTGCCAATTGCGGGATGTTTGTAGGTACTCAATTGACACAATAAACAGATCAATTAACCATTAAAGAAAATGCCGACCCACGACCACTTCTTCAATTCCTAACTGTTATGACAGGTGATCGGCGGTAATTTTCACTGCCTCAACGGATTAGTGACTTCTGGGTTTTATGATCCGCCCGCAAAATCACTAACCGTGGGATAGCGGATTAGCGTTAATTTCGAACCTCAGAGAGAGAGAGAGAGAGAGAGAGAGAGAGAGAGAGAGAGAGAGAGAGAGAGAGAGAGAGAGTTACACATGTAAACCAAACAAAGTGCTCTCTGTTGATCCGACAGGAAAATGCTTCTTAACATTAACATAACTTTTAGATTATTATACAGATTAGATAATTTTAATTCGTACTCTAAGGAGATTCGAACCCGGGTCTGCGGGTTTCGGTACCCATCGCCTTGCATGTAATCACCACCCCTGTACCATCTCTATACCATACATATACATATACAATATATATATACATACATATATATATATATATATATATATATATATATATATATATATATATATATATATATATACATATATATATATATAACCATCATATACCTACATATAGAGGGCGCTTGTATATAAAGGACACAATCTTATAGTCATTTGAGTGTTCTTTGGAGACAGGTTGCATTGCAGTGACAAAATATCCTGCATCAAATTAAATTATCATCTGTAAATCTACACAGTAAATCGCGTAAGATTTCAAATCTTAGAGAAATCAAATAGATTATGTTGTGAAGATATAATGGATTATATGAGCCAGAAAGTTCCAAAAAAAAAAAAAAAAAAAAAAGAAAACGACGAGACGAAGTAATAGTTACTGGAGGTTAAAGTACAGAAAGAACAACAGATAAATACTCACGGTTCATAAGAAATTATAAATCCGTGTGGTTGAAAAATAAATTATTTGACCGTAAGAAAAGGTGGGGCCTGATAGTATAAAGTACAAAATCAAGCACAAACCCTTTGTATGAGTCTCTCCGTCCTGTGTAGTTAACCCACAATTGTTGAAGCTTGATAAAGTGCCAAAATGTACTATGGCCTATTGTTACAAACTGCAGTATTTATTGACAGCTTATGTAACTTACAACACGTAATCTGCACATGACCTCAGCTCAGTCATATCCGGTGCAAACTGACGAACTACTTATAAACATACATAGAGAGAGAGAGAGAGAGAGAGAGAGAGAGAGAGAGAGAGAGAGAGAGAGAGAGAGAGAGAGTATTATCAAGCGTGTTAATGTTAAAAGTTGTCCTTTATGGGAATGGCTCGAATGTTTCGGCTTTTTTCCTGGAATAAAGGAAAAGTTTGAAGTGTAGCCACTCAGATCGTTTGGAGTCGGCACAGCAGATATAAACACTCCAGTCAGTCTGAATTGGTAGTAGGTAGCTGTCAAATGAGTACTCATGCGCATAGGGAGGGCACACACCATTCAGCAGCTTTCCACCCTACAAGGGAAAAAAAACTTTGGAGATGTTTTTAGTTCAGTTTCTTCGACATGGCTCACATTAATATCTATTACGTCTAGCTATTCATTTACAAACAAATGATTGTTAAGACATACAATATGAATAAAAATGAATCTAGCTGTGGAATAAAGCATGTCTGTGTATCTTACTATAAACAATGTCAATATTTGCAGAGAAATATACAAAACATCTATTACTGTCACAAATGCGCAAGGTTGATAAATATAAATGTCGCAATATTTTATTAAAATTGCCGAGTCTAAAAGTAAATGATAATAACACAACAACAGGAACAACAACACCCAGACAAACACAAAGACAGAATATTTTATTAACACGGTGAAGGCAATAATAAAATGTACGAAATTGTCATTGAATTTAGCGAAGACTAAAAAATAATACCCATAAGACAAATGTAAAATAAAATTAAAAAAAAAAAAAAAAAAACTAACTAAAATAATTCATTCTGATTATGTCAACTGAAACCTCAAGCTGTTCGACGACAGTCATCGACCAGGAACCCACGAAACTGTGGTCAGTCGACTGCAGTCAGGGCCCGATGGAATCGGACGATGGGCTTATAGGTGGGGCTTCAAGCTAGCCCCCATGCGTAGGAAACCCTCAACATTATACCTCAATGGGATAGAAATAAAATTTGAAAAATTGGCTATATTCCTGGGATGCTATTCGATGAGCACCTTACATGGGACAATCACATACACGAGCAAGTGAGAAGATGAGGGCATGCTCTAAACCTCTTGAGGAACCTTAAGGGAACCGATTGTAGGCGGATCAGGCCACACTTCTTACGTTATACAGACACTGATTCGGTCCAAAAGTGACTATGGTTGCCAAGCGTATGTATCGGCCAATCCTAACTTATGAAACAAATTGGACGGAATACAATACCGTGACCTGACTATATGCACCATTGCTCTCGCTAGCACCTCTGGGGAGGAAATAAGACGCCCCCCCCCAAAAAACTGACACGGGAAGAGTTACTTCTGAGGTATGCGACCAGCATCACTATCCATGAATTGTCAAACCCTACTAGAACAATGATAGAGAAATGTTAAAAACCCATTAACGCCAACTGCGGATGAATTTACCAGGGGCAAAAAATCCATGATCCAAAACTGGAACTTAACATCCAAGATATCCAGACGGAGGTCACAAAATGCACTAACTCCGCCCCATGGACCTGAAAATTGCCTAAAATAAATTTAAACGCACTCATATATGGGGATAAACAAGAATAACTCATAGAATTTAGGGCCAAAATTCTCATCGAAATAGAATGTAGGTATGAGGGATATACCAAAATGTACACAGACGGCTCTAAATTCGGGCACCCAGCACGAACTGCAACTGCAGTGGTGATTCCGGAAGAGGGCATACCGCTGAGGGTTAGGCTGCCTGATAGCTGTTTCATTTATACAGAAGAAATTTGGGCCATCAACCAAGCAGTCAAAACAGCTACCAGCAAAACACACATCTAAAGCGGTTATAGTTAGTAACTTCCTTAGTGTTCTACGATTCCCGGAATCAAGTAACTCGACCAGGAGAGAAAATCTGTTGCGAGAAATCTAATTGAGACTCAAAACCCTGGAAGAAAATAATCATTCCTTAGAGTGTATGTGGGTGCCCTGCCACATAAACATTCCTGTACTTGAATTTCATAGGGTACTCCTCAGATACTGGGAAAAGGGGAAACATTTAAAACCGGTCAATGGACCAAACCACCCTATCAAAATGCATACACATCATACTTAACCAAATTTAAGTCCACCAAAAGCAGAACTTGCTTAGAGCGGGAGAGGAAGTGCTCTGCTAAAGAGGGAAGGGATAGTATGCTGGGTTCATTCAGGGTAGACCAGCGGCCTATCCTCGACCTCGGAGGCGAGAGAACCTCAACATCTACTACCTTAAATAAAGACAAGTCATGGAAAACAAAAAATTCTTAAAATACAACCAGATGAATAAGTAATAACATCCACTTAACATAGCTCCTTAAATCAATTTACTTACACAGTTTATTGAAAAAAGAAACATAATTCCCCCACCACATAAATATATGTCTTGGAACATGTGTACTTATCTCCCCTTATCTTTGTCTCAACCTTTAACGCATTCCAGTCCGATGAAGATACCAAACTCCTCCTACTACAGGAATTCTCAAATTAACATAAGTAGCTGGAATCTTGGCAGCGACCTTTACCTCTACACCCCCATAAAATTAAGAAATATAAGGTGGTCCTTAGCCCAGACCATCAGGGCCGGCTGCACAAGGTGGCAGCATTGATTTCAGAAACTCATATCTGCCCTACACTTATCTATATGATGTGGTCCTAAATCCAGACGATTAGGGCAAGCTGCACAAAGCAGCAAACATTGGAAGGAAAGAAACACCCCTGAACTATAGACATGCCCCACACCTTAACTAATATGAGGTGGTCCTAAGCCCAGACAATCATGGACCACTGCACAATGCAGTAACCGACTAACTGCAATAGTTGCATAGACACACAAGTTCTAAGGCAACTCGTCACACCAACAAATACCACTCCTTAAAAACTCTGTCTCTCTAATAAGTATCTTTAACATTACTACTTAAGCCATCAGTACAAAAATTTAGTGTCAGACGACAGATTTGTTTTATGCCTTTCGGCACACCAAGCAAATTAATATAATCTGGAGCCAGCGGAGCCCTCAGGGACGACGGCGCACCCATTGCCGTAGGGCCAAACACGACTATACTGTAAGATCAATTAGTCAGTTTTGCGTTATCCCACCAAGAAGACCGGGACAGGGATGAAGATCGCAGAATCAACAGCAGCAGCGTACGACGCAGGCTTAGCCAATACCGAACGTCCCCCTCCCCATCCCGATGAATCCAGGCCAGAATTACTTCCAACTGCAAGAACAACGCAACTCCCTGAAGCTGGGAAGCAAACTTCAATGCCACCAACAGCAGTGACACCAGTACAGCAGAGGGGCAAGGCAGGGAAGGGAGGGCGAGAGAAAGGAAGCAAAACGAATACAAGAGGCACAAGAGGTAAGCAGGGGACAAGAGGCCTAGAAGAAGAAAACCCCACCCACCAGCAGCGCCGCAGCCAGTGATAAAAAAGCAAGGTACACCAACAATGCAGCCAGAATCGAGAGCAATGGCAAAGAAAACTCAACAGAAGCAGCCGCAGTTACCATCGCTCACGACTAAACAACAAGTGTCGATGTACCTGCATGACCAGGCAATGGACATGGGACAGGGTGAGATCTTGGAAGATATGGAAGCAACAAAACAACACATAGACGACTTCTGGACGGTCTCTGCATGCTCCAAGATAATAAAGTGTTACGAGTTCTTAAATAAGACGCAGAAATCCAGCTTCACCAAGGCATCCGAAAACATCCGAGCCAGTGTGGAGGCGTATAGTGGGTGTCCAATCCCGCTAGCTGTGTTGGTCCTAAATGAATAAAGGCAGTCATGGAAAATGTGTCCCAGCACGTCACAGTATGGCCGCCGATGAAAGACCTAGTGGTTGCTGACCTTATCGACCCTGCTCAAATTGCCGCTACAGAGCTGCCCGAATTCCTGAGGCTCTACATGAATCCACAAACAGAGGTTACACCTCAGCCCATCTAAGGTCCAAAAGAATTGCATCTATTGCCAAAGGATTTTCTTTTTGGATCTAAAAACCCAATTTGATAATAACTCTTTTAATATGCAAATACGACCCATTCGCACACCGTTCCAATTGATCCCTCAATATTACCCAATTAAGATTACAAAACCAAAATTATTCGGTTACATTAACCCGCTATTGATCTAGTTTTCCGAAGCTGTAATATACACTATATACAATAAAGTCTAAAAGTGATAGAAATTAGGAAAATTGCTAAAACTGTTTAGATTGATTTCAATTACAATATGTGGCTAATACACAACTGATAGTTAGGGACAGCCCGATTTAGCTAACTGGGCAGAATTTGATTTTGATTAGTAGTTTCGTGGCGTTTCAGCTTACTCATATGCCGCTTCGCGTCTCCCTTGCCGAGTCCGTGCAGTCATCCTATCCAGACATATAATTAATCAGCGTGCGGTGCATGCAATAATGAGTCAGATGGGTTAGCAGCCAGTCAACTCATCTGACGAGTAAGTTATACACCCTCCCATCTCGCGTCTCCGATGAACCCTCAAAGTGGGGAAACCATGCAGCGAGGGAGTGGTGTGTATTAATTAAGTAGGGTCCCGTGCGCACATTTATCACTTGTACATGTCCGAATGGCCGAACACAAGTATAATGCAAATCAACAACAACAGTCTTGCTTGTAGTTAATCCCCTTCTGGGGTGTTTACTCGTACATGGCCGAATGGCAGAAAACGAGTCTAATTCAAATCAACAACAACAGTCTTGCTTTTTGGCGTTTCTGTACTTCCGTTCCGCTTCGCGTCTCCGTTGCCGAGTCCGTGCAGCCTGACACACCCGACATGTAATTGAGAAGCATGCCATGCATGCAGTAATGCACCGAATGGGTTTGCAGCTATGCAACCCATTCGACGAATAATTAAATAGTGTGCTGTGCACACAACGTAATCCCCATTTTTGGGTGTTTAGACGTACCTGGACAACTGGCCGAATGCGTCTTTAATGCAAATAAATAAACAAACAAACAGTCTTGCTTTTTATTTTTCTTTTGTTCTGGTTATGGCACCCCTAATAACTTAATAGTGCAAAAGTCCAAGGAGTGAAACCCATGCACAATAGAACTCACTGCACTCCCATATAAAAATTAGACAGTATAAGGGATGGTCTTAAGTCCAGACCATCAGGCCCAGCTGGACAAGGTGGCAACTATTGCCACATGACTAATCGACCTGGCCCACATATAATTAAGCATATGAGATGTCCTAAGCCCAGGCCATCAGAAATATGATCCACCTTAGAAGCATGTACCTAAAGATACAGTGGTGCTTTTTTTAACAATCACGGCCATCACAAACATTATTTTAACAGCACTTCTTAACCCCTGTACCTATGACTATTAAGCTTACGTTAACCACTAAATTGCAATTATAGCTTACATTGAATATAGAGGTATCTACAGACCTACTGACACTATAGTTTAATTAAGATGGAGCGCTATAGCAATAATGCATAATTTGCATATGTTTTCATTTAAATAAACATTTTACCTTCCATAAGTTTTTGTGGTATGAATTTAATATTATAATCTATCATGTAGTACAAGGAGTTGGAATGCATACATATAGAGACAACACCTCATCCATATATAAAGTTAATTATTATAAGGTGGTCCTATGCCGAGACAGTCGTGGACAGCTGCTCAAAGCAGGAATGATTGGATATAAACCACAGATAATTAAAATGTATGGGAATTCCTAAACCCCGATCATCTGGGTCCCACTGCACAATACAGAACCTGATTCAACTTGCCTTCCTTCGTGTAAGAATAGTATGAAGACTCAGGGGTGCATATGCCCCAAACAGTAGGAACATAACAAATAATATTAACCTATTACAATAAGACTCTATTCTTTAGCCTTTAGCTGTACATACGTTATAATTAAATTTAATTTCAATCGATTCAATTCAACATAATTTATTTTTTTCATTTCAACTATCCAACTGTTCCATGTTTCTGTGGTGATGGTGAATATTGTGACATCTAATCCGACAATTAACCATACTTATTCGCCACTAATATATAATATTTTGTACAATTAATTTTGTGCCTTCCCTTTTCTGGTGGTGGGAACTTGAATCTTATAATTTTGCACTTAGTACAAGGAGTTGGAACCCATAGAAATATTGTCACTATCTCACCAATATAAATGTAGATATTGTAAGGTGATCCTAGGCTTAGACCTTCAGGGCCAGCTGCACAAGGTGACAATCATTAGACATTTTGACCTGTCTATATATAATCAAACCACGCGCGGTGGTTCTAAGCCAAAACCATAAGAGCATCAATGCACAATGCAGTATCTGATTGAACATATCTCCTATAGTGAATAAGGAAACAAGAATCAGTTTATGCATGTGCGCAAAGTAGTGAGATAAAACAAATTATTAAAAGGAGTATATGACAATACAAGTTCCACTCCTTGGCAGTAGCCGTGTATAAGTTAATTCATTTTAATTCCGCTTATTTGACTTATATTTTTATGCTATGTGGTGATGGTTGTTTTTGTTGCACTTTTGTCATATAACCTTTTTTTATTACTAATCATGCTCCTACTAATCGACTTTTCCTTCTTTCCGACAATGCTAATAATATATATATAAGTACAGAGTTATACCAAAATACTTATATTCTTCACATAGCAATATAAGACGACACTAAATTTCCATTTGGCATATCTAAATCAAAATTATCTTTTGGCGTCGTAGCCATTGCCAAGCATCTGTGCCTCTTATTTTCAGGATACTTTTCCCTTCTTTTATTACATCAGACAATTTTTAGCCAACTAAATAGTTAAGTAGTGCTCTGTGCTCACATTTTAGATAGTCGTACATGGCCAAAAGTCCGAACATGTCTTAAACTGAGACTAATAATAATAATAACAGTCGTGCCATTCATCGTTGACCAGAAAATAAAAGAAGAATGAGTCAGAATATAAACTGACGATTCAATGAGGCCCTAATTTACTTGGATAGAGTAAAGCACACTTCATGGACAGGGTAGAGGATAAAGAACTGCATCTGAACAGACGTTTGTCCAAAAGAACCTAAATATCCTTTGGAATGGTGAAAAGACTGCTGACGAATGTGATGAAAGAAGAAATGGAAAGGGAAAATAAGGAATGGAAGGAAGACAAAAGGATGAAGCTGGAGCAGCAACAGCGGGAGCTGCAGCCAGCCAGGGAAGAACAGTGGCTTCTATTCTAACAGTAGCAAGAGCAGCTGCAGCATAACAACATCACCAGCAAGTATAAAATGACCCCGTCATACCAAGGGTTAAAGAAAAATAGCCTAAACTCTCGGGTTTTGATACAACCCATGGGCTGGAGACAGATGATCCAACAGATGTGGGGCACGCGGAGCCCGGCCTGGCAGATGCGGCCACTAAAACAGGTGTAGTAAATACCAAAATCAAGTTTTTATCAGGGCTAACCAAAGGCCCTTTTCAATGTTTGTTTATGTGTATGTATTTTTATAACTTTGTCTATGGAAAAATTAATATTTATTTTGCAGTTTGCATTCTTTAAAAAGGTTATATTAGTTTGTACTTTTTGGAAGTAACTTTTTTCAGTGCGCATGCGCAAATTTGAATTTCTTTTGACTTGCTTTAGTCTTTGCTAAATTTCTCGTCAGTTTTTGCAATTTTAGTTCTAAGTCTCTGCCTTTTTAATAAAATATTCAGGATTATTTAAGGTCTTGGCTAAATTATGTGTCAGTTTTGTCGTTTTAGTATTACTTTTAATCTGGGTAATTTTCATAAAATATTACAAACTTTTCTTAGTCTCTGCTTAATTCCGTGTTAGCTTTTAGCTTTTTTAGTATTACTTTTCGTTTCGACCCCGACCCTGTGTTAATTTTCCCTTGTGGCCACAGTGTCCCCCAATGTTAATTTTCACTCGTGACCATAGTGTCAACTAAATGTTAATCCTAGGCTATACACGTTTGCAATGTTAAATTCCCGTTAGTGGCCATAGTGTCCCAATCCAAGATAGCCTGAAAGTGAATTTTCCTATAGTGCCCGTACGGTTATGTTGGAGTCCATATAGTCCCCATTAACTACTCTTGTGTATACGACCGTCCGTATACGATTCAAATTACACACATACAAGTATGTTCCTCTGTTTGTCCGTAACATGTGTGTATGCTTGCTTTTCACATACATGAAGGAAAAGGGGACATTATCAAACTGAAGCAGATATAAAAATGGATGATGATTAAACTATAAGATTTTAAGTTGGAACCTGATCGAAAAATCAAATCATGCTCGATCCTCGTGAAATATATGGAATTTTGTGTTCGTTTGTTTGGGCATAGAGATTGATTATAATTCCTTCAGAATGTTGAAGAATATAAATTGCATACTGTCCTCAAGAGTGTTGAAGAAAATAAAACACTTTTGAGACATGTATCACTGCATGTACGCTTGTATGTCCTTGAGAACTGTCATGCATCTCCGATTTGCCTTTACAGAGACCTCGAGCCGTGGGATTTATGTGCACAATGATTTCAAAATGTCAGTCCACACCTGGGTGTTACCAGATGTGACGTGCACGTACGTGGAAATCGTATTAAGCCCGGAACTGTTGTCAGCATTTTAGACCAGACCATTACAACGAACCCGTCAAAATGAATACGTTGTATTTCCAATTATTTTGTGTTTTCTTCTTTTTGTCAGTTTCCGTTTGTGTCAAGGATGCCCAGAAAAGTTGCAAAGTGGACAGTTTACTACTACAGGCAAATTGCAATATAACACGCTACCAAGGACTTTGGTATGGGATATCGTATAACAAACATTACGTTCCAGTAGCGGCCTTTTCCGATATCAAAATCACCTATAGTCCCGACGCTAACGGCAGAAAAAGGATTAAGTCACGTAAGTAGTATTTATACAAATTATGTAGCAAGCAACAATCTTTTGAAACACACCAGATCTTGAGAGATCTTTTTAGTCAGGAAACAATTATGTCAAATCATGGCGCAGCAAGTGAGAGGCATCAGCCAAGTGCTTTAGAATTCTACGGATCCCTGCATCCCTGTTCATCTATGTTCACTAAGTTTCAACTGTAAGGGTATTCTTATATTCGTTTGTAAAGATTTTGCGTTGCGTCTTGTATAACATATACAGCAATGCTTTTGACACACGAGTTTTATTCACATTATCTATGGTCCTGTCCCTAAAATTATTATAACAACAGCACGAATAGGGATCCATTACATTACTACAAATATCGCCAAATGCATAAAAATAAGTGAATAAATAATAATAATAAATACGACAGGAAGGGCTGAATATGGGAGAGAGAGAGAGAGAGAGAGAGAGAGAGAGAGAGAGAGAGAGAGAGAGAGAGAGAGAGAGAGAGAGAGAGATTTTGCAGTGATAATACTGAAGGTAGCAAATCTATCTGAGTCTTTTATGAACTTTTTGTGTCTGTTCTAAAATAATACATGCGTTATCCCTTAAAGACAATTCAGTCTTCCGGTTTAGTAAAGTATCGCCTGTTGTGGAAAGGAATAGACGGGCTTTGGTTGGAAAAGTCTCATTGTAGGTATGTTATATATAGAAAATGTCAATAAATATATGTTGCATTTTAAACGCAGTTTCTATAAGAACAATTCAGATTATTTCAGAGATTAACACGTTAAAGATTATAGTTTGTAGAACTAGATTGGTACATCGGTTTTGCAAAACAAATATTACTTTTTTATTTCCTGTACTATAATATGTTGGTGCACTACAGAATTTTGGTCTTATCTAATATTTTAGAAGATAATTCTTTAAAGAGTCTCTGTTTTGAACAGCAAAGTATTTAAAAGTCGTGTTGTACTAAGAAAGTATAAAGACTAAGGAAGTATATATCGTAATGGTAGCTTACTAATACCAACCTGATGACTTCTATTGTAATTGCTGTTTTCACCGACACATTCTGGTAGTAGCTCCTGTAAATAGATGGGACGCAAATCATTTTTAATATTTTATGATAAACAAAGTTTTCTGACCTGCTTTCAAGATTTCAGAGTTACACAACGAGTCTCAAAATGTACATCCTCTTCGCGCGCATATTAAAGCAATCTACCAACTATTCGTAAGACCGCAAGCTGTCCTTTTTGCGTTTATCAACATCTTAGGTTGTAATCTTCTTCCAAATGTAACATCCGTATTCAAAAATAGGTAGAATACAAAACAAAATTAATTTAAAGGATGTACTTAATATTTCTAAGCATTGTCATTTAACTAAATTATCAATATGTTCAATTCACACTTATATGCCATAGGCAGAGACGCCTCTTTTTAACAGTGAACCTAACATTATCTGTCTTCATTTGCCACTTCTCCACCTCTTCTCCCTACTGCTGCTGCTGCTGCTCTTTCTTCTTTTCCCATTTATTCTCTTCTTTTTTATTTCCTCTTGCAGGACTTCTTCCACGAGGTCTTGCGAAATCTTCATGACAATGGTGATCTTTTCTTCCTATTCCTCTAAATAATTTGGTGTCTTAACTTATTCATATGCACCAGGGCTTCGGTAAGTTTTGAAATCTTATTCATGTTGGCAAGTCGACGATGGATGGCAAGACTGGCGAACACGCAGCTTTATATCCTAAAGACTCGAACGTGAAAGAACATCCCTCAGATTCGGTACGCGAACGTAAAGATTGATAGAGAATGTGAAAGAGCATGCTCAAAAATGATCTTTTCGCATAGAAACAAAACAACACTATTTTCTCTAAATAAACGATTTGTTTGTATTTAATAAGCCCTGCTAACTTAATGATCAAGCATGAAGAGGGATAATTAGGGCGCGTCCCTTTCTCTTCATATACAAATACCAAGAACATTAAACATGAACGTATTTACAAGGTTGACAAAATTGTGGAGTCAGACTAGATCTAATACAGTGTCATTTTGCCACTGATGCACACTATGTTTCTGAGCTAATGAAATAGATAGCCATAGCGTTCAAGAAACCACCATTCTTTTGTATCATCGTTTCTAGAATACTTACAATAAAGACAAGTCACAAAACGTTCTAAGGGATATCCAAGACTGCGTTGATGAAGAAAATACACACAATATTGTCCACACACAATAGGATCTGACCCTGTAATGTCACATTATTGGACTGAGCAGATACAGCATTTTATCTCATGAAGACGATGCGATGATGTCTTCCAGAGGAGGTAATCAATAATAATGAAAACTGTCGTCGTTGGGAAGGAAGACGGCTACCCAATGGGTTCCTGGTCAATGACTGTCGTCTGTGTTGATGACAAAGTCTTGAACGTCTTTAGAAGTTCATCTTTAGCACATACCACAGGATTCCTTGAAGCTGTGTACGAATTGTGAGGCAGAAGTTAATGAAGTTCTCAGGCATTCATCCTGTTTTTCACAGATAATGATAAGTCATCAGTTCGCACTTGACTTTTTCTATTAAAATATCTTTCAGGTTCTAGTCATCTTGACACCATAACTGAATTTCTTTTCCTTCTTCATTTGTGGTCTGTTACTATTTTTGTTCTGGATAGAGAACACCATCATCGTCGATCTCCATAGGTTCCTGTTGCATATTTTTTTCTAATAGTATAGGATCACTTCTCTCAAACTCTTGATTTCAAGAGTATTATCAAATTCTGTATACATGATGACGTTTACTGTGTTTACCAAAGCTACTGCAAACTGACGTTCCACACAAAGTTGGCCCAATTTTGGTCTGGAGTGAGATCAAACTCCACAAAGCATAGACTCCTCCATAATCGTCGTACGAAATACCGTGCCTACTGTTGATACCCAACTGTCCCGTGGCTTCAAACAGTGTCAAAAAAGATCTTAAGTCAATTTTCAAGGTTCAAAAGGTCTGGTACACAACATTTATCCATTTCGGGTGACTTCTGTCCTGGATACGTTGACGTGTTGGAACTCAAAAAGGATTTGGAACTTAAGATTTGTCTCTTGAGGGCCACATTCCTGACGATGATGATTAGCAATCATTTTGGCAGCTGTCCTTGGAAAACATAACCTTTGATCTTGGATCTGAGTCCACAGGCAATGGTAAAGGTTTTGACTTCCACTCGTCGTAGAGGATACATGGCTTTCGTTCTGCTCCGAGCTTGGTTTGTACTCGTTAGCATTAGCCATCAAATGGAAAATAATGGTACTACGTTGATTTAGTCTCTGGCGTACATCCACTCTTCTTCGTCTTAGAACGTGAAATTGCTGCGCTACCTCTCTTCTTTCTGGTCTGCTGTCTTTTAGGTGAAATGTTTTTTTTTTAGCTTTGGTATTAGGATTCATTTTAAAAGCGAACGAATAACGACACCTCCCGAAGATCCACTTCTACCTGGTTTCAAAATAATTTGTTATTTAGTTGAGTATCGATTCTTGGATCAGCTAGGTGTGACAAAGCTACTTTTGTCTTCAAACAAATGTTTTGTTCGATGTGGTAAGTGAGTGATGCCTTGAAGTAATTGAAGTACTGTCAAGGTAACCGATCGTAACACTCCTTTGAGACTAGATTCTAAAAAACGTTAATGCTCTTGTGCATATTTGTCGCAACTGATGGCATAAAGTGCACGGATCAATTTGGCAGGAGGATAAGATTGAAGGAAGTTATGTTGAATACTGTTAGAAAGAAAAGAAGTGAATGATGTTTATATATATATATATATATATATATATATATATATATATATATATATATATATATATATTGTTTAGAAAGAGGACGAAGGTGACGTGTAAATGACATGACCTCCTTCTTGACACCAATCGTAAAACAAATTGGTACGAAATCTCAAATAATCGGGAGTGGTAGGTTTTAAATCAATGAGTAAATACGCATGCGGTGATTGAGTACCATTGTCATACGAAGAATTTAGCGAAGGCGTTCCTAACTGTTTTTCTAATACCTGAACTTAAGATTTGTCTCTTGAACTTTAAACATCATTACATAATGTGCATTGAGACTGATGGTGTGATGTGCTTTACTTTGTTGAAATAAATTTGAGTAGTGTAAATAATACTGTCATTGCGATTATGTCCTTTTCGTGTAAACCAAAGTTTAATTTCTTCTGCGTCTTCTCCTAACATGTCATCGAAGATGACAAGATATGTTTGACTAAAGTCAGACTCGATCCCGTCGTGTTCGCAAGGAATTCCTTCTACAAACGAAATGGATTTTCCTTGACTTTCTTGGACTAACGTCTAACCCGATGGCCACTCTTTGTAAAACCACACGATACGTTTTGGAGGACGATTGAACAATTTTGATTTGTACTCAATCACACGTTTGACAAATTTGGATTTGCCTGAACCACTTGGTCCAGCAATCAAAATGTTAAAGGGATGCTGAAGCTACAGTACCTTCCACCTTTAGCAGTGTGACTTTTCGTCAATCATTATGAGAACGGAGGATGCAGCTATAACAATTGTGTTTAGAATTTTGAGATTCCATCAACGACACAAGACACTTTATACACGTTGAATGTTTTTCTTGTCATGGTAGTGTAACACAAGAAAAACATTTACATTTCAAAGCACACAAAGTTCATAGTTTTTCTTTTCTTTGATCAGTGACACACAAACACGTGGAAGCATAATAAGGCATACATCACTATATACACAAGTAAGATACAAATTAAAATCATCAAAGTTGAATAAATACAGGTAAGATTACAACATTCTCTTTGTACCGGCGTAACATTTAATGTATGTAAACGCTCTGTCTCCATCTTTCCAGTGTCTACTGAGTACATCTGACATAGCCTTTACGGCAATGTCATCTCCTCAATAGTGTATATTTGTTCAATACTACTCTCGTGGGTTCGTATTATTTCTTCCACTATTTTTGATTCTTCTCCCACTGTTTCTAAGTCAAGTTTCTTTATAGGCTCTAACGAAAATAACGTATATTCTGCCACTTAAAATAATCTCTAATTCCGCTTTCACTTCTGGCTTTTCTCCCACTAGCTCTAAGTCAAATTCTTTCTTTGATGTGTCCCACGCAATATCTTTGGCATAGTTAGCCACTTATTGTATCCAAGCATTGAAGCCAAGACTTTTCCAGTCACGTACATCCTTCCGGTCGTAAATCTCTTGGTGTAAGCAACTGGCTATACACACTTCTTGGTAAATATGAAGAGTTGATAAAGTACATCGAATCTCTTCTTCACACAGAGGTACACAACAGATATTCATCACTATTCGCAACACTTGTAACACAATGAGTTTTCCGTTCATAACGTTTTGGTGGTCATGTCCTTGCTGCATGTACTGTTCATAAATTTGTCACAAAGAATTTACAGGTAAACGAAATCCAAGAAAAGTAGTCACTAGCACACACATCATACGTCGTCCAAATTTCGATGGGATCTTGTGGTCTTGTGGAATCAGTTCTTTAAACAGTAGTTGGTAACCCACTAAGTCTTGAAAACTGTCATTAACTTCCCATCCATGGAATCTAGTGTAACACTGACGACAAAAGTCTGTTAAAGATGTGGCTAAAACTAGAGTTATCGACCATTATTTCCAGCATGCTGTTGAATCCAGACGTCCTGGTATATGTCAAGGCATCGTGGGCCATTACTAGGATTACAGATATAGCTGTATGGAAGAGACAAATCTATTGGGAGAGGCAAGGACGCCTAAAGTGTGTCTAAGTCTGCGGAGCAGCTGTGAGGAGGAGTTTGAACTGTGAAGCGGTGTGGTATGTGTTAACACTCTTCTTTGGTTAACAACCCCAACGGTCCATTTCTGGACAACCCACATTTATAGAAAAGAGAGATAGTGCTCAAAAGTATTGCCACTCGATGCGTTTTATGTTATATGTTTGTGTCTGCATGTCTATATCTGTTTTCACAACCCAACTAAAACTTAAAACCCTTCTCCTCTTATGTTTGTGGGTATTATGTGTCTATAAACACTCCCTACCCTTGCTTGTATGTGATGGTGTGTTTGTATGTGTGCAAGCATAGCTTGAGTATAAACACTGCTTTCTATTTCGTTGGATAGTAGGTGTGGGGTTGTTAGTCACTACATTCGGCGTCTTGGATAGTATGTACGGGGTGCTTGATGGTAATCAAAAAGTGGTACGTTGGATAGTAATAAAAAATGGTGTGCTGGATAGTAATAAAAAAGTAGCTGTTGGATAGTAATCAAAAAGGTGAGTGATGGATAGCATTCAAAAAACGTGTGTTGGATAGTAATAAAAAAGTAGGTGTTTGATAGTAATAAAAAAGTGGGTTCTGGATAGTATCTTAAACTCTTAGCATTATATTTCCCATAGGAGGCCAAACATTGTTCAACATTGAAACGGCCTATAACGGTCTACAGGTTAATATTACATTTCTCACAAGGAACGAGAGAGTTCCCCACATGTCAAACATAGATACATTTTTAACGTTACCATTCCCATAGCGGGCCAGGGTGTCTCAAAATGTAAACCTACGTCGTAATGTTAATTCCCGTAATTGGCCAGGGTGCCACATATTACTACTCACGGTAGCCCACCTGGGCTGATCCGATGGTAGGATTCGAACTCTCACCCTTTTGGTCGCGAGTCCGTCCGACTAACTACTAAATTACCTAGGCTCCGTCTTGAAAAAAACAGGCTGATAGTTATAGATGAGATTATTAGAATGCTAATGATTATACTCCTGCTTGAAAATAATTCTCTCAAATATTTTACCCTGAACGCTGAGTAAGTATATGGGGAATACTTGTATAGGTCAAGCTTTGTCCCTTTCTTGTACATTTATATTAAATCAGGTGTCTTCCATGGTGAAGGTAAAGGTTTTCTTTTCCATGAACCTATTGAATAATAACATAGTGGATATCAAGTCATATTTCATGTTTGCTTTATTTCTCAACATGCTGTGATAACAAAGTCGTGTTCCGGTGCCTTATTGATGTCTAATGAATTAAAAAATATAATTTAAAAAATCAATTATTTCATGCCTATTTATGACTATTTTCAAGTCTACTATCACATCTTTAGGGAAACAGTGGCAGTTCTTAATCCGCGTCAAGCAGGGTTGAAATGGCTTAGAAATTAATTCATATCTGTTCATTTTTCACTAATAATCAAAATATCATTATTTTCATAATTGAGAACGGAAATAATACCCTGTATCAACATTATTTTGTGGTATAGATAAAAATATCATAAATTTCCAGTATGATTTCCTATTTTTTGTTTTCAGTTTATCAAGAGTGAATTTTTACGTTATGATATAATTTTTCATTAACATACTATTTTTGTATTTAAGTTTATCTTGTGCGTTGTTTGTAATATTTTGTCTTGTAAACATTTCATTACTGTTAATGCCTTTTTAAAGATTATTTCTAATTCTTATTTCCTTTCTAAAATATCTGCTGTAGACCAGATTTTGTCTTTATGCTTAAAGTATATAATATCATAAGGAATAATCTCAGAGACAATCTTCACGATATTACCCATAAACTTGGTATCAGACTCATCCATTGTTTTACAATAAAAACATTTATCCCGTGCGTCATTACTAACCAGATGTCTCAGTTGTGCTACTGTTTCCTAAAGTTGATTAGTACATATTTTGTAACTCGTGTCTATTCATGTGTGTGTGTGTGTGTGTGAGAGAGAGAGAGAGAGAGAGAGAGAGAGAGAGAGAGCGAGGGAGAGAGAGAGAGAGAGAGAATAAACCTATATCAATGACCGTACCGAAAAGCGTTTGGCGGTCACGGCACATTTTGGATGTTTAGCATCTTTGACATTGTTGACTTGTTGAATCTTAATTTGTACATGTGTTGCATATGTGTCTGTGTAAGTGAGTGTGCGCGCAAACTGTCAGTTCGTCAGAACCGGGAGCAATGGTTGACCATATCTGCTCCAAATTTTCGAATCAAATTATAAATGTAAAGATTGATTGCCCGCCTCAACCAAGGTACACAATTTTCTTGATCCCTGAGGAAGCTGCCCTTTTGGAACAAAAGTCCCTATGTCCCCAGACTCGGTGTGTGTGTGTGTGTGCTCGCGTGCGTCAGTTGCATTTCCAACATTATTAAAATTGCTGTAATTCTCTTCCAGGCTTAGTTCTATATTCACGTGCTTATAGTAGGACAAATGCTACTATGTTAATGTAAAATTCAATGCCATTTGACGACGTATTATTTGAAGCACAAGGGCTTGGCAATATAAACTATATACTACATAGAGAAATCGTTTTATTGTATATATTGATGTCAATAACAGACCATACTTAATTTCCAATTCATTTAATATCAAGTTAAGAAAATCGGGCGAAATAAATGTATACATATTGCACGAATTTCATCAAAAACAAAATCTGGTGCCGTTTCCTGATTGAATTGACTACTGAATATGGTGAAGCTGTATTATAGGGATAAATACCATGTAATTTTAATCACTAATGCTGACTTCTAATTCGTTAAGTCACATTGATGACGTCAAGGAAATAATGGATGCGGAGAAGGAGTGTACACTGGAACAAAAACATACTTGTCACTCAGTCTGACTGTTTTATTGCAAAACTTAACAAATCCACGACGCGAACGTCTGTGGTTTTGACAACGAATATATCAGAGTTGATATCATTGGCATGTGCTGTAACAAAAGCCATACTATATGCTTTGATCAAATATTGTGATTAGTAACCATTAAAAAGAATAACTGTATTGAACTGTTCATACAATTTCTCTTCTACCCCCGACCCATCCAACCTCCCTCCTCCCTCTCCCGAAATGTACTAAATTGTTAATAAAATAAATCTCTCTCTCTGACCCCCACCCACCTTCGATACATACACGAAACAGCTTTCGTCGCTGACATTCTGAAAATTTTCACTCCACTACACACACTAGAAACATTGGGCTAGTGTGAACAAGGGTGTGTGGCAATATTTTGACACGCATGTTACTGTTAAACATAAACATAAGCGAACCATTGTAGTACAAACCAAAACAGATGCCAGCGGTAGTCAACCGCACTGAACGGAAATATACACATCATTGTAACAATGTTGCAGAATAAAAAGCAGGTTTGATAGGTCTAGAATTGACTATTGTGTATATTGTGTGCACGTGCACAACTTAGGATGCATCTTTTCCGTCAATCAGCGTTATGGCAGCTTGTTTCCCATCATGTATATATTCCAAGCAAATAGGTGCCACAACTGAGGAAAAGACCACTGGCTTTTAAATGGCTGCTTTCAATTATTAAAAACAATCCCAGATGAAAATGAAATACATATTTAAGGAAGAGAGAGAACACAGTTTCATCTATATGTGTTTCACCTGAATCTGATTGGCGTTAGAAATCAACCCTTATCCTACCTTGTGCTTTCTAACTGTTAATTTTGTATGAAATTATAAACTGCCATATGAACTCATTAAGAGACAGAAGAGCATGAAAAGGATATATATATATATATATATATATATATATATATATATATATATATATATATATATATATATATATATATATATATATATATGGCAAGCCTGTCTTCTAGTAACCAATATCAAAGAAAGAGAAATAAAGACAGCTGACAGGGAAATGTAGAAAAGACAGGGTACAAACATTTTAAAAACAGTCAAAACAAAACACAACACAAACTTTGGTGATAGGATACTATATTATATCAAATGAATGAAATACCTGGCAAATGATCTAATTATAAATGTGCATACATCCATGATGCGTCTTGCATTAACATATATAAAGTTATATGGGAGTAATCCACTTCTTAAAAAAAAAAACAAAAAAAAAACTCCTTATCACCACCAGCTTTCTAACTGCATATCTTCCCATAAGCAAAAGTCTTACCAAGGCAGTTCCTGAAAAATTTACTCTGCATTTGGAGTATACAAACAGCCATATCGAGTAAACAAACAGACCAAACAGCCACTTCGGGCGAACACACATTACAATAACAAAGAATACAAGAACAATACAGAATGTAGGTATTATCATCAACTTTTTGAACTGATGAGACAAACAGTGTAAGGATACAAGCCAAACAATCGGAAACAATCTATCATTGTCAGGCCATTACCACACTTGAGATTATGAAGCTATTGTAAAAGTCTTACAACGGAAAACATATACATGTTTATACATACATATGCAGTGAAAAACGACTATTTCTTTTTGTGAGTAAAGCTTACATGTATGCATAACCCAATTAGAAACACTGTACTCTGTGTTAATAATGATGAAGGGTTACTTATCGAGGTGGAGGGCAGGTGGAAGCTAAAACTCAAATTTGTACATTACAAATGACAGAAATGAAATGTAATCTTTTCCTTGCTTACTCTGAACCAACGCTAATTATGAATGCATGAAAACAAAGATGACCTACATGAACTGCATTTCAGCCGATCAGCGCAGTTCTCTTCCTAGCGTGTGGAAGTCTAAGTGGGGCTCAAGAAGACATAGCCCCATAAAGAGGCTCAACAGGGAAGCCATTCGTTTACACAAATTATGCTATTACAAATAGCTGATCTATCTATCTATATCTATCTATCTATCTATCTATCTATCTATCTATCTATCTATCTATCTATCTATCTATCTATCTATCTATCTATCTAGTAAAACCTGAATGACAAAGATGTCAAAAGCTTCCATTCCAGCAAATATGAAAGAAAATTAAACTAAGAGATTCTAAAACGAAGAAATGAGCAAACCAGCCTTACGAAATATTGACATGTACTTTTGAAGAAGCAAACCTTCAGACCTTAGATGTGCTTTTAACACAACTGTTTAAATGCGCATCAATAACTCAGTGTCTTTTGACATCAAGACTTTTGTGTGATGTAAGCTTCTATCTAATCTCTTGCCCTTTATTTTTTATTTAATGTTTTTGTTATCTTCTAAAAGTATTTTAAACTCCTCAGTATAATGACCTTCTGTATCCAAGTCATTTTTCCTGATTGCATTTTTGTATCTGTTTGTATAACTTGTACTCTGAAACTATCATATTAAATTCCTCGTGACTTATTTCCTTATTGATTATTGCTTTATTCATTATGTCATCAAGATTGTTTAACTTATTTACAGCAGATGTTACAATCTCATTGTGTTCTAAACTTTACTGTATACAAGCATGTCCTTAATAAGTTTACAATAAATCTAAATAAGGTTGTACCAAAACCCACTAAGAACTAGAGGGATAATAAGTAATGTTGCTATTCCTTCAACTGATAAACCAGCAAATGCAACATAAATATAACCTGATGCTTGACATTCTAACCTCTACCCAGTTTAAACACTTGCATGCTTCATTGTATTTTCTTCTAACACCTCCATAGTGTACAATCTTTGTAACCAGATCGTTGTTAGTTTCAGTATAACATTAATTCCATTGTTTGTAGGTATATTGGTATAATGCTGGTACGTGTGGTACTTTCTCTCCCATTTATATATAAGAACTTGATAGTCTTTGACTTTCCTCTAGTTTGACTTTATATTTATGAATTACAGTAAAAATTTTGTTCAGGCTTGTTTTCTTTAATTGCTTGCTTTGCTCTCTAGGTGTAGAATTTAGCATTGCAATATATTTATCCTCCTTAGGTCCACTAGCGCTTATTCTCTGCATAAGAACTTGTTCGCTCACTTTATTTATTTGTCTAATTGTTTTGTCTGGTTATATGCCTTGTAATATTAAATAATCAAGAGTAAACTGGCACAATTAATCGAAATAATTAACTTTACAACTTTTTCAATATTCATTTTTGTTGGTGAATCTGTTGAAATACTTAAAATCTGATTTAAAAGCATGCTGTAACTAACTGCAAGAGCTGAATTTAATGTTGCATGGTACAAAGTGTTAATTATGGTGGCTCTCTCACTTGATATTTATTTGCTAAACAGTATGCATGAATTGAAGCATTTCTGGAAATGGATTTGCCTTTTCTTAACACATAACCATATTAACCGGTTGTTCTTTCTTGCACTTGTTCGTTTCGTTCTCAAACAGAATATCCGATACAACAGTTCTTAAACAGAATTCTTTGGGTATGCTTTGGAAAACATAAAATGTTAAACCAAAAACAAATACTACTTTAACAAGAAAGTAATACATTATATTGGAATAACTTGTTTCTTACTGAGTTCCTTTAGTTACATAAGTCTCATATTGTTCTTGTTTTACTTCTTCTGCTTTGACGTTTTAGAATTCTTGTGAACGTTTTCTCAGTTGTTGTCCAAGTTCAAATCTACGTTGACCTATCTTTTTTTGGGTAAAGTTACCTTTTCTGCTTGCTCTCCAACCTTAGAACATTCTTCAGTTTTAGTCTCTCCACCCTCCAGAAATATTGCAACAAACTCAACAGTTAACTTAAACATGGCAGTAGGACTAGTTGTAAGTAATTCAACACTATCTTTTTGCTGTCTTTTAACTAGTCTTTTATTGTTAGAATTTGTTCGGTTAGCGCTCAACTTCAGCTCATTTTTCGAATATGTTGAAAAGCGAAAGTGGTCGAATTGTAATAGTAAAATGCAATTGAAAAAGTTGGATAGATCTCAATTTCAGTTCATTTTGCAGATTAGCATACAGCTAGACTGATTTGACTTACCGAACTGAGACAAAATATACTATGTCTTATGTAATTGGTATATTAGGTCCACAAATACAAGACATAACAGCTGTTACACAGTCTGTATCGACAGTATCAGATAATGTGAACATGTTAATGAAGCTATTAACTTCAGGAAAGCAAGGTTACGGCATCGATGAAAACAATTTTGTAAAGTTCAACAATACATAACAGAATCAATGTTAAATTCGAACTATGCGGTTGGTAGTGACGGTATTTTTGACTTACCGATTGACATGCGAAAGGAAACACAAAGTGAGTAAATGTATGTCGAGAATAAAGAAGGGCTATGATGATAATGCTGCGCTTCGTACAAGTTCTGCTGTTCCTCTGGAATACCTCGTCTCTGGCGACGAAAGTCATACAATCAGGATGGCGGAGCCTGTGCAGAACACAATTGTAAATCAGGTACACGTTGTTGTTCCTTTGGCACATGTGCTGTACAAATGCTTCCCCTAACGATAAGCAAGAGGTTTCATGGCAATATAGAAATAAAAATAAACACCCGCCAACAATATTTATGATCAAATAAAAAAGGAATAATTTATATTGATACTAATGATTGCAGCATCTGCTATGTTTACGTAACGAAGCAGGTGTCAAATAAAGAAGAGGCAAAAATAAGTAGAATAACATGTTCAGCGCTCGTAAGCATTCAACGTATAGCACCGCAACAAATTCAAATGCTGACGCTGTTTGTGGCTAACCCAAACAAAATATTATCAGTGTTCTTTAATATTTTGTTTAAAGTTTGTAAATCAACGAATCATCTTGACACCCGATCGAATACAATCGTCACTTGTTCCACCACCATCTACGAAAACATTTACAAAATATATTAATAGCAGATCAACAGTTAGTTTAATCATACCTATTACGGTAGTGTAGCAACTGTTGTAAAACCTTTTACTATAATAGTTATTGCCGTATTTCAACTAACGGTAAATTTTATCTAACTTTTGGGTTATTACTTTTTTTTTCAACGTTTTCTCTTAAAGCTCTCTCTAACTGTGATATATATCTATCTATTTAAACCTTTATATTTTCAACAATTTCCAACTGTCTTTGCTATTCAGTTTAATTGTTTGTTTCTGTTTTTTTGCTGAGGCATTTTTAACAGCTTTTCAATCTCTTTTCATATATTTCAACATCAGATTTCACAGATGAAATTTTCAAGTTAACAACTTATAAATTGATATGACCCATTATTTATCTTTGTTCTTGTGTAATGTGTAATCATTTAACTGCAGGTGAAATTTCTCCATCTTTACTTCAGAAGTATTTCCGTAATTACATTTTCAGCTGCTCGTTACTAGGTCCTTGGTACGAAAATGACATCATTATTGTGACAGTTATTTACAACGTTATTTTGGACATTTTATTGAAACATAATGATGAAGATCTGATGCACAGGATATTACTCATTCCTTTTGCATATCAAGTGAGGCGAAGGCATAGTTGTTTACCATTCTTCAGTTGTTAGCGGGAAAGATGGATGAAAAAGTAATTCCAGATTCGTTTGAGAGGATGGTGATACACAATAAAAAAAACTAGAGTATCTTTTTCCTGCTTCTAGAAATTGACAATACAATTCGGGCTCTTTCGTGAGTAAAAAAGTTCTGGTATATAATAAATAAAAGTATCACGTGTACATGTTTCATTCCAAATGGTTGAACTTGAGATAATGCATGATTCACACAGAAGCCATTGTTTTGAAAACCATTTTACTCAAACACTAGGATACTGACGCTTGTGAAAAAGCATAGTATGCAGCTTATTGCAAAGTCTTGTACATTCTTTTGCTACAACTGATACAATGCTAATTCAGCGCCATAGTCCAGTGGAATATGAGCATCAACAGTATCGTTAGGTATTAAAAAGCAATACGTTTTCTCTAAATAGAACGAATTTTGTCACAATCATACATATGACTCAACTAATTCACATATGTCGTTCATTGTGTTAGGAAAGTTTCATGAAATAATTTTGTCAACTTCACTGCTATTTAAGTGTTTTGAAAAAAATGACTCGTCTCTCTATTCTAGTATATTCATATCAGACCTATTGGTTAATCTCGAGGTTTACTGAATAGTAGCCTTTTAGCCTTATTAGTCTACTTTTGTAGCCAATTAACCCTGACAAGTGGTCAATTAGGAGAGAACTTGACCTGACACGTTGATTCCTATGTCAGACAGCCATTCAAATTACGATAAGCTGTTTTCTCGAAGAAACCGAAAATCAGACTTATTGAAAGGTGCAAATCCCTTCCTTTCATAGCGTGACATGGGCTTTAAAATTCTCTTATAATGAGAGATGATCCATAATGTATTAATTATGAACGAACGCTCCTTTTTCAATGGTTCTAAGTATGATATCTTTAAAAGGATTGTTTACGTGCTTGACTGATTGTTGGATAAGACCATATATAATTCATTTTTTAACTTTTGTTTACTTCTGAGCCCAAAAGGAACTCAGCGTAATCAGGAAGTAACGCAAACATCCACGATTTAATCCGTTTACATGCATAAGTGGCAAGGGAGAAATGATGTGAGTGTTCGGTTATGAAGGTGTAACTAAGCTTATTACGTATAAAAACTTGAGATGTCATTGTGTGTGTCATGACTTGTGCAATAAGGATGCGCATGCTAACTCAAGCAAACACGAATTCTCTAAATGAAAATAAGCATTAATATACACATCGCATACACATGATCCATCTAATGGAGAGAGAGAGAATATTATTTAAATGATGTATGTTAAGATTTATTCTCCCACCATGTCCAGCAGATAAACATATTCCAGTGTGTCTATCGTATCTGATTGATTCATAAATCACAAAATCGATTGTTTGTACAAATTGATGCAGCTCATCACCATCGCATTATCGCAGCAACACCTCCAACATTATCACTATCGTCATCATCGTTTTGTTCTTCAGTTTTTGGCGCCTGCGATTGTATAAAATGATACAATAAACTGAAAAAGAAAAAACAAATCCCGATACAACTTTCCCTAATAAGTAACAAACTGGGCAACTGAAAAGTTGGAATCTTGTTCTTCCATCTGTGACTATCGGGATTTATAGTTTACACCTTGATATTTGGCCTTCCCAATAGATCATTAAATCATACCCAATCACTACAACAGTAATCAAAATGTCTCAAAGACTCTTTCTCATTTGCAAAATGGGTATCATAAAGTTATTTAACAAATTCTTCCCGTATACATTTGATCAATTAAAGCCCAAATTACAAGACCGATCGCTTATTGCCTTATGGAAAACTTGGTGAGCATTATGTGATAACATTACAAAACCTTAACGTAAAACAAGATGAGCAACTGATTCAGTGACAAACAAAAGTCTGATAAAAAGTCATTGCAGAAAATAGATGTCTTAAATCTTTTTCACCCAACTTGAAATGTTGAGAGAGAGAGAGAGAGAGAGAGAGAGAGAGAGAGAGAGAGAGAGAGAGAGAGTAACAGAAGCAATTATTCTGATACTAAAATACCAGTGCAAAATATATCTTATTTCCAATACAAAAATTCCAATTTTCTCTAATTTAATCCCATACATAAATAATTTGCATAGTTCATTAGACATTAATGACTAATTACTTACTTAATTATTTTTTAGCAACGTATTTTAGTGTGATGATCTCAACATTGAAATAATTTTTGCAAGTAAAAGTTATCGTCAGCATCATAATCATAATCATTATTGAAAAGCAGCAGTAATTATAGTAGTGGTAGTACTTGTGGTAGTAGCAGTGAATCAGTTAGAGACAGTGGGTGTGTTCAATTTATGTGGAAACATTGTCATTAGAGTCAAACCACAGATTTATTGTTTTGAAATTAAACGCTTACATGTCTGTGCTGCCCACTTTGCTTGCTACCAATGTGAAAATGGCCCGTATGCTAGCAGACTGCAAGATTTGTCCAGAAGGGACACCACCATTTGATTGTCTTAGAAGTAGCCTTATGTACACAGTAAATTCTGCACAAGTAGACCTAAACGTTAACATGTAATGCCAAAAGTATGCTGTCTGCAAGTTAATTAGAATCAATTGTACTTTTTTCGAGCCATGTCAATATTTCAGATCATAGTGTAAGGTAATATATTTATTTCACAAAATAAATAGTTTGTACTGCATGTGCAACTACATTAAAATCTAAAACAATTTTACAGCATTGATAATTGTTCAGATCAAGTCTGTATTGATACATTTTTTTACAGTGAAATAGTGGCTTCATGCAGCCCGAAGCAATTAGTCTGTCATTCATGCTGCTTCTGAATAAAATTTCGCATCGGCTAGTCTGGCTAAAAGTCAAAATCCATGGGCATTTATATGTCTGAATTAACGTAACAGACTTTGTAGTATTTACTCGTACTTCAGTCCGAGGATCTAATATTTTACCTTTTTGTTTCGAAACTACCTAGCATCTGTATAGTCTACAGATTTTTAAATTTGATTTGTCATATTCTCGTATCTTTACAGAAGAACATTAAAATGCAAAATAGATTAAAATTCACAACTATACTACTTACAACCGTTTGAAATGCTCCCACTCGTATTCATACATTCATGCGATCTTTTCCTGGTTATTTCAACTGCGACGAATAAATACATGTATAACTGAAATAAACTCAAACAAGAACTACCATGTACGGCTGCAGTGAGCTGTGTCCTTCAAAAATGCACAAACGCATATACCAAATGAACAAGTAAGTAATGATATTGTTTAAATCTGAGCATTTCGCAACAAGAAAACAGAAGTCATTTGGACTACAAGAAAACATGCCATTTGGTTACAAGAAAACATAAGTCATTGGAATAACTATCTTTGTCTGTTAGTCGATAATTTAATGATTACAACGCATATTCATACAGGTATAGAAAATCAAGTCACTCTGTTTTATTTGTATTCTTAACTTACTAGTTATTTCTTCTTATTACAAGAAACTCATTATTGGCAAATGCAATAACATTTAATTGGTACAGTTGAAAGTTTACCTTGCTGTCACTTAAGGAATATGAGTAAACATGTTATTTGGAGCTGCTGGCAGCTTCGTATATACCTTGTATTTTAGTTAACTGTCCTCGATATCCAATATTATGACCTGTGAGTTGCGCTTTCTTTTGGGATTTTCTCCAGACAGATGTACACATTGAATATGTTACTAAACGTGACTTATTGAAACTAGTTTTGCTGATATGACAAAATATGACTGCTTTCATAGCACCGAGTTAACCCCTGACTAGTCTGCATGCATACTTAACCAGAACTCAGGTTAATGCGTACAATTCTTACGTATTATTCCGTCGATTACATTTCTGTTTCTTTCCCTTTAGTTAGGATAAGTGCCATGATCGTCCGATTACTTTAAATGGAATATTTCTTTGAATGTGTTCCACTTGATAAACTAATATAAATGATTGAATCCATATTTCATCATTTGCAATGAATCTTAGTGTGGCTAGTAGCAAACACGCAAGAAAAAAACATGGCTTCAATTTACCAAGTGAACAAGGTCATTATAAATATCTTATAGAAAGTTGAAAATATAGGTCACTTTGTTCGAACTTCCTGTATATAAAGGTATAGCCATTTAACTGTGGTTTCTTCAAAGAGACCTTATATATGAAATGTTGTTGTTTTGAGTATGCCTTTCTCCTACATTCAAACCATTACAATAACAGTATAATAATTATTATATTAAATTAGTGTAATGTTTATGGCCTACACAGAGGAATGCAACAAACACTTTCATTGGGGATAAGATACGAAAAGTACTGGACGACTTACGATCGGAATTGTCTTTAGATAACGAACCAATCGCGTTCTCCATATATAAGGCACGAAGTCGTATATATACTCGTAAGTGATGCAGACTCAGAGCATCGAATGAGACTGGATCTTCGTGCGGGATTATTTTTATTTTATGTAGCTAAATTAAGGCCGGTTGTTAAAGGTGCTAACATTTAATTATGTAAAGCTACATGAGCCCCGAATTAGTTTATTTCTAAGAGTTCATATATTGACGTCTTTAATATGAGTATATTCGACATATATGTAAGCAAGCTAATGTAGATCAAACTTTTGAATTCGGCCGTATAAAATCAGGGGAACAGTCGTCGCCAGGAGATCGGTGTTGGCACTCAAAATGAAAATTGGTAAGATATACTGAACGTGTCTCAAACGCAGTCTTCGTAATATCGACAACGAAGTCGATTTCGTTCAGCTGTCCCTATACATACATGTAGACTGTTAATGTTGTGCGATGAAGTATGATACCTAGCCTTTAAACACCACTGGATGCATCTTCTATGGAAATAAACTTAAGAGAATTTGAATAGACATGCTGGGCTTCATTCTGGCATATTCTTTATATTGCGTAATGTGAATGTATAATCGTGCACCAATCACATAATGTGGGATCCAGAGATAATACCATCCCTTTGTTTCATTCGGAACGACTTTCCACACTATAGATTAAAACTACAGAACTTCAATTTCTGCCTGGAAATTGATTTTGTTCAATTCACTTTCTCTCTGTGGCACAATACATACATACTACAATATTACGATATGTTATGTACAAAAAGCTTTAAACCTTGCAATACCTACCATATCTCTGACGCTCTATTTATATTTCTTGATATTTATTTATTTACTTATTTATTTATTTGTTTATTTTTTTTTTGCTTTGCTAATTGTAATTTGTTGTCTGATATGTATGTGGGTTTCGTCTGGTTTCTTTTCTGTTTCGACTGTAGTTGTGAGCATGATAATGTTTGTTGACATACTCCAAATATTTCAAAGGATACAATGCGATTATGTAACATATGACCAATCAAAAATAGTCGTCTTCATCTACAGCAATATGTATTCATTGTGCAATTGAGATAGGAATTACTTTTTTTTCCTATATGACCATAGTCTGCATTATTAAAGAGAAATACACATATTTCTATGCATGTATAGTGCATATATGTAAGGAACAGAAAGTACGATATGTAGAAGAAGATTTCAGTTGTTGGACAAAGGGAGGAAATACATAAACGATCGTAATATCTGTGAAACGTCTTGATTTATTGTGATTTTGTTCTCAAGATTCTATTGCAGTAGCAATACTATGGGTCATAATTTTGACTCTCGTATCACAAGGTAAATTTAAGCCGTTTTATTTATTGCTAGCCCGTGCATAGGGCATCTTCCGATATAAATAATTTTGATAATTCACTGGAGTGAATTACGAAAACTATTTTGTTTTCACTGCGGGTCAGTTGATATCGATAACGCTGTGATCAAGAAATTTGATCCGCTATTTTGTTAATAGCTTGGTCCTCTTGACTAGTGGTAAGTATTGCAACTTGTCAGGCAAGAGTATACGGTTTAAATCCCACAACATGCATATTTGCTTCTCGTTTAATTTGTTTGTTTGTGCTTTCTTTCCCTTGAATTATGAAAGAGAATTATGATAGTACTGATATGTTAGGTGCGATTATACACAAAATACAGGAGAACATAAATGGTAAACAGCTGACATTGCTGCACAGGGTACCATCTGTTACTTGAAACTGTTATACATATTGCTAGCCAATGCGTTTGAGCGTAAACCTAAAAGAAAATGTGCTTGTTCTGAGTGAAGAACGGATATATTTCATCTCGTTGATGACAAACTCAAGAATTGCAAACAAGCAAATCTCCTCTTTGCAATGGAGCATGCTGCATTACTGTTTCGGTTTAGTACTTGACATGTGTGATGCATATTTTTTTCCTTCAAATTTAATTTTTTTTTCTTCATTTTTTTTTCCTCCCAAGCTTCAGTGGCACACGACATTTGCGTAAAAGTATTATTTTGATTGATCGAATTTAGAAATCATGTTCAAGACAGGCCAGGAAGAACACAGACAAATCAAATATCTAACTTTATAATACTTTTATTATTACCGTTGTCGCTTTGAAACAAAATATGTGTCTTTTATATTAAAGCAATTTTTGCATCTACTCGTAATCTGGGCCTGCATTTATTTTAATTTTTTCCGATATCTCGCATAATTTTATCGCTTTGCTCGCTTCTAAAATTCTCCGTTTGTAATAAAGTATACCGAGTTTTTGTTAGTGTATTTTATATACTGTACCTATTCCAAAAAATATCATAATCTTTTCATTTGTACTCACTACTGGAAATAATATACATATCTTTGATGTATTTCGTTCATAACGCTTTTATCTAAGATATCAAATGTTTAAATTATTTTATTTTTCCCTATTTCTTGAAGAAATTTGTAAATAGGAATTATGTTACTTTTAGTTATTATTTCTTTAATATGTGTTTCCTCGAAACATCACAAGTGTAAAGCTTTTTGATTATTTTCAGAAAGAAATATAGAGAATATAGGGATATTATACTTTTATTTATTGTATTTTATGACTATTGTTATTTAGCAATGACAGGACGTTTTGCTGTGTTTATTACTGAAACAATATTTGATGATAATGGGAACATACTGTACCTTAACATATCACACTAAGTTTAATGAAGATATATCGTCTCATGAATATTTTGACTTGTCAAAATAATAGACAAGATTTTACATTATATAATGCTGGCAGTGATAACTAGTTCCAGGTAGCTTCAGATATGTACTGATACTCTTATGCAACGTTTGTTTGCCCCATGAGATATTTAAGTGTTTAAGATAAATAAATATAATAAGAAATAATTTGTAACTTAAATATTATGCGCTAGGTTTCCAGGCAAGAAGTTTTAGTGTCATCAGTTGACCTATTTCAAAATTTTGCCAATAGTATAGGCCTATTCGGTAACGTTTGTTACCGCCCCTGAAAATAGGCTCCCTTGAAGAGCTCTTCAGTGCATTGAAATTAGAAACCGTATGCGCAAATTTACAATCCTTATTTACGACGAGCAATACCCCAGGTATGGATACATTAACGGGAATGCCGAAATCGACTGAGAAGAAGAGACATTTTAGTATCTGTTCCAATTATCGGGGAAAATATGTTGACGAAAAAATAATTTTTTTTTATTATCACAATAATTAAAAACTTGTTTAAAACTTCGTACTATATAAAATTTTCTCACATCGTATCGGGATTGTATTAACTATATAACATCATTTAACCTCGTGAGGGTAATTTTATATGGTCTTTCAAATTTGACTATGAAGATTAAATGAGTCAACTGTGCAAGTAACCATGATGTAATCGTATTCTGCCTCCCAAATTATCTGTTTTCGTAATTTTAACAGGCTTTATTTTTGTTTGTTTGGTTTTATTGGTTTACTTTTTTACTTTACACTAAGATTTTCGAGGTACCAGGCTTCGTTCACATCTTTGCTGCACGCCATTATAATGTTGATTTGCTTACTGGAGAGAACGTTGCATCATGGATAAATCAGGGGAATTAATAAGTCAAGAGGCATAACAACCGTTATCGAACAGGTCTATAGTGTGGCCCTATGGTGGTAAAATGGCGCTGTGTCGGTAATGGGAATTTAACATTACGCCGATTTTCAAATGCTGCTTTATGAAGGTTATGGGAAATATAATGTTAAAATGTCCAGAGGATTAACATTACATTTTACTATGACGATACTGGAGAATGTAATGTTTACGATGTCAATAGATTTACCCGATGGGTTGTTATATAGGAAACGGTTTATACGGACAAGGAGAAATGCAATGTTAAAACTATACCTACTATCCGATACACCGTTCTACTGACCAGTATCCACTCATCTATTAACCAATATCTACACTTGCTAACCCCCCAAAAAAACACAAACAAAAAAAAAGAGTAGGAGTACTTACACATACGCAAAGCTAATATCACCCTGAAAGTGTTTGGAACGTTCACACACATGGCTACTAACCAACCGGCCGTGCGACTGACCAGCATCCACTCATCTACTGACCAACACATACACATTCTAATCAGAGAAAGAGTAGGAGTGCTTACACATACACTAATATGCTATCACCCTGGAAAGGAATGGAATGTTCATATACGCACCTACTAACCAACATATACGAAAACATGCTATCAACACTGCCTGGCACACACAACTACTAACGAATATGCTGTTTTGACTGAACAGCATCCATTCATCTTATGACCAACACCTACACCTACTAACCAACAAAAAGAGTAGGAGTGCTTACACATACACTAATATGCTATCACCCTGGAAAGGAATGGAATGTTCATATACGCACATACTAACCAACACGTTGACTTACTGACAAGCACCCACTAATCTACTGACCAAAACCTACACCTACTAACCATTAGAAATGTTAACACATACAAGTATACTATCACTCCCGAAATGGGTAGGAGTACTCGCACATACATATACATTCAATCACCCATGAAAAGGGTAGGAGTGTTCACACACATACAAAAAAGCATACTAATATACTATCATCCATGAAAAGGGTAGGATTGCTCCAACGTATGCACACATACAGTCACATATGAAAAGGGTGGGAAGGTTCACAGTCGTGCCCTACTAACCAACATGCAGTCTGACTGACTAGTACTCATTAATCTACTGACCAACATCTACACCTTGTAATAAGTGAAAGAGTAGCAGTGTTTACAAATACGTAAGCATACTATAAACACCGCCTGACTGACCATCACCCACATCTACTAATCAATACACCGTTTTGACTGAACAGCACTCAATGGTCTACTGACCAGCAACTACACATACTAACCAATGAAAACAGTAGGAGTGCTTACAAATTCACAAACATACTTTCAACGCCGTCTGACTGACCAGAGCCCATAGCCACTAGCTAATTCGCCGTTTGACTGACCTTACCCCTGCATCTACTGAGAAGCTACTACACCTACTAACTAACGAAACGAGTATGAGTGCTTGCATATACAGAAACATACTATCACCTCTGCAATGGATAGGAATGTGAACAGTCATGTCCTTCTAATCAACACGCTGCCTGACGGACCAGCAACTACTCATCTACTGAACAACAACTACACCTGCTAATCAACTAAACGAGTAGGAGTCTATACACATACAAAACACCATACAAATAATATAAATGTTCACACACATACCTAGTGACCAACACGCAGCCGTACTGATCAGCGCCTTCATCTACTAACCAATACGACGTTTTACTGACTAGCAACCAGTCAGCTATTGAACAGCACTTGCACCTACTAACCAACAAAAAGAATAGGCGTGCTTACATATGCAAAAACAGCTCTGTAAATGATAGAAATATACACACACTATACACACACAAACATACATATATTCTATCATACAAGGAGTTTAAGGGAGAGAAAAGTGTAGGAGTGCTTACAAATACAGATACATACTATGAGTCCTGAACAGGATAGAAATATACGCACACTATGCACCCAAACATAGTTATATACTATCGTACATGGAGAGAAAGGAGAGGAAAGGATAGGAGTGCTCACACATTCACAAACATACTATGATGCCTGAAAAGGGTAGGAATGTTCACACGTACACACAAACAAACTTATATGACATCACACACAATACAAAAGGCAGTGTTACTGACCAGCATCCACACCTACTGACCATCATCAACAGCGACTCACACAAAGGTAGCATTTGAAAGAAGTGGGATGAAATAGAGATGAAACTCCTTGTAAACAAACAAACAATTTCCCTACTACCCCTATAAACAAAAGTAGACGAAATCTACTATCACCCCTATTACCCTAAAAGTGAAGTGTATGGAGAGAAAATGGTAGTACTATTCACACATTCACACAATCATACTTATATACTATCACACGAGGGGTGTATGGAGAGAAAAGAGTAGGAATTCTCATACAAAAACATACGATCATACGCATATACTATCACACTGAAAGGATATAAGGGTAGAGGTGTTTTAAGTTTTAGTTGTGGAAGATAAACATAAACAACAGACACACACACACACACACACACACACACACACACACACACACACTACATCAGTTCTAATTCTACGCATTTCCTACGTGATTTCCGTGATATACGGCTCTCATTTCTTAACTTAGTAACATTTGTTATTAAAACACGCTTGCTTCATCTTCGTCTCTTTTTAGGAAAAACAAACCTTTGCAAATATGTTGTCAAATTGCAATGATATCTTTCCCGTATATATACCACACAATGGAAAAGTTTGCAAATCAACTGTTTACAAAACATTAGTGAGTGGGCATATCGTATTGGAATGCGTACAAGGTCGAACAAAGTCTACATGTTGTAACATTGTTTTTATTTAAGACTATGCAAAAGCATCTCATTTCGAATCTCTCAATTTCTCTCTGACGTTTGTGATTGCTATCGCAAAATAGGTCAATCATACATAATTCGATCATGCGCTTGTGAGTAAAGGCAGGTGCGAAATTAAGAGGATTGAAAACTGATGTCAGTACTTAAACAAAATCAAACATGTGATCTGATTGCATTGGTTTAATAGGGAAACACTTTTGAAGTATGCTAGACGACTTTTGTTGACGACAAACTAAAGGTGTCAGTGCTAAATTATTTCACACGTTTTACCAGAGTAATTTTCAGGGAACAAAATGTAGATCCGTTTATCGTGGGAAGCAAATGACTATCAACAATTCTTTTACCTTCAAATAGAGCAAAAGTATGACTTTGTACATGCGGATATACATAAAATCACACCCTGAAAAGAGACGGGTTGGATATATTTAAGTTTTGCTTTGAATACACACAAAGACAAATGACTTAGACACACAAAGCACAAACTATAGAAGTTGGCAGCAATGACTAGTATTCTGTTTCTAGAAAAATGGGCCGTCCTGAAATGGACCGGTGGTTTCAGTAGTGTGCTAACTAATGTTGTTAACATAGATGACATCCCTATACTTTTCTCTATCTCAACCTTCTTCGTTATAAGTCTCTAGAATCTGCGGTGGCTTAATGGTTAGTGTGCGGATTCGCGACCAAAAGTGTGGGGGGTTCGAATCCTACCATCGGACCAGCCTAGGTCAGGTAAGGTGGTGTGTCCATTGGTAAGACACTTTACTTCATTTGCCTCGTTATTAAATTATCTACTTGTGTTTCTTTGACGTAAAACACCAAACTTTACGAAACTAAACTAGCGCTCTAGTGTGCTACTCTTGTTAGACACCATTGTCTTTCAATAAAGATTCTGGCCACAAATACGGCTGACAAGGAAAGATGAATGGAAAGGCATGACAGAAGTCACATTTTGACTCCTTGAGAACGGTTGACAACACTAGTGAAATCTGCGCTGTATAGCAATTTTGTAAAAAGAAAATTAGGCTCATTTCATTCATCGTGTCCACCAGTCAGAACACGGGATGATTTATGGTGCGATTCAAGGGTGATGTACAAAGTATATGGAGTGAGAAAAAGACAATATTAAATATGTTTGAGGGAACATCTGAAGCCATGAAATTGCTAATAGTGTTTCCAAATAGCATGTTTAAAAAACAATCAGGGCTCAAAATGAAGTCAGACGAAAGGGATGTGACTTTTATCTCCAAAAAGAAAGGAGATAAATGAGAGATTTTGATGAAGAAAGAAACTGCGAATTTGATTTTTATTCTCAAATGTATCATTAATGATTGAAAATAATGTTCAAAATGTAGTCTGAACTGGTGTGCGGAGATATAGATGTTTGTGCATGATTTACAACATAAATCTCTACCTATGTTTGTTTTTTTTTTAAAAAGGGAACGTATTTTTAAAAGAACTGCATTCTTTTCAGAAAGGTATGGTCGTATGTGCATAAATCTGGAACCTGTTTACAGCACACTGTTAGAGCCAACAAGTGGATTATACATCGGAGAGGTAGAAAATGGACGGATATAGAAAAAGCGGACGCTCTTCTGAGTAGACATTTTTTTAAACGTCCAAGTTAGTGACGGTGGTATGTGTAAGCTGTTTTATTTGATATATTTGGATTTGAAATTGTTGTAACCATTTAAGTAACGAACAATCAGACAATCTTTTTCCCCAGCTGCAGACATACAATGTTTTTTTCTTTACAAGCACTGATACACAATGTACGATGCCCAACAGCAGTACTTCAGTTTTGCTGTTGTAAGAAAGCAAAAATATGTCTCCCCATAAGATACGAAAGGATGTCAAAACCTGACGCGGAAAACGTGTAAGCTTCTTTTCTGACAATATATGACCACCGTGTTCTATAAAATGGGTGCTGCAACAGCTTGCGGGTGAAAATATGTAGAGAAAATACCAAAAGTTTAATTTAATGTATCATATATTTACATTTTTCCAGACGTTGTTTTGGATCTAACTACTTTTCAAGTTAAACATAACTCCAGAATATTGACTCATTCACTGTTAAGTTGAAAAGACCAGATCTCAATAACGTTTATTTTGCCGGTGAATGTTCGTTATTGTTATCATCATTTGTACTTTGTTTGATTTTGATCGATGTTTATATTTTTTGTTACTTAAATGGTTGCCAAATCCAAATATTAAATAGAAGAGTTTACTTATAATACCGTCACTAACTTGTACGTTGAATGAAATTTCTACTTAGTTGCGCGTCGGTGGTATCTTTATCCGTCCATATTTCTACCTCTCCAATGTATAACTCACTGTTAGGATCTAACAGTGTGTTTCGTCAGTCTTGTCATCCGTTCTCAATGAATCGAGAAGTACCATGCACATACTATACCACACCGTTTATGCCATACCGTTCAATCCATCTATGAGACGGTAAAGTGGGTGATCAAAGAATACACAGAGTCAGCCATATTTGTATGACGTATCTCTATTGAAAGACACGTGTGTGTACATATATTACTAGAATATAGAGCCATAGCTTGGTTTCTTTTGGTTTGTTGTTTGATGGTACTTATTTAATGCCGAGGCAATTCAAGTACAGTGCCTTGTCCATGGACACGCCATGTTAGTGACCCAGGCTGGTCCGATGGTAGGATTCGAATCCTCACCCTTTCGGCTGCGAGTCTGGCATGCAAACCACTGAACCACCGCGGCTTCTGAAGCCTTAGTAAGAGAAGTTTCAGATGGAGAGGATTCAAGAAATGTCCTCTACGTTAACAACTTTAGTTAGCACACTACTTAAACCAACGGTACATTTAAGGGTCACATGACATTCAAGAAACCGAATACTAATCATTATTGCCAATTTCTATCTTTTGTGTTGTGCGTGTCTATGTCTTTATAAAACTTACATATCTCCCACTCTTTATTTTGTAATGTGTGATTGTATGTATATCTGTATGTATGAAGTCATACTTTTGCTCTTTTGGAGGTAACAAAAACTTGCTGATAGTCATTTATTTTACAAGATAAAATGATATTAATTTTCGTACCTAAAACACAATGGTAAAAGTATGATATAATTTAGAAGTGACACCATTATTTTGTTGTCAGTGAGAGTTCTCTAACAAACATCCCTATTGAACCCATGTAATTAAAGCAGACGCTTCTTGAAGTAATGACATTGGTTTTTAACCATATGAATTTGCCGCCGGCTTCCACTCTCGAGCGCATTGACAAGCTCTGTATTGTTTACCTCAATCGCGAAAGCAATCACAAACGTCAGAGAGAGAGAGAGAGAGAGAGAGAGAGAGAGCGAGAGAGAGATAGAGAGAGACAGACAGAGAGATACAGACAGACAAAGAGGATGAGAGAATACATATTTTTGCATAAAAAAACCTTGTTACAGCATGCAGACTTTGTTCGATTGCGATCTCCCCATTCAACTTGTGGCATATGGACGCAAACGAATATTGCACAACGAAGCTTTGTCTATCCCCACGTTTATTTCCACCAAATATATATATATATATATATATATATATATATATATATATATATATATATATTTATATATATATATATATATATATATATATATATAAGAGAGAGAGAGAGAGAGAGAGAGAGAGAGAGAGAGAGAGAGAAAATAAACAGGTTTGTCACAAACAGGCACTTTTATTCTAAGTTAAGAAATGAAAGCCGCATGTCGTGACAATTAGATAGCAAATCCGTAGGAGTAGGATTAAGGTTGTGTGTGTTTAACGTTTTCTTTGTCTATTGTCTGTATTCACCTTTGCAACTAAAACTTAAAATCAGTCTAACCTTATATCATTTAAGTGTGTAATAGTATACAAGTATGATCGCATGTTTGTGTGTGAGCATTCCCATCTTTTTCTCTGCATATGCTCCATGGTTGAAAGTATATAAGTATATTTGTGTGTATGTGCGAATATTGATACTTTCTCTCCCCGTATACTTCACTTCTAGGGCTAGGGGAGGTAGGCGGATCTTTGTTTATAGTTTGGTATATAAAAGGATGGTTGGGACGTTTTAGGGACATACGGGGTAGTGGGGAAATTTTAGTATTGTTATAAGGATTTGCACTTCTTTTTCATCCACTTTCTTTTGCATTCTATCTTTTTGTGAGTCAGTGTAGGTGATGATCAGTAGGTGTGGGTGCTGGTCAGTAAAACTATCTTCGTATTGTATGTGATAGTATATATGTCTGTTTATGTGTATGAAAATTCCTACCTTTTCGGAGTTGATATTATGTTTGTGTACTTGTGAGCACGCCAGCCTTTTCCTTTTCACTCCACGTATGATAGTATATAAGTATGTTTGTGTATATATTCCTATCCTGTTCAGGGCTGATATTATGTTTGTGTATGTGCAAGTACTCTTTTCCTTGGCTAGTAGGTGTAGGTTATGGTCAGTATATGAGTGGGTGCTGGTCAGTCTAACAACATATTGCTTAGTATGTTAGGTGCTGGTTAGTCAGACAGCTTGTTGCTTACTTGTTATGTCTTGAAGATTTCTACCCTTGTTAGGATGATAGCATATTTGTGTATGTGTAAACACTCCTTTGCTTTTCGTTGGTTAGTAGTTGTATGTGTTGGTCAATAGACGACTGGGTGCTGGTCAGTCAAACAGCGGATTTGCAAGTAGTTGTCGGTCCTTGTCATTCAGACATCATTGACTGTATGCTTGTGTATGTGGAAGTATTCCTACAACTGTCACTGGTTAGTAGGTGTAGGTGTTGATCACATTTAGAAATAATTCAAGTTAAGATACATAAATAAATGGTACACTCAATATTTGTAAAATGTCACGAATTCTTAAGAGAACAACTATTACAGAAAAATGATAAAGTGAAATACAAAATACGAGAGATGCAGAGGCAGTGTTTAAATGAAACTAGATTAAGCTGGTGTTACCCTGGAGGAAATGAACAGATTATTTAAATCAACAAGGAATTACATATTTTTTTGGAATAGAGGCTCAATGTGTTTGCACACAAAACTGCAAAATTCCTATACATCGTTCAACAGATTGCTTTTTCGAATCTAAATAATGGGTTACCAAGGACTGAGACATTGTTATAGATAAATGGACTTCAGATTTTAAAAAAGTAACAAGCACGGATACTTGTCGTGCTGTTCACTTTATTACAACAATATGGTTAACTAACCTTAACCAAATTAACATCTTAAACATATTTAACGAGATAACATGTTACTGTACTTAAACTCACCTTTCCACATGCAAACCATTAAACGTGTTTGATAACTACACTTTAAAGTTTGTCGATTTTGACTTTATTAAAAGATGCATAACAGAGTGGGACACGAGATTTTTGTAATAATATCCCAGATTTTGTTAAATTAACATACAAATTGCATGTTTCTTTCTAGACGCGAACTTGCTTTTTGAATGTACCTAATGACAATGTATTTCAATTAAATAACAATAGCCTATATCTCAAACTCTTTTATTTGATCCGCAACAATTTTAAAATTTCACCGCAAGGTGAAAACAAAAATAATTGATTTATAAAGAGCCAGAAGAACATAAAACAGTACAACAAGGTTTTCATGGAGCCTACACTCGCTGTTGTGTTGGCTGATTACAAACGCAAATATAACTATAGAGCATGTGCTGTAGAATATAGGAGAACATTGTCAGCTGATGAAATTAAGTATATGGAAGGCAGAGGCAAACCTATATGCTGGATTTACTTCTTTATGCAAGGCAGCAACAGATTAACAGATGCCGGAATAGCTTGACTGAATATAAAAACAAGTGTTTGTACTGTAAAGATGTTAATGAAGCTATTAACTCCAGGACAGCAAGATTACGACACAGATGAAAGCATTAAAGAAAATGTTCAACAATACATAACATAATCAAAAGTTAAATTTGGACCATGCTGTTGATCCTGACGGTATATTTGTCTTACCGTGTGTCATTGTTATGAAAATGGATAGTACCATTAATACCGGTGTAGAAACAAAAAACGGTATTGAAAAGGCTGATAAACAATCTGTCACAGCTCCACAAGAAATTGTACCTGACAAAAAGAAAGATCATGTGAGTAAACTTGTGTACAGAAGAAAGAAGGATTATGATGATAATGCTGTGCTTCGCATAGACCCTGCCGTTATTCCGGAATATCTCACCTCTGCCGACGATAGTACATAGCCTGAGTGGCGGAGCCTGTAAAGAACAGAATTGTACATCAGGTATACGTTGCTGTGCCTTCGGCACATGTGCTGCACAAGTACCTCCCCGCACCTCCAGTAAGATGGTTCATGGAAATATAGAAACAATAAAAACAGTATATATCAAGAAATAAACAAGCAATAATTTATATTGATACTAATGTTTGCAGCAGCTGCTATGTTAATTTTGGAATATGTTTCAAATATAAATGCCAAAATAAATGAAATAACATATTCAACTTGGAAACAAACAATTTGGCTAACACTCCTAAGTAACCAACTGATAGCACCTCAACGAATTCCAATGGTCATTTGGGGCTAACCAAAACAAATAATTGTCAATGTTCAGTAATCTTTCTTTCAAAATTTGTCAATAAAGGAATCATATTTTACTCCTAACAAAATTTGCTATAAGCTGAAGAACAGTTTGTATTTTCATACCTATTGCTCTAGTTATTGAAGCTATTTTAACACTCTTTTCTTTAAATTGTTGTTTCAGGCTTCACCTAATGGTAATTGTGCTCTAAATTTTGAGTTTTTTATTCTCAATGTTTTCTCATGAAACTCTCCAATTGTGTTAGTTGGTTCAACTACTCAAGCTTTAAAACTTTCAATACATTCCACCCGTTTTTGCAATACAGTTTTCTTTTTTGATTTGCTTCTTTGTTGTTGTCTTCCTAAAACTCTTTAACCACTTTTCACACATATCAATATCAGATTTCACTTATAAAATTTTCGAATTGACAACTGACACAACATTTACATAGCTGCTTGATACTTTTTCTTCTTGTGCAGTGAAAAATCTTTCAACTGCCGGTGGAAGTTTTCCACTTTGACATCCTAAGTATTCCACATTTATAGTTGCAGCTGTTCTATCCTGTTCATCAAACGGTTTATTATTTTATTGTTGGCATCCAGATATCCCCAGGGACTTGTAATGACTGTCTGATGTTAACTGTTCATTTTAATGGATACTTAGGCTCTACCCCTGCCGTTTCTTGCAATGTAGAAAACACGTGTCCCGAATATGCCGGGCTAACAAATGGTTTTAACCAATAATTTGAAAGAAACGTATGGTTGCTATTTTCTTTTAGCTTTTACCAAATCTTTTGTATATCTATCTTGTATTGTTTTATTTAGCCAAGTTATTAATGGTTTGTTTGCCATTTATATTCTAACTCTGTTTCCAGCTATGTCAGAACATATTATGTGTTGTCTTCAATTATGCAATACTTTATCATCCCCAGATCTTGTTGTTCATCTATTTTGCAAGCCACCTATGAAGTCTATTTTACCATTTGAGTATTTATTCTTGAGTTTATATTTGAGGGGTTGTAAAACAATTCGATAGTATTGCTAATTATTCAGTCCACAGTCTATAGTAACAATATTTATTGTGTGTAGTAATGCCTTGCTGCAGTACGAAGCAATTAATCTGTCATTCATGCTGCTTATGAATACAATTTTTCAGTGGCTAATCTGGCTGTTAGTCCAAAAACAAAGGCATTTATTTACCTAGGCTTGTACTTAAGTATGAGTGGTGTTGTAATTTTAATGAATTTGAAAATAGTCATAAATCTGGATGGTTTAATGATTTACATTTTTAATTTTAATTTTTTCATATCCTACACGTGAGCATTAACACATAAAAAGATTGGTCCTGAAACAATCCATCGAATAATGTAGACTTAAAGCCATTTTAAATTATAATTGTCCCATTTAAATTCAAGCGACCTTGGCCTGTTTATGCAACTGCGATGTATGATGTACGTACATTTTTAGCAAACTCCAACTCTGACCATAGCCAACACTATCATACTGCGCACTCAACTGTATCCTTGATTAATCTACATGCGCATAAAACAAAAGTACTAGCAAGTACAGATATTGTTTTAATCTAAGCGTTCAAGAAAACAGAAGTTCTGTTGGAACATTTTATAATTGAAAACGTATATTAATTCAATCATAAAAAATCAGGTCTCTCTGTTTATATGTTTTTCTTAACCTAGTAGTAAATTGCGTCTTAATACAACAAACTCTTTGCTTGAGCATGCTAAAACTGTTAATTGGTACAATTAATTCACTTGAACGTTTACCTTGATGTCACTTAGAGCGTATTAGAAAACATATTATTTGAAGTTGCTGGTAGCTTAATGTGTGCTTTGTATATTATTTAAAAGTGTAATCGATTTTCCCTTATATAGACTGAACAGAATGACTGACTGTGTAATTTGTAAGTAAGAATGTGTTCATTTTGTGGGGTTTCCGCCAGACGGAAATTTACAATGAATATTTAACGAAACATGACGTACTGAAATTATTATTGCTGATATGACAAAATATGTCTGAGTTGATCTCATTCAAAATTAGACAGAATTCAGGTAACTGTGCGAAATATTACCACATTTTTGAGTATAATTTACATTCCTTGAGTTTTGTTAAAATTATTGAAAGTGCTTTCATATTGCTTTAAATAGAATATTAATTGGGACGTATTCCATACGACAAACTAATGGAGATGCCTGCATCATTTCGTCATGCCTTTCAAAAAAGATAATATCGGAAGTATCAAGCATGCGAGATTCATGACAACCCACTCTGATAATGTGTTATGCACTTCAATGAAGAATGCTACGAACACTTTCACAGGAGACCAGGTGCGATTGAGATTCAGGACGATCCACGCTGGTAATGTGTTTGTCCTATAATGAGGAATGCTAAACGGGAATAGGTCCTATTATGATAAGATATAATAGGCAGTGCACGATTTTCGATCGGAATGGTCTTCAGATAAGGAGCCAATCACGTTCTCCATACAGAAGACACGAAGCCGTATAAATGAGATTCCAGTAATGTAGATCCGTAGAATAGCAGGAGAGGGGCGTCGCTAGGAGATCAGAGTTGGCAGCGAAAATGAAAATTGGTAAGATATATTGACTACGTCTCAATCTTCGTGATGTCAATGACAAAGTCGATTTCGTGCAATTTTCCATAAATGAATGTTCGGCTATTAATTTTTGCAACAAAGAGCGATATCTAGTCTTTAAACTCCATTGGATGCATCGCCTACGGAAACAAATATAGAGATAAATTGAATCTACTCGCTTTGCCTCGTTCTGAAATTGTGTAATATGATTTTAATCTCTCCATATAATCGTGCATCAGGCACACAATGCAGTACCCAGGGATATATATCTATATTTGTCTATCTATCTATCTATCTATATATATCTATATATATATATATATATATATATATATATATATATATATATATATATATATATATATATCTTGAATATGTCCATGTGCCGGTTCATATATGACGAGATATAAGCAACTTCTTTTACAGCTATATATAGAAACACATTTGCACGACTGACATAACCGCATAAACACCTTTCACAGTCCGCAGCTAAACAATACAAACTGGAGAGAAATGTTCTCAACGCAGGACCTGTACGGAATGTTATGTGAGTGCATGAACTTATTGATACAATGTATACAAATTAAAACAATGTCTTTTATTTACATGCACTCAATAACCCAATATAGGTTATTTTTACAACCGTTATGTTATGAAACTGAAACATTGTACATAGTATCGATTTCTATTTTTTACATAAATAAACACACTGATACACGTAACTATATCAACTTCCAATTTTTCATCCAAAAGATATAAAAGTTAACATTTCTTTTAATCTTGCATCAAGAGCCATAATAATTGTAAAGGTTAAACATACACAAGAATAGCGACTCACATAATTACAGCTATATCTTCGCAGACAAACCTACTCAGATTAAACTAATGTTGTTTGGTAAATTAGAATTCGACACCCTAACATAATGTTGCGCATACCTTATACTTCATGCTTCAAACGTCTCACACACTTCATACATTATACAACAAACATCATCCTGCATACTTCCATACATCATTCTTAACACGCACTTGATATTTCACACACTATGCCTCAAACTTGATACCTCATATTTTATACCTCATACGTCATAATTCATACTTCATACATCGTTCTTCATGCATCATACATCAACCTTCACACCCACTTGACACCAAGCACACGATACCTCACACTTGATGCCTTACATTTCACACATCATACATCACACATCAAATTTCACATATCACACTTCAAGCATCATACTTCATATATCATATTTCACACACGCTTGATATCTCACACTCGATACATGTAAGCCGAATACTAACGGTATAGATGTAAATAAGTTTAGCTTAATCTGCAATAAGTTTAATATTCGACCTCAACGTGATTGGAGATACATATAAAGGGAAGAATGTTAATATAAGACAAACGGTGAAATAGAGGATGATGGATAAGATATAGTCTGGAGCAATATAACTATCAAACAACACTCGAAGAAATAATAGGTTGGACATACATCTAGTAGATGTGGAATAAGATTATATCCTCGACCCGCCCCTCATCCGCGAGCTTTTTGGGACGAAGATTAGACTATTACCGGCTTGCCAAAAAAGAAAAAAAAAAAACAAACAAACAGGCAAGCTGTGTAGAGTCATCGAGGATTAGTTTTAACTATAAAATGATTTACCTCGATCTAATTAATCTTTAAATCCTTTTTCAGCAAAAACTGTTACACATACTACTTTATACAAACATAATAGTGATTATACATGACCCGGATGTTATTTTTAAACTAGTCAACCCAGCACATTCGAATTGACCGATTAAGACGAACCTGTTTACTATAAAAAACAAAACGCTTGACTAAATGCATGATGTTTCAGCGTTGAGTTATTTAGGCTGTCTGCTAAGTAATACAAACACAGGTAAATATTTAAACATTATGCGTGCTAAAATTAAGAAGAAAAAACAGTATGAAGGCATTTTAAAGATTTGTTTGACAAAAACACAGGCACATCCAATTAGGCTGATAGCATTCACACACAACTAGAAATCTTATATCTTGGTATATTAAGAGCTGCATGTGTCATTCTTCTCTAAGAGCAGATAGTTCTCTAGGAATTATAGTCAAATGGTGCGCACCAGAGATATTTGACTATAATGTACTTTAAAATTCAGTGCAAAGAAACTTGATCCCCGGTGTGGGGAATATATCATTCGGAATTAGATGACTTCGTACACTAGAACGGACTATGACACAGAAAGACAAATGTGATAAAAAAATCTTGTTAAATAGTAATACAGGTACAGTTTAAGTGATTTGTTAGTCAAGACAGCTTTTCTTAAAACTTAATACAGGTACATTGTAAGTGAGCTATTAATCGTGACAGCTTGGATGCTGGAAAAGATAGCAAGATCTGAGGCATATAATCTACTGATTGGCAGAGTCCCATATTCAGACTGAAGTCTTTTTTACTTTAGTTGAGGGCACCTGATAGCTGCTTTTAATTCCTTCTCTAGTATGAATGTCGATTGCAAGAGGGCTTGAGTCAAAGCTGATTATATACACACATACACACAAAATGTTACCGTGTGCTTTATCCTCTGGGGGTAACTGCTATGTATAGGTTTAAACTACCTCCGGAATTTCTAGTAATTTTTTTCGCTGTTAGAACTTCAATTAAAACGCGTGTATAGTCTGAATTACCTCGAAATTTCTAGCGTTCCATGGGGTTGAATTCAAGCAAGTATGTAATCAGTGGAGGCAACTAGCTACATAATTGGTAATAAGAAAACGGAATAAATTATGTCTGGGATGGTCTACGTGCATTACCCAGATGAGAACTGCCCTGGGATTGACAGACAAGGGCTAGCAGATGACCTTTTTTTAATCAGCCAATTTCGCCGACGCGTATTATTAGCTCAAAACATGAGCCAAAATGTGCACCGGCTGCTTTCTTCTTTATGCCTACATACCTTTGGCAACTTTAACTGGAGCAGTTTTGGTTGTGGTTGGGTCAGGTATCTACGTATCAAAGCCGGCCCGTCGGACCGCAAAAAAGTTAACAGCAGTATTGGTAGTTCACGACAATCGACGGCGAATATGCAGGCCATATTGAATATGGGCGATGGGGCGCGAGGCGCCTCCGATTCTTGCAAAAAAGCAGGCGGAAGCACACAAATAGGTTACTTTGGCATCGCATTTTTTGTGTCCAAAAATCTGTGACAAGTAGGACATTTTTTGTTCACCCGTTATGAAAAGACGGAATCGTATGGCGCAAGTGTGCTGGGGAAAGGTCTCATGCTTGAGAGCATGAAAACTGAAATTTCGACGCTTCTGTCATATTTGCGGTTCCCGCGGTTTCCGCTGACAACACACAGCTTATTACAAATTTCCAGCTAGATCGTTTTTCCTTTATGATCGCCACGTATTTTTCATGCTCATGGAGTACGAGCTTAAATTCCTCCGAGGAGATGGCGTTATCTGCCAACGCCTTTGATACGCAGATTTCATCATGCTTTGGGCTTTCATAATGAGGCGGCGGCAAATAAAATTTCATGTAATGGAAACTACACCACAGCTCAATGAAGTGATCTCAAAGACAATCGCAGTGGGTGGATGACAGAACCCATATGCCTGCCACACTGATGCCCAGATACACATCTGTCAGTGTGGTGTCAACATCACCAACCTAGTTTACTACTCGCCGGTACTTTATGTACAGACCACGTGACCGTTCATCCTGCGAATTCTCTTTTAGAAGAAAATATTGTTGATCTTGGAGTTTTGGGCATAGCGACATCATAATTTATCTATGAGGAGTGTGATATGAAAGTTTACTTTACCTGATTGAGGTGGGGCGTAACCTCCTTGGCGGAGACGCACCTCTAACCTGTCGCTGTGGTGTACTGGTAAGACGACGTTAATGTCTACGAAGGCGTCAGTTTTCTGAATATCTTTATATCCTAAAATTACGTGGTCAATATGCCAATATGCCCGTGAAGAGTAAGAAATACCACGCCCTCTGTTCGCATGTTCACCGACTGTTTGAGTTTTGGTCGGTTAATGTGATGCGGCAGAGCGCTTTTTTTTCTCGAAAGTAAATCTGTTTTTGTGAGACGAGTGATAGATGGAGCTCATAAAACCACGGCGGCATTATAGTAGGAATCGTGCCGACGAACACCCGAGAGCGGGACTTTTGCGTTTTGTTCTGCTGCAGTGAAAGCGCAATTACCACCACCTGACCACAGGTTGGCTTAGGGTGCTCTGGGTAAACCCAGTGCTCGATGTCCATTTGCATTACATCCCTGTTTCATTGCAATTTGAACTGGTATGTGTCAACCCAAATGTGGCGCAGATACTCTTTCACCAATATTTTTGTATTCCTTGTCGATGTCAGACATTTGTATTGTGAGCTGCTCCAATACTCTGTCGTCGCTAACAGGATTAGCAGCCGGCACCAATGATTCGTATTCATTGTATATGTCTGGTCTCTCCGGCATGGCTTGCTCTTGAGAATATTTAAAGCCACGTGGATTATAATTATTGCTCAAGAGCAATCCAAAGATGGGCCTACTCTGCACGCTCAACCCTGTGCCTGGAAGCCGGAACTGAAGTCTCAACACTGCGCCTTGGAGCTGGAATTGGTCGATAGGCTGGCTGACGACCCATAGTTGCCAGTAGTGCGTCACGCGCGTCATCATCTTCAGTTTGGGTTATTTGCCCTTTTCGGAGCAGCTCGCTTAAGAGAATGATAACAGGCATAATGCTGTGCTTACGTCAAGTTTTACAAAAAACATTCACAATTCTCTAAAATAAAATTATTATATAAGCAGTCTCTTTTTTGCTTGTAGCTCACGTATCACTTTATTATAATATATTTGCGGTTTTTTCATTACTCTCTTCATCTTTGTTGTTGTTGTTGTTGTTGTTGCATTATTAACACCACAACCCACACAAATCCTGTAACCGATGTATGTTCCAGGGCCACACTTGGGGCATGGGTAGACTCTACACCTTCTTGTAAACTCAACCATATGCATGCCACAATACTCACAACACAGTTTTTCCCACATAACTCTTTACTCTCTAGTTTAGGTCAAGCCCATTGTTATTGCCACTAAACACCATCCTTACACGGTATAAGCTTCCGCCTATATTTATGTTAATAAATAATTTGATTTTGGCCGGCCTGTTTAGCACCTGACGGACCCCTGCCTCGCTTACTATCCCTTTCTGCCCAGAGGATGGGGGGGGGGGGGGGGAGAGAGAGAGGTGGCAAAGCGGTGGTAGAATAATCTTCGTACTACAAAGCTCCCGCCAGGTGAGGGTGGGTGCGATGGGGTGTTGAGGCAAACACCTTATTTCACATCTACTCTTCTTTCTACAAGATCGCAACGGACTAACACAAGATGGGATAGCAAGACAAAATCAAAGTATTAGATGAAATATGAATGGCATACTGGTTGCTTAAGTTTGTAATAGGACAAGTATAATTAAGTCTAATACTACGAAAGTAAACACAACTAAAAGGTCAAAGGAGGCTTTAATATTGGGTAAGCAAAGCTATGATTCAGATGAAAAGATAATGAGTAAATTTCATGAATTTATCACGGACTCCAAACTTAAATTGGATTATGCCATTGGTGGTAATGCTATTTTATTTTCTAATTCAGCGATATGGTTATGAAAATGGATAGGAATTGTAGGATACAATAGCAATCTGAAACATTCATAAAATAACCTTTTTTGAGGTTTAAATACTATTAGAATGCTGATGACAATTTATTCCAGCAGTTTATAAACAGAGTGTAGTAATTCCTCAAAAGTAGACAAAGAACCAAAAATAACATAACATGACTAAGAATTGTGTAGACAAGGAGGACAAGTAGTTTTAATTGACTTTATCCGCACTTGTTATATCTATTGCAAATTACAACCCAATGCAAGAATGAATAGTATGGCACGATCAGCCAGAAATGAGACTTTAATGCAGTTGAAAAAAGTCAAATTATTATACTACCAATGATATCAGGTATGGCTGCTATCACTTTTTCAGCTAACTTCTTCTAATACTCTGTAATAGTTTGCAAGTCTTGTTCAATCTTGTCAATGAATCGAAGTATACTAGATGAACTATGTGTAGGAGTAGGTGTAGTTGTATGAGTTAGCACAATAACATTCTTTACCATGTTTCAGTTGTCAAAGTAAGAGAGATAGCGATCACTCCTATTGCTGCAGCAATTGTGGCAATAGATAGACTCTGTGGTATAGAAACCCACCACATTGGGTTAGATCTTTTACACAATTGTAACTTAACCTTTGCATTTGTTTTCTAACTTATTTCTTTCACTTAATTCTCTTACGGTCCAAGTTATTGTGTTTTCAAACTTTCAACAACCACCAACCGACTTTTAACTTCTTTAATTCGTCGTCGTCCCTTTCTTTGCGAAAGTTGTTCTGTATCTCCTCTATCCCTTTTTCATAATATATATGTCTATCTCATTACATCTTTCAGTTTCATAAGTTGATTGGCAAATCCTCTGATTTCTCGTACCTCCTCAAATGTATACAATATATTGGGTCTTTGTTCTCTTTCAAGTCTATCAGGTAAATTAAAATATTTATCAATTAATATTAATGCTTCTGTCATCTGCTGGACTAGTCATTCATTTGTTTCTGTTGTATTAATCTATATTTCCAATTGTACAATTATCTGCACCTTATGTGTAAGAGTGGGATCTATTGGATATAAAGGATGTGTCTTTGGTAAAGTATGTACCAATGGATCTCTGAGTCTTTCTAACCTCTCGTGAAATTCATCTGTTATCGTTAATGTTGGCATTAATGTTCTAAATCTTCTGTCAATAAATCGTCAATAAAGTCTTTTCCACCACATTGGGTTTCTATACAGCTGAGTTTTCTTAAAGTATTTCCATTTGTCTTAATGTTTAAAAGAGGAGTATTTTCACGTTTATAAATTACATAAATTTCATTGTTTTCATCTATGTTAATACTTTCTGCGAATGCTTTAATAAATTCTTCACTTAATCTTAAATTGTTAAAACCTAACACACTATGGAACAATTGTGTTCAGAGTTCTCATTCTTCTGATATAAACCTCAGGAATAGTATTTTGTCCAGGAGTTGCAAATCCCCAATTGGTAAAATTGTCTACAGGGTCTTGAATTTGAATCAACTTTCATCGAAAAAATGATTTTAAAGAGTACTGTCAAATTTTCTCCTTCTGCCATTTTACACTTTTCAAATGGATGGTAAATTGGTACAGGAGTTAGGATTCGTAGAAATAGATCCTTGTGAGGAGTACCGCCAAGAGTTGAAAATTAGCATAGCCAACGGAACGTGCAAAGAGATAACTGCAAGACATTAAGCGAGAAAGAGCTCGATAAGATGGAAGGCAAAATAAAAAAGAGCACATATGAATTGTTTGTGAATACTACGTCAGCCTATCAGATGGTATCATTACGGCTGTAACCAATGTGCGGAGTAAATTTATACCAGTTGATAACCGAGACTCTTTTCAAAATGAACTCAATGATGATTACATGACATCTAATGTCATTAGATATTTCACCGGCTTATTATCATTCAAGCTAGGTACACACTTGTCAGCTCTAAGTTTTAGTTTTAATAACTCTCAAACACATGTAATTGAAAAAGACAAGAGATTATAGAATGAATCTACAATATTAAATGTATTGCTGCCACTTACTCTGTAGTACCAATCATAACTATACTCCTAAATGGTGTATCACTATATGGGTATTCGCTTACTGCGTGTTAACTTCTATGAATCGATTGAGAATCCTAAAGGTGGGGACGATATAAAGGTGGAGACGATCTAAGATCTTCTCGATAAAGAAGTTGGCTACTTTGAATTGGTCAACCTTCTTTCATGCTCAGTTATTTTACTCTAGGATGACTTCGTTGCATTCTTACGTCTGTTTTCAATTGCCCTCATATATCTCATATTGGTCCAGTGAAAGCATCTTCTATGTTGCTAAGGGTCTGAAAAATTGAAGAATGAACGCGGTATTAAGTGATCAATATCTAACTTATTATTACCTTCTGGCATGGTGGAATCCAACCACATACTGAAGAAGTCAGGACCATCAATTAGTTTCGTAAGTTTAATGTTATATCAAATTTCACGTTAAACCTTAAGAAACTGATGAGTCTACTTCTCTTTATCTCAAGTATTCAGTGTTGTTCATCAGTAAGGTATGTGTTTCTACTCTTTTCACTCACATTGATCTTACTCAGTAAGCCTTTTATCTTTCTATTGACTTACTTGAAGTCACTCTCCATAGATGTGAACCTATTATCAAAATTTTCACACCAGCTTTGGAGTCAGCAACGAATTATATAAGTTCTGCTTCTTCTCATCATTTAAATCTTTTTGCAATTGTTGAAGTTAAAGTATTGTAATTCTCCAGCTACTTCGTACTTCCGCCATGTTACTCTCTAAGGAATCTATCTCAGTATTTATCGTTTCTTTCAAATTCGGCACTTCTCCCCCAGCTCTTTCAGCATGTAAAGCTTGTTAAGCATTCTAAATAGCAAATGATCTCCTGTGAAATGTCTTTTGAAGTTCTGAATTTTTTGTCTTATTTTCCTCTAATTGTTTCTGGAGTTCTGAGAGTTTTGTAACTTTCTCCGTTATACTCTCAGTTACGGTGGTTATGAGTGTCAACTTGTTCTCCCCATGTTCCTATACCTCCCAATTTATTTTCTTGGAAAGTAATACATATTTGACCATCCACAAGTCTTTGTTCAAAGTGTCTAGTAGCAACATCATTCTTTTTCACAGGTTCACCTACATTGATAATGTGGTTATTGTTCATATTTAGCTCACTCGGAGCATCAGCTTCACCCTCTTTTTCTCTTATATCATGGTTGGGCCTCTTAAACTTATTTCCCTCATTTACAACGTGAGGAATAAATGTAACTGGCATTCAATGAAAATCTATCGCTTTCACTTCTTCATCTTTAATGGTGATATTCAAGTTATATATAGTACATCTTCGCAATTGTTTGTATGAGCTATGTACATCATATGACATGAAGTCACACTGAAATACATTCTTGACCTGTAGATAATTGAACAGAGTAGAGTAAGAACCATTTTAGTAATTAGAAGTGTGGTTCAGTTGATAGGGGGCAAGGTGCAGATTTTTGGATCTCAAAAATCCACAAACTGTACCTGATTCTGTACATTGCAGTATGTATTTCGTTGCATTGACGAATGACAACTTAGCATTATATATGTTCTGTAGATGGTGTAATTATGATAAGTGGTAACCACTACCTTAGAGTTATGTTTCAGACATTCAGTATCTATGGTTTCTTTATTGTAAGCATTAGCAGTCATTTGTTCCCAAACTATCTTCATGTACATTTCTAGACTGAATAAGCCATTTGGAATAGATATAGTTTTATTCTCGTTCTTATCATTAATGCGGGAGAAGATGTTATTTAAATCATCGGAGATACTGTAATACCGAACTGCAAAATCTATTCTCTGTAACGGTATATACAATATTCTTCATGCACCACACTTCTAATTACTAAAATGACTCTTACTATATATATATATATAGGTTGTTCAGTTTGAAACGTTGCGAAACTGCTTTGTATTTGCTCCGTTATAAATTTTGTGTGTATATATCTATCTATCTATCTATCTATATATATATAGTTAACATCATCCCTTTTGTCTAGAGGATTTTATAAATATATCTGCTTATCTGTATTGGTTATGTAGGCCTCCATTTACGTGATATATATTCAAAGTTTCTAATTGACTAGTTCAATTAGATCAATAGATCGATATAGGCTTGAAAATTTTTAACCCTTCATCAAATGGAACTCCTTTAATTATAACTTATAACCCACGGAGCACTAATATCTTCCCGGTGGTACAAACCTATGGACAACAACTTCGTGGCAGTGATAAAATGAGAAATGTGCTGGAAAGAAAGAGCATTATCAATATCATTTAATAGTAACAATATTATATTTATATCTTACCCTTATGTGAGTATCAGTGTAGGTTATTAATTAATTGTGTTTTTGTTCCAGATTCTATTGCAACGTTAATATTATGGGTCGTAGCATTGACTCTCGCATCACAAGGTAAGAATTGAAACGCTATATTCAGCAGCGGCGTTGCTATTTCAGGTTTAGTAGATCACATGTATGATTTATAGTTTTTCTTTAAAACTTCATATTTTTCATTTTTTTCCATATCAAGCCAGACGAGCATTTGCGCAAATGTATCGTTTCGATTGAGCTAATTTAGAAATCATGATAAAGACGGGGAAGGTAGAACACAGGCATATCACATACCTAAGGAAGGTAGAACACACTCATATCACATACATAATGAAGTAAAAAGTCAAATGATTTCAGTTGCACGAAAATGCTGCTTTCATTTGTTTTTCCTTTTTTTTATTACCCTTGCCTGTGATAATGGTACTTTCAAGCGAACAATTTGTCTTTTTTATAACAACAATATTTATTTTCATCAGCTCGTAATTTCAACATGCGTTTATTTTTTTTTTCCCTGATTTATCACATGATTTTCTAGTTTTTCTCATTTGTGAAAGACACTAGGATCCGAATAAGGGATTCTATGTTTTTCTTAGATGTTCATGTATTTTAATTAGTGTACCTTTTCCAAAAAGTTTATTTATAATGCTTTTCCAAATAATATCAAGTTGTTTAAAATATTTTTGTCTATTTCTGAAAGAAAGGTTGCACATAGTAATTAGACTCCTTATGTTTATTTCACCTTTTTATACGTTTCCTCGAGAAATCACAAGTGCTTTATATTTGTTTATTTTCTGAAAATAAATAAGAGAAGTGACAGGATTTTTTGTTTTGCTTCTTTTTGAAAGAAAGTTGTATGATAACGATGGCACAGCTAACTTTAATATATCAGACAATGAAGTTTCCCTAAAGTTACATAGCCTCACTAATTGTTATATATATATATATATATATATATATATATATATATATATATATATATATATATATATATATATATCATAATAATAATAATAATAATAATATATAATATGGTATAATTTGAAACTTGTACACCGATTAAAATGCAAGATTCCAAGCAAAAAAGTTTCCGTGTCATCTGTTGATTTTTAAAAAAATTCCCATTAAGATAATATATCATGAATGAATGGCAACAAATGGCGTTATGGACATTGACTAAAAGGAATGTATGATTTAATGATAGTATGTGAACCATAAGCAATCACACACACAATACACAAACACTCTCCACAAACGTCTGCAGTTTTCATGCCATACGTATTGTAACTCGGGTCTTGGGTTTCCTTCCGTTATGGGACTAATTATATTCATACAAACTGTTAGGTAATATCGTCTAGATGAAATTTAATTTTAAATTAAATTCTCTTGTGTGACCCAAGGGAACATATTCTCTACTCTGGCTGATATATGACTGTTAGTTAATATATACAAATATATACTTTCATTCGTTTTGAATGTTATCATTATTTTATCACAATTTTCTCTCTCTTAATTGGTCTTCATGCATTTATTTACTTTCCTGTCTACAGTTCATATCATAGCATCATAAAATATGATTTTGTTCTCTTTAATAGTTAAATGCAGTACCTTGAACAGAAATGCAAGACACAGCCGTCGTATCACATGCGATGATAAATTGTATGGAGGTATATAATTAGCTCTAATTATCTAACATATTTGTATTCCTTGCTTATCATATAGTTACACCCTGGCATCACCACACCAACTCTTAATATATATATATATATATATATATATATATATATATATATATATATATATATATATATATATATATATATATATATAAAGCGACCCTTCCCTAAACTGGCCCCTCTGCTTCAGTAATCCGGTCTCCTCTGCAAATTGACCCAGATAATGTGCCCCCCACCCCCCCTCCAAAAAAAAGTTGATTCTGATACTAAACAAAACCTCTATTAAATGGCAGAAAGTTTTGCTTCCAACAATGTCCGGTTGAGAAAAGTTTCACTGTGAACGCATGTATGTATGCATGCATGTATTAAGCGGAATTATTTTTAATATAATTATGTAGGTGTTAGGTTGGGGATTTCCAAATTTGTTAGTCATAAGCGTAACATACATACATACATACATACATACATACATACATACATACATACATACATACATACATACATACATACATACATACACACATACATACATACACACATCCCTACATGTATACATAACGTGTGCTAAAGACCGCCATAAAGTGAGAAACTGCTTTAAGACAAACAACAACTTTATTCTGTATTTTTATATTTTGAATGTTCATAAACTTGTACCAGATTTTCACCTGTCTTCAGAGACCATCACTTGAGGTTAGCAAAGGTAGCCTGTTATGAAAGAGTCCACTGCAAATGATTGAAAAAGTAACAAAACATGATGCCAAGACCAGTTGTATTAGACCTGGGCATCTTTTGGTATCAACAGATTCCTTTCTCAAAAGCCGACAATGTGACTTTGCAGCACGCACAAACAAAAAATGAACACAAGAAAACAGATGAAACTATTTGTCTTTGAATGATTTCGTTGATATGTATCTGTACAAAGAAAATGCTGAGAAATAAGCCATTGGATAAATGGAAAGATTTGTGTTAGAAGCATTCGTTGGGGTGGTTGAGTGGGTACAGCATCAGTCGTGTCACTGGGAGCTTTCGCTAAAATATTACAGCACAGTGAACATATGTGGTCATCTGACTATTCAGTGAAAAACTACTGACAACAATTGCAAAGATGGGTTTATATATATATATATATATATATATATATATATATATATATATATATATATAGCGCCATCTATATCAGCTAAGGATGGCAAGATGTCATTGCCAAAATAAGAAATAATTTTCCCCGCAAAATTATATTTCGAAACAATATTTTCTGAGTAATATTTTTTTTAAATAACATATAACAGAAATTATCGTTATGCTATTTTAACTACCTACTGCCAACCTTTATTCTAGAATCAAGCCAGCTGACTTGAGTGTTGTTAGGCGACGAATCCAGTAAGTTTCATTTACTCCTATGGTAACAACGGTCGTATTTGGATTGTGGGATATACGCATTAATGTCATCAGGATTGGGCCAGGAAATGAAACATGTTCTGCTACTTGTCTCCTTTGAAGCTTTTGGATGTACTGGTCAGATTCGTACAGGTTCAGCTTCCTGTTTAATGTTTCTGTCTACCCAACATTCTAGCTCGAGCACACTTTACACTAACTGAGGAAGAATACATTTTCTGTGTTTACTGTCATTTTGTGACTGCGGATGGCAAGCTGTTAGTCTGTGAATGTGCTGGAGAATGGTATTTGTCTCGTTCAAGTGTCCGGTTGCTTTGAATTTGCTATTTTGTCGCATGGTTTGGATAAGAGAAGGGGTGTTTTCCCCCGGTTTAAGTTTAGCTCGGACAAGAATGTCTATCGAGTTTTTGGTCTACGTAATAGTATAGCAGCTTTGTTTGGGATGTTATTCGTGCTGGTTTTTGTACCATTAGACGTACTTGTGGCAGCCTTGGTGCAAGGTTAAGACGAAGAGTTTTCGTTCAATTTTCTCTTCATCTCTGTTTGTATTTTAGAAGGTTGTTGCAGTTACACTTGTGTTCTCTTTGTTTCATCGACCACTAGATTTTTCTTCAGGTGTAATCCATTGAATATAAGTAATAAATTACAAATTCCAGAATGATGGTGAGTAAATTGGTAACTATATTTAAAACAACGAAGACGACTGCTCGTGTCTATTCTTCCTGGTGCGAGCCAGTCTTAATTTTTTTTTTTTTTTGACTCATGCTCCGTTAGGTTGCCTTTGCTTTCCTGATTTCGAGGTTCCAGCTTGGATTGTGAGATATACAGATCTCTGATTTAAGTATAAATATACTCAAATCAATTTTCAGTTCTTATTGTAATCATGTCTCTGTTTATTTCTTTTCAGATTTAATGGCTCTTAGAGACACGCAGAATTGCACTGACGAAAATCAAGGTTAAAATCAACAGTTTAATAAATAATCTTATAATTGAAAAGTGGATACCTTGAAAAGTTTGTAATTTTTTGCAACCAATTATTGACATTTGTGATAAACATAATAAATATAGTTTAAAATAATATCTTTGTACTGTTCCCTGACGAAGCTTCCCATTAAGAATCACATTTAGATGGATTACAAATCAGAATCAGGACAAGAATTAGACCCTGATTGCCCACAGGCAGATCAGGGTTCACGTTGTGTTGTTTGTAGATATATTTTAAAGCAAAAAGCGTAGACACTGATCTGCAAGCCCATCACTTAACACTAGTTCTGACTTTATACTGTTCTTACATGGTTTTGCGTACTACACACGGATAAATGTTTTGACGTTACATTTCAGTGCGGAATATGCTTGAGCATCTATATCATCAAAGAAATGGCCCTTACTGCATGAAACAGGCAATCATTAATATAAATGGTGAGGAATTTTCCCTACACTCGTTATCTTCGTTTATACTTAACTTAGGAACTTGTTTATATTCGCGGAAAAAGCAATTTAGTCATAAACTTAAATACATTTTTAATGGATGAAATGCAAATCATAGGTCTGGTTAGAAGAACCATATCTAATGTTAATGCCATGAAAGCGCACTTTTCCACTTTTTTGTCACCCACAACACGTACACGTGATCAACCCTCCCCCCCCCCCCCCGGACTTGTTTGTGCATCAGGCGTATCATATTGCATGGGGAAAATAAATAAATAAATAAATCAAACATGGATTTGCAAGCAATCAACGAGATTGCCCAAACCAACAAGATAATAGGTTGGCTTGTTTCAGGAAAGGAATAAAGAGCTGCAAAGGACTTACTAGATCAAAGCGAACAAAAGAACCAAATACTCGCAAAACAACTCAAGTTAGATTAACACCCTGTCCACTTCTCTGGATACAACCCATTAAGCCGACCTTGGGTGAAAATACAACATCTTTGAGTCAAGTAAATTTGGTTCATAAAGAAAAACTTAAAACTTAAGTTTGTTCCAGTTATACCAGCAAGTCGGTAAATTTGTATCGTCCACTTACACACATTCGTGCTACGTATCCTTGTGTACAATGCATCCCTGTGTTTTAACGGCGAATCTAGTTGAGATATGGAGGATGGATTCAGTCTCCCACCATCCTCCCCCTCCCCTTCCTGTTTACATTTTAAAGATTTCAGTGGAAAACATTAAAAGATGACATTTGAAAAAAACGAACAACGCCTTCGCACAACGAATGCAGTATAACAAATTCTGGATTTGCCCATGTGCTTATTTAGTCCAATAAATCAGCCCCCAAACCGCTATTTGTACTGATGGGTGGTTTGTGGTATGATCTCACCTATTAATTTATTAAATGAACGGATTCATGGACTGTGCTGTTGAGCAATTTGGGTAACAATGTCAAATTAAACTGTCCAGTTTGTAATCTGACACGGTGTTGAACCGTGGTAATAGTCACATGACTAGATATTCATCATGAGACAATCACATGACAAATACACAGGCGCTACAATCATACAGCAAAAAGAACCATTTCGAATGAGCGAAGTCGCAATCTGACTGGTTTCTTGTTATTGATGGAACAGCCGATTATCCACTATTGGAGCCAAGTAAGTTGAAATGTTGTATAGGGTTGTGTTATTCCACGTGGATTTACAAGTTGTCAAATATGATATGCCCCTTCAACCGACCGTAACTTAAGCGCCGTGAGAAATACCGGTAAGTATCTAAAAACAATCGATATGTGCATTGATTGCAGTTTTTAATGAATACGAAAGATCAATCCGCAAACCACCCAACCCATCAATACATGTTTGTGGGCTGGTTTATCGGACTAGTGCTTGTTATGATCATCATCGAAATGATGCTGATGTTGATGATGGTAAATAATAATACTAATACTAATACTAATACTACTAATAATAATAATACAAATTAATAATAATAATGACGATTATCGTGTTGATTGCGATGATTATGATGATGATGATGATGATTATGATAACGATAATAATAATATTATTATTACTAATAATAATAATAAAAAAATATGTCGTATTAGTATTGTTAGTAGTAGTAAGTAGTAGCAGTTGTAGAAGGAGTAATACAACCACAATACTTTACACAAGCCTATTAATCTATTACTTTGGATGGTCTAAACTTCTTTCATACTTGCTACACTCTTAAAATTGCGCAAGTACATTTGCAACGCACAAAGTTTTATATTTCTTTTAGAAACTTTTGAATATTCCATATGTTAAAGTTCTTTAAAAAAATTTAAGTCTTCGCTTCCTTTTTTAATGTAATGGGTTTGTGAAGAACTTTCTTTATTTCTTTTCCTTTTTATTTCCACGAATACTTTGTGGACACCGTTGTTTTTAAGAATGCCAATAATGTGACGTTTGACGTGGTTGTTACGTTTGGAGAGTTTATATTCTATATTTATCGTTTTGTTTCATTAAAATTAACTCAAACATTTTGGGAAAAATTTCCTCTCCCCCAGCCCTCGACTAACTGCAATAGGTTTGCAAATGTTGCTTGCTATCGTCTTTAATATAAATGACACTTTATTAAGACAGGAGGAAGTAGTACTCGAATTGGTATTTTAGTCCAATATGTCACTTACACAAGTTTGTACTTTTATATGTTAAGAAAGAAACATTTAGAAATAATAAGATGTAGTAATATGACAAGGAATCAAGTTTAAGCCACGAATCTTGTCATCTTGATGTTATTTCCGATTTTCAATTTTCGTCCGTTTTGTTACACTCTTGATGCGTACATGTATGCGTTGGCATTTTATGCAAGTGATGGGCATGGGGGTGGGGAATAAATGGTGTTTGATGTTCTTTGTACTGGAAAATGAGTCATAGTGGTGTCCGTAAAAGAATGTAACATTTTGTCTGGATTTTCAAAGGTTGGTAAAGATGAGAGTTTCCTATTTTTATTTCACACGACATTATTAGCATATAAGTTAACCAAAAGTTGCTTTGAAGGAATTTATGATATATAAAATAGGGAGTATTACAACTTGGCCGTCAACTGATTGTCTATCCTGTACATCAGAGCAATGCGTCAACCGCCTCAGTAGGGATAGATCATATAGGTGGCCAATATCATGCAAAAGGCATACATGTATGTCTGCATGTATGTGTGCATCTGATAAGAAAGATACACGATTTGGTTGAGTAGTTTGGTTGGAATATTCGAAAAATGAAATTATAATGTAATTGCTCCATGATTTAACAACAGTTTAGATAGAGACGAATTGTTGCTTGAGATCTCTGTGCACTGTTCTATTTCAGAAAGATTTAGAAATTCCAGAGATACTCCCACGTACTGTAACTGCTCTGGGTCAACCAGCCTGCACAGTTACCCTCATGTGCCGGGTAGGTAACTTGATAGCATATATATAATGAAATACGAATCATATCGCAAACAACATGTCATTTGAGATGCACAAGAACCCTATAGACAACGTTTGTCAGAGAGTGATGATTATATATATATATATATATATATATATAGATATATATATATATATATATATATATATATATATATATATATATGAAACACACTGAGAGCACACGGTCCAATACTATCGTAAACCTATAACACTTGCCGGACCTATACTCAAGTTGTATTTTCATGCCTTCTGTATAACAGTTGATAGGCATTGGAAAGAAAAACTTAGTAGCTTCACCGTAATAGTGCAAGGAACAGTGACTTTTTAAAGCAGAAAAATGAATCATCTTTCTTTTGACAATGATCAAGATGGATCAATGTTTTTCATTTGACCTTTTTCCCGTATTATTCATTTTGAATATTATATCCTTAAAATAGAAGAAAAAAAAAAAACCAATAACAAACGCAACAACCCGAGTAAAGGATTACACATTTGAGCTCATTTTAGCAATTGCTATCATTTTAAGGAAAATGAACTATCTTTACATTCATATCCATTATATAATTTTTCGTGAAAGGTCTATACATAATCAGATTGAGAAAGTACTCACAGCAAGACAAAGAAAAAGAAGAAAAACAGTTTTCTACAAATCGGTTATAAGTTGGATCATATATCTAAACGAGCAATAAATAATGTTCATTTAGCGAATGTTATACATGCAATATTTTACATTTTCATTGTTATTTTGTACTTTCTAGATTTCGGGGAACATTGGCATGACTGCTGGAATGACCAGTCATATCGGAGTAAGTATTTTGTTCTGTTCTCCCTCTCTCCATATCTTAATTTCTTTATCTATCTATCTATCTATATATCTATCTATTTATATATCTGTCTATCTATCTATCTATCTATCTATCTATATATATATATATATATATATATATATATATATATGTATATATATATATATATATATATATATATATATATATATATATAGAGAGAGAGAGAGAGAGAGAGATAGAATTACAAATATACACTAAACAGAGCGGAAAGTGCTATCCCTATATATGTATCATACGTGTTTTTTTTCTGGTTTCAACGTTCGTCGAATCTAGAGAAGTCGCTGAAGCTCGAGCTGCAACACAACGGTGGGAGCCGGGGAAGGTTGAAATCACCCCCCCCCCCCCAAAAAAAAAAAAAAAATCCTATTATTAAGACCATTTAAATTTGTACAAATGATGCCTAAACGCAATTATATATGATCACCATTGCTAGATGTCGAAATATTTGAACGACTGCTCAAACGCCGTTTAACAGAATTTGACCAAATTTAATAGAAAACATCCTCATAACGGCCACAAAGTTTATAGAAATAGTGCTGATTCAACATAAAATATGACCACCGTTACTAAGAAAAGAAAAATTCAGGAAGCGACGGCTCAGAAAAGGCTTTTCAGAATTAGACTAGATTTAACAGAAAGCATCATAGCATGAAGACCTTTCATGTTGTCGATTATGTCGACTTCCACCCTGTGAGGCAGAAGGTTATTTATGTCAACTTGATTAAGAAGCTTTTAAATGATGTACCCCGAGATAAAATTTGGAACTTTCTAAAAGAATGCGGTTTATCTAACAAATTTGGACCTATTTTGTTAAGATTTTACCTCTTTGACCTGAATCTTATATCTTTTATACTTTTAAAAATTGTTTGCATCTTTGCCTCTGATCTGTTATTTTAAAGGTGTACATGTTTGCTTTTATTGAGAATGGGTTTATCTTCTTAAAGATTTTAGAAGTTTTTAACTGTTAGGTTTTTATAACCTAATTTTTACTTGGCACTATACAGACAGGATTGTGCTTATATGCGTTAAACCAAATACATGTATATATATATGACGCCAAATCGCCATAAATATTGGCTGCATAGAAAACATATATCAAACTTAAAATGGATGTTCTCAAAATGTACTCAACATAGTTTACCAAAGTTGCCAAAAAGGATCATGGTCATTTTACTAAATATAAAATCCTTTAAACAATTTGTTTTTAAAAAAAGAAGTGGAGCACATATTACATCATGCACCCTGTCATAATCAAGTTTAAGTTGGCACAAAACGAAGCATATCCGCTATCCAATATGGCTGCCATTACTAAAAGTATGAAATAACTTTAAATGTCAGCATCATACTGATCCAGATATATCGGCCAACTGCCCTGGCGTTTAGCTTATTCGTAGATATGAGTCATTTGAGCGACCTTAGACTTATTTGGACTTATTGCTAAATTTGTCAGAATTTTGTTGTTCTCTATTTGTTCAGGTTTGTACAACATACATTAGTTTAGCAATGCAGATTTGCTATATTTGAGTCTGCGTTCATTAAAGTTGCTTTTAAATCAAAGTCTTTTTTAGTTTTTTTCTTAAATCAAAGCCTTTTTCTTTTTCTTTTCTTTTGCGTATCACGCTATGACGTTGTCCCTCTGTCTATGTTTGGTTTCTGCGCAATAAGTTTAATTCTATATCACGATCCTTGACAACCATTGAAGCTAGATTGCTCTTTGGGAAATGAAGAAACCGAATTATATTGGCGTCATTAGGTTAAAGGTTAATGTTCACTGTAACTTTCAGAACGAACACGATTTCCTCACAATAAATTGTGTTCTGTACCGCGCACCTTTAACAGACTTCGTATTTAACTTGTACTTGGGGTAAGACGAATACCTATCTATTCCATTTTAAAGTGAGAAGGTCGAACGTCAAAGTGGCCGAGAAACAAAGACATATGTTCTCTGCCTCTAAATTTGTTCGTGACCACTAATAATCAGCAAACTTTGCATATGGCTTCACTTGGAGCAGAAACAAAGTATTGATTTTTCAGTAAAAAGGTCAAAGGTCAAGGTCACTTGGACGCGAAAACAAAAATATTTTTGCGCAATTACTTCAGTTCTAGACCATATACCTTCATCAGTCTTTGTAGATGACTTGCTGTTTAGAACCAAAAGATACCTATTTTCTTATACAAACATCAAAGGTCAAGGTCACTATGACTCAGTTTAAGGCAAATCGTTTCCGCACGATAACAATAGTTTCAGGCCTTGCTGCTTAGCAAAACTTTGTGGATAACTGATACTTAGTCTAAGAAAGATAATAGTCAATTTTAGGGTCAAGTTATTAAAGGTCACAATTGCTGTAATTCAGCGTATAAAAATGGTTTCAGCATAATTGTTTAGTTCTAGACCATGTAGCTAGACTAAAACTGTTGGCACAAGGGGTGTGAAAGGCACTTACTTATTTTGGGGTTGAAAGGTCACAGATCATTGTCACAGTGACTCAAATACCTTTAGTTACAGAGTACGTACCACGACCAAACCTTGTGGATGGCATGTTTATGCGGCAAGAATGAAGCCTGTTGATTTTGGGTAAAAGGGTCAAAGATCAATGCTACTGTGACACAATCAGGGGACAATTATGTACATAACTTTAATTACATACTCTATAATGGCACATAGTTTCCAATGTGGGAAGTAAATATGCTATAGATGCTGGGCTTGACAGATCAAGGTCAAGACAACCAAATGAATATATTGGTTTCTACATCATAACTGTTGCTCTACCCGATCATATTGCAACAAAATTCACAAGCAAGGAAGAAACATATTGTCTTAAGAGTTAAAAGATTATGGTCATTGTTGACCATCGCTGATTGATATCCAGAGTTAACCATGTTCAGCTATTAACTATGTACAGACCTAGTCAACACGGGGTGTTCGTTTAATGTTCCTTTCATGGTACTTTGATCTATTTAGCAAATACTTTTATGATAGGATGAAGTTATTTTTAAGTAATATAAATCATCTTATATGCAACACGTACTAATCCTAAAGAAAAAACCCCCACTTAGAAATGAACAAATCGTTATGCAATTAATGATGGTGTGAAGATTTTACCACACTCCAAAAACAAAGACTGACATACGTAATCATATTGAACGAATACTTTGAGAGCGGTTATCTTTGTATTACAATCTTCCATGGCAATGCATTTGGAGTGTTTAACAACTTGCTTTCATACTCATCTCATACGCTTATATTTCCTTTCGCAGATTTGTACCAGTCACACTTCACAACAGACGGGCAACACTATCACCATCATCGACAATGCAGGAGTCATCACGTAGGTAAGTTCTATGAAAAGAAAGATAGAGTAAGTGCATGCAATATACATCATTATCGTATAGCACATACGGCTTAGATTTACACAGTTTAACGTCAATAAAAGTTAATTCATATGAACTCAATTACAACCGGTCACCTCTGACGTCGCGTCAACAGTTTGTGTGATGCAATGACATGATAGTTAATATGTTTAAGAGTAATATAGTAAAAGAGTTCATTACACTATCTTCAGTTTAATCAGGATAGTGACGTTAACAATCATCACATACAATATGGGAAAATACCTATCTATGTTACACAGCAAGGACATAGAGAATGGATAACTCTTTATAGTAGTAACTGTTACATTTATGAAACTTTAAGTAATGCAATATGCCACTGGCTGCAAGCAGCACGTGTGATATAATAACATTCAACTTGTTTCATTAATGTCATATTTAATAAACACTCATGTAAGAATATATACTATTAAACGTCATATCCTTAGAGTCATGTGATAAAAGTAGTCATATATTCGCATCAGAAAATCTTAAATCTTATATCCTCTCTCCATTATATGTGTAGACTTACAGCCCGAATAGTATAAGAGCAAAATTTGATACGTCTTTTTGTTCATTTCTAAATTGTAACTATGAAAAATACCACGAGTTTCAGATTTATACTTTTTATATCCACCATGTAATTTCATCTGAAATATACTGTTTCACATAGTTGACAAGAGTGTCTTTCATATTTCGTTGACTTCCGTATATGATTAGTACAAGACCCCCCCCCCCCAAAAAAAACAAACAAAAAAACAACACAAAACGAACAGATTATTCAGATTTCCCTCCACTGTTACATCTAAACAAGAGCGGTAAAATCGAACCATCTTAGAAGATCCAGAGTACTATTAGAACTGTAGGAGTAAGTGGCAGTAGCATTTGTTAGCCAAATATAAGCACATTGATCTAAAACAAACATTTGGATCTCAAAAGAAAAAATATTTAATTTTCTGTATATATATATATATATATATATATATATATATATATATATATATAGATATATATATATATATATATATATATATATATATATATATATATATATATATATATATATATATCGTTAGTTTTGTAATTAATCACGGCAATTAACATGAGGAAATCATCGTCGACAATCAAACAATAATGCACATATTATGTTATGCAATTTATCAGTTTCTGTATAAAAACAACTATTCAGTCTTATTCATATTTGAAAGTGATAAGCTCCGGTGCAAATAAGTAGAAGAAGGTGTTTTTATTTTACAATATAGCTTATTACCGGTATCTAAATTAAAAAGATTCGGGGTTTGTTTTTCAGACCAAATAAGGCCTTCATGTTTTAAATCGTGTTTACACGAGAAGCAGTAATTTGGTTAGCAAATATTAAACTAACATTAGAAAATGACAAGTAAATTAGTGAGGACTAACCTATAGTAACCGGAAAAAAATCATCATTAGATCATTGTGGCTTCAACTCAAAGGCAGTATCTTTCTTGTTAGCTCCAATGTCACTAACGTTTTCGTTAGTTTCAGAGTGAATTTAATTATACTTACATGGCACTGTTTGTTATTTCTTGTTTACCTTATGGTTGCTTTGAAATTGTATTTTTATCAACATGTTTCTGATCTTTTAAATTTGTTATGCTTCTTCCAGCGTATGCGAATTTATTTTGCTACATTGATGATTTGAGTGCTTCCACTATAAAAATGTTATTCCTGATGATGCATTCATCGTCTTATTTGTCACTGAATGTCATGATTTCTTTTTCATTATGCTACTGTGAACTCCTTTTTTTTCTTTGTTGTTTAAGTCCTTCTTTGCGTGAAATGTGTTCTTTCTGAAAATACAGAATCACAAATGTTGCTTCACTTTTATTTGCCTTTTTGGATATATTTCATCTGTGAGTATTCGTAATCTTCAGTTTCTGAGTTTTAATTGTGTTTATATACCTTTTTACATATGTGTTTTTTTGAGTATTCATATCAGTCGATGAATGGCAGCTAATCCCATATGAAGGTTCCACATCTAGTATGCCTATGTACCTCTTTGTCTCCAGAATAGAAGCTTATTGTTTTGGGTTTGACATTTCCCATTCGTTTGGCTCTTCCTTCTGTGTTATGGATTGAACATTGTCAGCGACAAAAGTAATATTTGTTTTTGGAATAACAAAGGAATTGTTTTTAAGTAAGTAAGAACATTTTATGAAGGTTAGCCAATAAGATCAGGAATGTAGCTATATATTATACACATTTTCATTTATCAATTAAAATTCCTCTAAACTTACATTTCGTTGGGTGTATACATTAAAGTGAATGAATGGTATATATATATATATATATATATATATATATATATATATATATATATATATACATACATATATACATATATATATAAATATATATATATATATATATATATATATATATATATATATATATATACATACATATATACATATATATACGTATACATGTAAATGTTTGTAATTTCAACGAATTTTGTGTTTATTGTTTGTCTTGTCTCTGTTTTGTGTTTGCCTTTGAAAAAGACTCAATGAGAGTCTAAAGCCCTTAGGCTAGTTAAAAACTAGTTTTTGCGCTGTTAGTTGTCAGTTTATTGTGTTTATCTTAATCAATCCATGACACACACGATCCCTTGCTGGATCCAGTGCACTTGAAAGGATTGTTATTCACCACATTTTTTTATACTCTCTCTCTCTCTCTCTCTCTTTCTCTCTCTCTCTCTCTCTCTCTCTCTCTCTCTCTCTGTATATATATATATATATATATATATATATATATATATATATATATAATGTGTGTGGATAGTGAGATTACGGAGATAAATGATTAGATAAAACTTACATCTAATTCCTATATGCTAGGTCTTTTTGTATGTTTTTCTTTTAGTCTGGCATGCACTGGCTTCCATTGGCAGCGATATATGCAAAACCGATATAGTTCGACACGTGGCTGGTAAGCAGCAATTATTATGAATAATATCCAGACTAAACCCTAATAATGTATATGTCCTTCTATAGTGCTTCAACAGTACATTGGCAGCATTAAAAACCAACTTTTACTCTGTAACACGAACGGTTAAATATGGCAGTCAGTTTAAATAATAGCAATTAGTAAATCTATCTTGAAATAATCTTAACTTATTAACACTTGTCTGGTGAGGGATTGCTGTAATGTATAGGATAAAACAATAAAAGCATTTAAGGAAATACTTTAGAGATGGCAAAACCTTGATTAGATAATGTACCCTGATGCCAGGCATTAAAATTAACAGAGGCAAGTCTATTATTCACTCTCTAAACACTTCATCGAACTTTCTAGACTAGTTTAAGACTTGTGAGAAAAACGTTGTGTCCATTGGATTTGACCATAGATTTAAATTTTTAAAAACTCCGATAGCTTTACCCTTTAAAAAAGAACTAAATAAAACCTTCAATATATAACTGCTTTATAGTTTTGTTGTTAAGCACACCTTTTTTAATCCTCATAAGTAACGATATTTCCATGTCTGTGCTGTATTACCTAATGAATGTTCTAATTAGGTTTCCGTAATGTTCTATATACAGCTATATACAAGGACATAGTTGATCAGAGTAACTTCCCTTTTTCCTCTGACAAGAAGTACATAGTTAGTATATACTAAGTCTCAACTTGATTATCGTGTTTTCTGTATTTTCTTTCTACAGCCGTAACCTCTGGAGACCAGTGTTCTTGCCAAAAAAACGAAGAAGGTATAAACGCTGCATGTATGTATGTATGTATGTATGTATGTATGTATGTATGTATGTATGTATGTATGTATGTATGTATGTGTACGTTGGTATTATGTATTATGCCTATTATGTATGCTTAACTGTGGTTATCTGTCTATATGTACATGTGTGTGATTGAGAAAATGGTCACATAGTAAGAAGTATTTTTTTTGTTGTATTAATTATGGTGACACATTTTGTTCTTGATCTCAATTTTGTTTATATAAAACTTGACACAGTTTGCCAAGGTACGCATTTTAAAGAAATATTATTTACTTACATTGTTTCGACATGAGTAATATATTTAATGTATGGATGGTTTAAGATTACATAGACCTTGCCAAGTTTTACATTCATGCACTACATTGAAAACAATATGGTTGAAATGTCGTTTCATCTTAAGTATATTTTTATTGTGATTTAGTTGATGCCGATGCTACATATAAACTGATTTTTGTATTACATGATCAGGAAAAGAAGCGCAGCAAATGATTCAAGCCACAACCTCTACAAATGTACTATCTGATCTCTGTTTCCAGTATAAATCGTATACATGTAAGTTGCTATTCTCCCGGCTTTTGTGAGTTTTAATGTTGTCGCTAGTACACCCATTCCACACTCGAAATACAAGTAACTGGTACATTCTCTCAATTTTTTGTCCCTAAAACCCCATTGTTGGGCCTCTAAAAGTGTTCACATGGGAGACGGATTGAATGACTGAAACCTTCACGAACTTCAACAAAAGTCTAATCGTGTTCAAGCGTCTCCAGCTACTCGCACTCCTGGTGTAGGAAGAAAGTAAATGGCATAACTAAATGATGCAAGCAAGAACGTAAAAATTGGATACATACATGATATTTTTTATTTTTATTTTTTTGCCCTGTGCAAGAATAAACATGGAAAGAACTTTGTAGTAATTATGCGCATGGTTGGAATCAAGTTTTTCCAACATCGACACAAAGCATGCAAAACACTATAATCTTCGAATCTTTAGTTTTTACCTAAGTTCGTTATAAAATCTATTGTGTAATATACGACCTTTATCCATAGATTTCTGTGACATGTTTCAGATGTCTTATCGATATTTAGATGCATTTTCTATAATAACTATATTAGTAATATTACTCATAATCCAACTGAAAAATGTAGGCATAAATATTTCCAGGACGACAAACAGTTACCTCTGTAAGAGACTTTTTTTTTGATGAAAGGTAAAGTGCCATCACATATTCGATAACATAATTCTTTTTTTACGATGTAACACAAGAAGACAATTATTTTCTAAACCACACAAGCACACTTTCTTTATTGCACTGAAGAAAGTAAGACAAAATGTCCACGATTACTTATTACTATTATACAATAAATTCTGTTCAATTTAAGTGTACGTACAAATGTCATTATTGTCACACGTTATATCTTGTTATTTAATCTGCACACTTGCATATATGAAACGGCTTGCTCCTAACTAGTTGGCCCAGATTTGGAAGCAAGAAATTTCTCCGCAGATGACATTTTTTTCCAAGAAAGAATATAAATTGTAAAATGTACATCTTTAATGAGAATAAAAAAGTCATAGAAACATAGTCAATTGGCACTGAATAATCAGCCAGAACATAGACAATATAAGTGAGTAATATATTTAGAAAGAAAAACAAAATAACTTACATATGAAACATCAATTGTGTTCAACAATGCAAATAGGTCAAAATAAAAACTATCTAGGGTGTTATTTTATTTGCATAAAGACATAAGTGGCACTGTGCGTATTTAAGGTACGATATTTTATTCAGATTACAAAAGAAAGTGTAGTGCTAGTCTACAAGCATTGTCAGATTAGAAAAGAAAGGTTACAGCTAGTCTACAAGCATTGTTGTAAATTATTTCTGGAATGTTATACCTTAAGGATAGTTTACATTGCTTAAATGTCTTTCTAGTATCGGTGTAATATTGATACATTCACCTTTACTTTACGTAAGGTTTTAAATTTAAATAATTTTGATGATATCATTTTTGGCTCTGGTCTTGTCAAGGTATGTTTCGAATTTTATGCAGTTATATCGTTTCATCCCCTTCTCTAGGTAAAAATAGATGTACAAAATGTAAGGACAAATTGCATTTATATAGCGTATTTGCTTTTACAGATTTGTATGACCTAAGCCTTCATGTCGATCGATGTGTGAGTGTCAACAATAGTAAGTCTACAAGCTCTTATTCCTTAAAATGTTTTGTTTGTAATGCAAATATGTTTGGTTAATTAATGATGACTGAACTAATGACTTAAAGAGAGAAAAATAGCTAACAGAAAGTTGATTATTTCCTCACATTACTATATGTGTATGAGCGTGTTTTCCAGTGTCGAACACCGGTGCAGGGTAGTTCTATCCTACATCACGCGTGACCTTTATCTTGACTCAAGGACTATTTTGACCTTCAACCGTGAGCATAATGCACACAAAGTAGCAAACACTTCCATATTTCCATCATCACGTGAATATTTTTTCACAGTAATCAAGATAAACATAAACTGCAGCACATGAGCAGTGGTTGAAGTTAAGTGTCTCGCAAACAGGTTGTTTCGCAATAATCAACCCAGATACATGTACGGCTTCTTTATTCGAATATTTCGAGTAAAAAAGACTGTTGCTGTAATCATTATCTTTAAAAATTGAATAATCTCATTATTGTTTCTGAAGGGTAAATCAATTCTAGATCAAAGTTGAATCGAGGACTATTTCAATATTAGTAGTGGTATACTGGACTTTTAGATTTTTATTACTGACACAAGTCACCCTTTCCCCATGACATTAGTATTTTTTATCTTAGTCGTTACATATTAATGCATGCACGGTTGGGTTTACATAATATAATTCACAAGCTAGCGTGAAAAAAGATTTTCACGTTAGCAAAATCGGCGGCTAGCTGTTATCGATTTGCGACAAGGCTATTGTGAACGATTTAACCGTACACTTGAGGAGCGATTATTCGAACATCAATACACGCAAGAATTATTGATGAGGTCTGGGATGCAGGGGGGGGGGGGGGCTAGCTCCCCGAGTGTTCAAATCGTAGAACGATCTCACAAGTCGGTAACACGGCTTCGTTCAGTAATTGCAGCGCTGAACAATGAAATCACACGCGCGATTGGACTAAAATCCGCTGATACGATTCGACGAAAGAATGTCACTGTTGTGAAATCAGTTTCACATCCACCACCGTTAGAATCATTCAGAAACAATTTTGTTTGGTATCTGTATACACCTGCGGAGTTAGAAGGTGGGCAACGTCGTGCTAAAGATCTGGTACGGTCCGTTGATGTATTACCATCTCGGCCTGGATTAGTTTTCCATGGCAACCAACACGTTATTATTTGGCGTCTGTGGATGAGCAATCGGCAAAGTCTCCCGAAGAGCACTTGTGAGATAGGAATTGCAAGTCGTTCCCGCGAATACAGGAATTCCACCAAGAATTAGCGGAATCACAATCGCATGATGCCCGTACGCGTAAGTAGTAATTCCATCTGGTAATATCCATCGCTTGGTATCAAGAGGTGACAAACTCACCTTGGTGCTTTGGTATACGCCTATGGGATGTTGTTTACTCCTGGCCATGTTGGCTGTATGTGTGAATTCGCGTCGCTTGCGAAGACATTCCACATACATCTCGTATGTAAGATCTTTTTTCACAATAAGTCTGGCAACTCTTTTCGCTTTCTTTTTGTTTTCAGATTCGACCACAATCGAATACATTTTAGGGCGCAGTCCCACGTATTCTTCGATAGGATGACCCTTGCACTCGTCTATGAATTTTTCTACGACTTTTTTGTTTGTACCACTTTTTAACGTGTGACCCATGGGATAATCGCTGTTGTCAAATTCATTTACAAGTGTGTTCTTTGCGATATCCGCGTACATATAGCAGGTGGCTATATGCATCAGCAGCGGATCTGTGTCGGTGTAAAGCATCTTGACACGATCCTGGTAAAACGGTTTAATTTTGTCATAGTAAAACTGTTACTTGATCAGCTTTTAAGGATCAAACAGAGACCCGCCAATGTAAATAGGCTTTGACAGCTTTAGTTTCGAATTTATACTTTGCACGGCAATAAGTCGACCATCGCAGATCTTCCGTGAGTCGAATTCCGGGTCCGCGATGAGCCTTCGAAGCTTGTCTGGTTTTGTAAAACGGACAAGGTCGACGCGGATTCGTTTTCGCAGATTCTCCACTATTTTCTCGTATACGGAATTGTTCATTAGTTTTGAAGAATTCCGTTTCAAATTCATTTTTAGCATTCGTTTGCAGATTCGTATTCACCTGGATATAAAGAGCTCTTCAAGCTTTCTGGCGAAATCCCAGCACCCGATGAATTTTACTTACACTCATTCCCAATAGCAGATACAACTGCAGGCTTAGTATGTAAACTATATAGTTGGTTTTCCACCGAAGACTTGGAAGTCTGGTGCATTCGCATACATTGCGTCCGGATTTGTCCACGATCTCGCACTGATACAGGGACAGCCATTCGCGTGGCACCGACAACGCTTTCGATGCCAGCGGTTAGTCGTTATGAGTGTGGTGAAGCTCACCCGCGTACTCTAAGTAGACGTTGTTGCTGCCGTGATCGCGCACATGTTTGTGAATGTCTACATCCGCAGGATCTATCCACGACAACCCACCAACTGGTAGCGGCTGCATCATCGCCCATTCATAAAGATTAATTAAGTTCATATACACGATGTAACTGTTTGGGACCGCCGGGCTATATCCAGCCACGTGTGGGTTATTCGCGCGAGCGCGAGGACGACTAACCATTTACAGCGATTGCATCCCAGGATATTCCCGCTGATGTAAAATAGTGCTCATTTGATGCTGTTGCGATTGCCTGCATAATCAAGTGGCGCATGAAACATCACATGGTATGTTACGCTGGCGCGAGGATTGTCTCGGTTGTCGTACCATTGCTGTTGCTGTAACTGTTTGTTGCTGTTGCTGTTGCAGTTGTGGTTCACTTATAGGTCCTAATAGTGTAAGTTTGTCAGCTTTTCGCAGCTTGCTTGATATTCGTATGCCACTCTTTTACGCGAGTTGTTTTAATTGAATCACAGTCGGCATACTGTTATGTAAGGGAAAATCTTTGTTTAATTGTAATTCCGTCAATACCATCTTTTAGGAATTGTTTTCTTTACCGGGGCATGAAACGGTAATTGCCTCAATCCTGGCTATTATTTAGTTTACTTCTGAATTGTTTTCATCAACGTCGTCGGGGGTATTTCCGCAAAAGGTTTCGCTGCTGTTGAGCAGGCCGATCTTTGACGGCATGCGCGATAATACTCGCCAATAGATCCGCATGGTCAGCAAAGCTGATTACGAGACTTTAATCCGACACCACATTACGTAACGCGAGCAAATGTGATTTACAGTATTCGTAATGGCATGTTGTGCCGCATAGTTCATGTTTTCCAAGGCATACACCTTTGCATTGATTACGTCTTTAATTGCTTTGATCTTTCGTTTTTCGTATTTCTCTTATTTTATCCTTTACATGTTGTAGTACAGAAGTTAACATTTTCTTATCCAGAGGATGGTAGTTGATTTTATAGCCATCAACTCTTCGATACTTTTTTCCATACCCTAATAAGGTGATTTGTATTATTACATCACTATCTGCTAAATAGACAGGTTCGTTTTCAAGCTCTGGACCAACTAGATAAGTTCTCAACTAATATGTAATTTCCTTCAACCTCAACGCACTGCCATTAAATACTGCCAATTTTCCATTTTAAAGTTGTACACCAACATGTACATTAAAATTTACAGATTTGTATCCAATAATATTAAACGTTTTGTGGAACTTATACATATAATCCATATATTCCATTCTTTGATGAAATATATCTTTGGTAAATTTATCACATAGAGACAGGTGTTTTGTTTCTAGCCCGTTTAATGATTCTTCGTAATACTTCATATCACGGTCGGTGATTATGTATGCCATTGCTAAATTAATGCTAAAAGCATTTCTCTAATTAATTTGTTCTTGGTGATTTTCGCAAATGCTCGAATATTGGCTCGATGTCATCGTCATCGTCATAATCATTATAGTATTCGCAATCTGTACCAGGCTGTGATGCCAACGTTAGCGACTTTTTTTTCTTGCACAATATCATATAATGTTTTTGAAGGTCGCTTGATATATTTTCCTCCAAGTTGGCATCGCTGGTTTTCCAAGATAATTCCTAAGTTGATTAATTTATCAAGATGCTCCGGATACGTGTAGTATGTTTAGTCTCACAGAAAATGAATTTCCACATTGTAGTATAATTACAATCCATAATCGGGCATGACTGAAAACTTCACTTGTGGCATTTCCAGTAATAGTGGATTTGCAAACAGTAACTGTTTACAGAACCACACACGTGGCCAAAAGGTGTAGTTGTTTTTTTTCCCAATAACTATGATCGCAAATCGATAACAGCTAGCCGCCGATTTTGCTACGTAAAAATCTTTCCTCCCGCTAGCGTTTAAATTATATCTTGTAAACCCAACCACGCATGCATTAATATGTAACGACTAAAATAAAAAAATAATAAAGTCATGGTGTATAGAAGGGCTGACTTGTCCAAGTAGTAAAATCTAAAACTTCTAGTATTCCACTACTTTATTTTTTGTCTGTCTCGATTAATCTTATTGATAAAAGTGGACTTTATTGTTTGACCTGTTCACGTTTGTGTCATGGCACAAGCTATCTGCAGTACACAATGTGGACGCTGTAGAATGCTATTACCATAGCCGTTTCGAATACTGTTCCTTGAAAGCTAAAATGTGTTTAAACGTCATTTAAATTTTATATTGAAGTATTCAGTCTAAACCTAACTTATTACTCTATATCATAAGGTATGGAGAGTTTCAAATGTTTTTGTTTGTTTGTTTGGAAGTTGTATCAGTATTCACAATACGCCATTTTGACTTGGACCCTCGTTTTTCGTTCAGAAATGTGAACGAAGAATCCTTCATTATGATTCAGTGTAGGATAGGAAAATTCCACCCTCGTGATCAAACTTTTGAGTTACACACTCGGAAAAGAGTCGGGTCTGACGAAAAATTCTGACCCTCGGGTGGAATTTTCCTATTCTACCCCGATGCATATGAAAGATTCTTTTAATCTCATACGCATAGACAAATACAGATAGCAAATAGTTGTGCTTCTTACAAGTATTACTTTCAAGTGGAGTCAACATTGAAATAATGCTCCAATTTTTCGAAAAAAAGTTTTTAAAAATCTATTTTTATTTTACTACTAGATTTTAATATGTCAAATCAACTATTTACAAAATAAGTCGAAATATAATTGCAATGACTTTCTTCTTAAAACGAATAAAATGATGAAATACAATTTAGCATACTTGACCACCTAGCTACGATTTGTCTTATATAAACCAACTTCAAAAGATATAGCTGTCGTCATTAACATTCCTAACAGGCTTTCAACTGCAATTTGTATTGTATCGTGAAGAATTATTTAAAATAAAATAGGAATAAACTCAAATTGATACTATTAAGCAATATCTGCACAAACAAGAACGACAGTAACAGTTCAATTCATTTTTGAACGATATCCACGTGTTGTCAACCATGGTATAGAACAAAAGCAGCTGATTCAGATCTAAGCAACAAAACCGCGATCTATTAAACATCTTCAAGATGTATCTTTGACTTTATCGACGAGCATGCACAAAAATCTAAATCATTTATCCAAGAAAGTCTGTTCCAGTGGTAAACACAGAATAAATTCCAATCTCCAGAGTGCATGTGTTCCCTGTTAAATATGTTTAGGAGCTAGGTCAGCATCTTTGAAAGCCATTTCGATCTATTCTCCATTAAACAATCACGTGACTTTTTTAATCTACCCCCCCCCCCCCAACAAATTATGGCAATAAATAATTGTGTAGGACGACGTAGAGAAAGTATTGTTTCCGTCAAAAAAGTTTATCTGAAGTTACAGTCATGTTGGCGTAATACAAAACTTTCTTTGCAAGTTTGGAAATTATAAACAGTCTCAACTTTTCTGGTTCAAATTTTATTTAAAGAATTAAAGTATATTCATATCACGATTTTTATGCAATATTATCTTTCTTTCCCCACGACGATTGAGACGATTGTAACCACTCAAAGTTTCTCTCTTAGAAACAATTATATACAATTTTACTTCACACAATACACTATGTTTTATGTTACCTTTATAAGCACACACTGAGGCCCGATAACTGCGCATTGGATGCATGTAAACTTCAGATTACCTAAGAATCACATTGAGATGGCTTTGCTGTATAAACCTGGTAATTTTCTGAAAAACTTTTATCTCTCCCAAATACTTTTTAAAAAAAGACTCTTGTTTATAGTGTGGCATTACCTGGCAGACCTACAGCATATAAACGAAGAATGCAGAAGAAGAATTCTGGACCATATGAATGGTAAGAATAATTGTCTGTTTTTCTATTATGCAATATAATACAGTGCAATGCAATCCTGCAATGCAATACGATGCTATCCAATTGAGTGTAATTCATTTAAATGTCCTACAGTACTATACCAGACCATACTATATCATATCATACCACACCAAACCACATTTCACCCGATTGCAACAATTTATGCAATGTTTTTGATTTTTTTTTTTGCACCATAGCTTCTGAAATAAAACCCGTTTGTCATTGAGTTCGCAATATCAGGAATGGGTGGGTGTAAGAAAGAAGAGTTCGGTGATATAACACACATGTATTATGATGCATTGCACTTTATTACAGGTATTTTCCATAATTATGAAAACTCATCGAACTGTCATTGCACAGGACATGATACCCATCATGACGTCATACATCTTCGTAAGTATAAAATCTTATCCATACTTTCATAATTGAGCAGTTGTTTTTTCTTTTTCTGGCAACATCTCTTTAGTTATGAGTAACATGCTAAAAGTTGGAATCGTTACAGTTTTAACCTTTGAAAGTAAAAAACCTGTGGTTCATATCACAATCATCTCTAAGTTCCATAAGACGGTACAAGGGATTAACAAATAAATAGTTAGGTACAAACATGTTCATGTGCTTTGAAATCAATCAATAAAACAATCAATCAATCAATCCATCCACCCATCCAGCCATCAGTCAATCAATCAATCAATAAATCAATGAGACTGAAAACACGAGTGCTCCTGACAAAGCGCACGTTTATAATGAATATAATAAAATAAAACATGGGTAACATTACTTGAAATTACTCTGGACCAGTAGATTTAAAACCAACAGTAAGATTCTTCTTGAATGCACACGATACTTACCTGGATACATCTCTCTGTCTCCTTTTATGCATACACATGTCTTTATGCTTTCTTTAATGTACTTTGTACCGTTCATGCTGGACTTTGCTCTTACATATTAAAATTTTATAGGTATTGACCATTATGCCAATATGGAACTGGCGCTAATTGTATGGACATTAAAATAAGTTATTAATAGTGGTTAGTATATTGAGAAAACTAGCACACTTGTAGAGTGTAAAATTGTACGATCTTTTATTGCGTGGAAGAATCTAATTAGAAACATTAAAAACAAAATATCACACATAGATACATTTTAATTCAATCCATCTTAACATATTAATTAATCTAGTACAGCGGATAAACTTGCACAAAATTCGAACAGTTGATTGAATAATGTTAATTAACACATTAATCGAACCTGTAGCACAGCCGCAGAACTTAGCACAGAGAAGAGCAAATAATTCGAAACTTTTTTGCAGCACACAAATAAGGGCACAAAGGTACATTGTGATAAACTCAAACCTTATTGAGGGATATAATAACATTAATCATATATCAATAGACATGACTCAAGTTGAAGTAAGCAAGGAAGAAAACAGATTAATCATAGATGGAAAGAATATTTGCAAAAGGATAACCCCCCTTCCCCTTAAATTGACAGGAGATTGGTAATATCAGGCAAATAGGTTCAAATGATCCAGTACTTTACAAATTGGAAGGGATAGGATATAGAGGAATTATTTTATGAACAAGGGTAATCTATATTTGACAAATAAGATGACATATACAAGGTAGAAAAGATTTTGAAGACAACAAAATGAACAATAAAAATGATGTACTCGTGACATGGAAGGGTATGATAAATCGTTTAAAAGTTGAGAACCAGGTGAAAAAATAATGCCATTAAAATGACTGATGAAAAGAAAAAACCCCAAAACAAAACAGAGTATTAGAAAGTAAATAAGTTAAGACACACAAAGCTTGCTAATTTGTATTGATCACAAAACCAGAGGGAAAAGGGAAGTTAATCCATAAGCAACATAAACGATATGTATGAAAAACGCGACGAGGCGATTACAAATATATAATACACTAGCTGGATAATAAATGGCGTTACAGAAGAAATATAGGAATATAACATTAAAACAAATTTAGCTGAATTTTACACATTTCAAAAAGCTGTAAAACAAAGCCGCCAATGTAAAATACTACAAACTGACTTGCAAGATCTTAAGCAACGTAAAATGTAATGAAAATCACATGGATGTTGCTGCAATGGTGAGAATATTTAAACTTCTTTCAAGTTCAGTTCAAAGAATGCATAACATCTATTCACACAGCTACTGAATCAACTATGCATTTTCGCTGAACAACATATCTACAATGTACACTTTTAATTCATCCCTAAAACCTTAAATCACAAAGAATTACGTCAAGAGTGACCAACATCAGTTGCGTTAGGAAAAACCTTTACAGCATATGGATGAAGTAAGAACAAGAAAACCTTTCATAGTGTGTCGATACACAGATTTTGAAGATTCAGTTTTCAGAGGACGTTCATTTGAGTCTTAGTAGTAATTCAAATTAAACTATATAAATAAATGTTCGAATCAGCATTTGCTGTTATTGAGCCCAATGATGCAGAATGCATGCATGCGAAGCACAATAGGTTGCTTTGAAATGTTATAAATGCAAAAAAGATAAATCTGATAGGGGAAATTAAAACAGGAAATACTACATACCAGAGATGTAAAGAGTGTGCAATAGAAACGAGGTTACGATTATATTTCAATGGAGGAAGTGAAAATATTAGAGAGGAAAATCGGCAGAAAATATTATATTTGTGTGGATAAACAGTAAATAGAGGATCAAAGTATGTACATAAGAAAGCAAAGTGCGTACTCAATTTTTAGCAAGAAAAAGCTAACACTTTATTAAAAATAAATGGACTTAGCTAGGTTTACCCACATACTCAGACACTCTACTGGTTGGTAGACATCGAAGACTCGCCTTTGGCGGACCCTAAAAAAATGGTGACAACATTAGAGGACTCCAGTGCTGAAGCAATTGATTCTACTGCTCTGTGTTTTCACTTCATGGTACCTCACCTCCGGCGATGAATTACAGCATAATAAGTACAGCACCTTATACTTATACTGCAACATTTTTTCTCATGTGCAATTAGACATTTTGATAGCTTCATTTTAACATTTAACAATGATAACTATGAAGATATATAGATATAGAAACGCCATAAAAGAATATCGACCATGGAATAAAAAACAACCATTTATATTGATAATATTAGTTCCAGGAGCTGCTACTTTTTCATTTTTGCAACAGGTTATGTTCTTTAGAAGAAATACCTAAAATGCGTTATTTAGCCTTCAAGAAATCCTGGCAAACCTCATACCTTCAAAAAGAAAATGCAAATAAAACTTCTACTAGTGCTAAAACAAGGTAAAATAATATTAGGTATAGACAGAGCAAGTGTTAATATTTTCATTAGTATCGCCAGAATGGTTACACCCTTGTCTTTGAATATTAGTTTTTGTCTTTCTCTGGGAAGGAGTTGACCTCTTATCATTTCTTAAAATTTGTCTCTGTTGAACTTATGATTATTTTCAAATGTTTCCATATTAAAACTTAGCTATGACCTCAATATTGGAACTGTGTGTAGTTCAATTTGTAATATATTTTTCAGGATCAATGGGTTCTTTCTTAATTTTTCGTTCAGGTCTATTTATCTGTTCGTCACGATGTTTGATTATTATTTTTAAAAAAACCATCTATTTATGAAGCGGGAATTTTAAGAGATTCGTTTTAGCTTCTTTTCTCTATTGCGTCTTGTGTGGTAAATAACTTTCCCACACTTTCTTCTTTTTTAGCTCTCACTTTTCACTTTGAGCCACCTTCCAGAAAGCTTCGTCTTATTTACCAATTAATTCACGCAAAAAAGCATTTACTTTTCGTAATCCTCATATCAGTCAAAATGTATTCTAGGATTGCATACCTCTAGTACCATGTATTGATACCTTTGTGCAACCATAGGCTTTAATGGGTATTTAGAACGCGTCTCTGAAGTTGTGCCCTGTACAGTTGACGCTCCGCATCCGTGCTGACTTTTGGTCCGCCACTGCTACGTCGCTGTGCCGTTTCGTCTGTTTTTTCTAAGTCTATTTAATCTCTAGTGAAATTCATATAGAAGTAGGTTCTAGATGTAGGTTTACTAAATCTAAGAAATGCATATTCTTTTATAAAATTAGATCATCTAAAATAGATCATCTCTATTGAAAAAGGTGCTGAAAGTTTTGTACCACCATTTTGGATGATCCTAAACTAAACTGGATCACAGGATCTGTCTTTGGATACGGTATATATTTCGCCATTTGTATCTCTGTACGTACCTCTTGCATATTTATTTACAAAGTCCAAGTCCACTTTATAATCAGAACTTACGAACATGTTCTTCAATGTAATTTCATTTTTTGTTACAGGTTATTGTCTAGCGTCAAAGCCTATATTTTGTTTTGCAAAACGACACGAAAGATTTAAAGTATTATCAACTTGAATGTGATATTCTGTTGACTTTATATCGTCATCATCATCATCAACGTCATCATCATCATCATTATCATAATCATCATCATCGTAAGTATGATTTTAAATTTCTTTGATTTCGAAATGTCTACCACACTATGCCATTTTTTCTTTTTCTTTTGTTCTTTTTGTTGCTAATTTTGATAGAGAAATGGGCAAGTCACAACTTAAAAAAGAATTTTGGGATTTATTGAAGACGAAAATAGGAATAACTCCATTTGTACAGAAATTAGAGATTATAAACACGAATTGAACATAGCTATTGCAAATGGAACATACGAATACATGACAGGAAAACTGAACTAAAAAAGAGCAAGAATAATAAGATAAGAAAGAAATCAAGAGGGCGTATGAAATCTTTGCAAATAGTAGAGCTGATAATATTTTCAAGTCATTGTCAGATATCGTAATTTATAGTGTGCCATCAATAATTAGAACATTGTTTCCATTCGACAAGATGGACAGTTTGCAAAAAGAACTGAATGATGACTACTTGAGATCAAATAAAATTAGATATTTCACTTCATTTGTCATTTAAGCGAGATTTACCTCTATCTTCATTGAGTGATAGTTTGATAACATTGAAACGTATACATCTCAATAGGCGAACATACAATTCAGAAACTGAAAATACTGAAACTTTTTTCTTGTGCTCTAGGCAATATTTTCCTCGAAGGCATTTTATCATGTTAGGCCTGTTATCTCCAGCTATAATACATTAAATATTTGACCACTGAAACCATTTTTTTTGTTGATCAGTATGAGACAAGTCAAAAGAGGCACATTAAATGAAATTATCTATGTCTAAGTTATTTTTTCTAATACTTTTATCTTATGTAAAGTTTCACCATCTGCGGTAGATGTTAGTATATGGTACATGTGATCTTTAATGGCGCGTCTGATTTGATGTCTTTCCAGTATGCGCGGGAAATTATATGACTAGACATGTTAATTAATCTAACAGTTTCATTACTGTGTTACCGTTTTCTCATATACTTTTAGTGTATCTGTTATAGTGATCTCTGTTTTCATTCTTCCATATTTTATTTTGTTATGAAAATGCTTGCGGTATCTTCTCATTCTGCAAAATTCAGTTAGGTATATCTCTTCTCCACATTTTGAAGACGTCTTGGAATCTATATCCTTTTTAACCAGATTAATTTCAAATTAATTTTCATTATTCAGGGTAACATTAGATTTCATCTTGCTACTAACATTTTAACTTCTTGTTTAGTTCCAAATTTCAATGCAAAATAAACGAAATATAGTGAAAACAAAATCAAGACGAATTTTATGTTAGCAAAGAATTTAAAACAGTAACTTCACAATAGTCCAAAAATTTACCTAGAGTTAAAGTTAGAAGACAACCTCGAAAGCGTTGCAGAAATTTAAAAAAGCCAAAGCTGAACGTTTGAAAAAAGAGCAAGCGTCTACAAAATCAGTAGATGCTGAACGTGAAGGAAATAAAACAAACGGAAACAGTGGAATTTATTATTTGATAGATAGTGGTATAGCTGATTTTAGAATATTGTTCATGTGGACAAAATGCGAAGTTGTTTCTTTACAAATTTTTCAACATTGCATCTTCCTGCATAGTGTGCAGGACGTCTACTCCATGAGGACCGATCTAGTTGTAAACACCATTGGATTTAATAATGAACAATCGACTAAAGCACATTGTGACAAGACTTCATCTACATACAACCCAGTATCAGAGATGGTTTAACTTTACTGGTACTAAATATAATAGCTTTTACACACAGACAAATGTCTAGAGAAACAAAGACATTTTCAGCTCAGTTTATCATGCAGTACTTAAATTTGCTTTCCCAGGTGCACATAGAATGCTTATAAATAAGTTGCTTAAGATTTCTCTAGGTTCACCATCAAACATTGATACTGAAGAAGTTGAAATTTAATAATTCCATTTTCACTTAGTCAGTACACAATCGATTACCTTATAGCACATGGACTTCTAACGAACACAATTTGTAATACAATGCAAACAAATATAACATCAAATATACATTGCTTAAATACTTTAAATTATTCCTTTGAAAAAAAGCTGTTTAGGTTTACTATTGGTCCACCATCAACAATTCATATTGAAGACGTTGTATATTGAAGCTAGGCAAATAGCGTGACATCTGCAATAACAGAATTGCAAAGCATCTCTGAAGTACAATGAATGCATCTTCGATGCAATCTTTACTGTGCAGGCACAGTACATGAGTACCTGTGGAGCAGTATAGTAACATTTCTGCTTTGAAAAACAAACCATACAAAGATTGCATAGCACTTATGAGGAGAATGTGAAAGTTGCAACAGTACAAACAACACCAAAGGCGACGCATGGCACAACACGTACATCTATAAAGTCCAAGATATCACTTTCATAAATCAATGAAAAAGTATCAAGTACGCCGTGGCTGGAGCAGATGCACCTTTAGTGCAACACCGTTCGATCCTGCACATCCTATAAACGTTGTTGCCCAGTCGTTGGCTCTACACCAGAAGGCTGGATGGACAACGACAATATACTTATCTTGAGACTGCAAACAATTAACTATATAAAATGATACAGGAGATTGAAAACAATGGTTGTATGAAATACACAATAACATTCAAAGATTTAAATTTTGTTGAGGCAGAAAAGGAAACAATTTCAGTTGGTATAGATGTTTCTGCAGCTGCATTGTCTACTGTGAAAATAGTTTCAGACACATTTGTTCTTGTAGCTGTTTTTGATGTCAGTACAACGATTGTAAGTATTGCTGCAAAAGCCACTAAGAAATAATTGATTTACAATACAGGTTAAAAAGGGATGAAGTAGTAATATCTGTCATCACCATGTTGATCAGTGTTGATGACACTATAAGCAAAGCGATCAGTGACAATTGTTACGACTCTGTGGTTTTAAAATAAGAAAGTGAAACGAACAAATCAAGTAAAAATCAACAACCAATTTATGTCTAGACAATTAAAGTGAAAATTCAAAAGACACTTACAGTAACGTGAATTAAATCCAAATAATCCAATAATCCTAAGTCTCCTAATCACAAGTTCTAAATATAGAATGTTCCGAATGAATGACTGTATCCTTGAATGTGTTGATGTGCCAATAGTCTTTAATGTCCTGATGTGCCATCAGTCGTTAAGGTGATGATGTGCCAAATGTAGTACTTCAGAATATCTGTGAATAAGTTCACATAAATCCCAATATCATCAATTCAAAATCCAAAATCCAAAAGTCTATGAGGACTTATATAATCCAATGAATATTTTAAATAATTCCTCTATCTGAATTTGAAATGATGTTTCACAACTGGAATATTTCTTTAAAGACTCATGTTAAGGTCGAAACTGAAATACCCTCCACTAAACTTGGTATATATAAAGATAGGTCACATAACAGAATGTTCGAGAATATTATGGTGTATGTGATTTTTGACACTTAACTGTAAAGGAAATTCTTGTTTTATCTGTAAACAATATAAACCTTGACCTCAAATTGAATCAACAACTTGTTTACCAAAACCGTCCTTGAACTCAAATACTAAGTAAACAACCTAATTCAAGGACAATAGCTAAACATCTCAACGTTATACATAACATTAAGGTTTAAGCAGATATTAAAGTCAAGAAACATTTATAATTTCCTAAAATAGTTATAATATTATATAAACATCATACATCATACATAACACAATGAAATAAGCCATGAGGAATTTATTTTGACCCCCATGCCGAGAGATAAAAAACGCAATAAATAATATATATATATATATATATATATATATATATATATATATATATATATATATATATACACACACACATATATATAACATATGTATAGTATGTACTCTGTATCATTGATACCACGAGATGTATAATTATTTATACAACGAGTGGGATATCAAAGATACAGCGTACATACTATATATATATATATATATATATATATATATATATATATATATATATTTTTTATTTAGATCGCATACAAATACACATACTTGCATTTCCAACGGAGTTAAGATTGACTGCAGGGAATTGTGTATTGACGGAGTGAACTCTTAACATCACTGCCCAGTGTGTCCGCTACAAAATATAGTTCTGTACCTATTGCGGCTATTCACAATTCTCTTTGCAAATTGATAAGTTGCTTCTTTTATTTTTTTTAGCTTCTATTTTCATTTATATTGATTAAATAAATATAAGACACACTTATGATTTAAACATGAAAGATAGTTTAAGTGAAGAAAGTAGAGCACTACAAACACAGCATTGTTAGCCTCTTGAACACTGAACGCGCAGCTATTCAGTCACGGTCGAGTATATTAAACGAATGTGGAATATAGACTAAGCTAAATGACGAGCCAACAAGAGGTAATTCAACATTTAAATTTATTTACAGTTGATCCAAGTCATTATTATGCTTTAATTAACATTGCTACCGAACATAAGATTGTTTTTATCCTCCATCTCTCTCTTTCCCTTTTCCGTTGGTCGGTTTATCTGTAAATTTTACCATCATTCACAGGTCCAGAGACATCGTCGCATGACAGGCGAAAATCCGCTACGCTCGTTTTTTCACGGATTTTCGCAGGTATCTTGTGACGATGGTCCAGAGAGAGAGAGAGAGAGAGAGAGAGAGAGAGAGAGAGAGAGAGAGAGAGAGAGAGAGAGAGAGAGAGAGAGACTGTGGTAAAACTGATAAACTGATATGATGAGACAGATGAACCAACAGAGAGAGAGAGAGAGAGAGAGAGAGAGAGAGAGAGAGAGAGAGAGGGGTGGTGGCAGTTTGGAGAGACTTAGCATAAGATATTTTTTTATTGTCCATCCCTATGTTTCTCTGTGAGTTGATTAGTCCTCTGCCTGACCAACCAACACAGAGAGAGAGAGAGAGAGAGAGAGAGAGAGAGAGAGAGAGAGAGAGAGAGAGAGAGAGAGAGAGAGAGAGAACGGCCTTCGGGTATTGTAATAATTAAAAATAATGTTTTTAGAACCCTAATATTGGTTTGAAAAAAAACAAAAACAAAGCATTAAATATATTACAGTATGTGTGTGCCTCCTAACCAAGAATTATACCGTACAGTCTCGACAGGCTATTGGAACTTTGTATAATTTTTATTGTGAACACTGTAGGATAAACCCCATGAAAAGTGTAAGCATACCATTACGACGACCCAGGTTCTTCTAGGTTACTTGGTGTAAGTTCAATTTCAAGGGTTTCATCCAGCTCAAATTCTTTTTTTTCTCTCTCTCCATATATTTCCACCTATTTGTGTCCCTTATGCATGAGAGAGAGAGAGAGAGAGAGAGAGAGAGAGAGAGAGAGAGAGAGAGAGAGATAAAAGGGAAAGCAGAGGGGGTTTCAATGAAATTGTGTACCATGTTTAATTCATTTAGAAAACGGGGATTATTAATATTTTTCGCGTTATTTTATTATGTCGATAATGATTAATAAGTGGAAATTTAGCACTGATCTAGAGAGTATCGAAGCAATAACCACTGTTTATATATGCGTATTCATGCGCCTGGTATATCAAATTGCTTTATACCATCACTTTAAAAGGCATGCTATTTTCAATGTATGTGGTATATATATATATATATATATATATATATATATATATATATATATATATATATATATATATATATATATATATATATATATATATATATATATATATATACAGACCTAAAAGACATGTTGGAAGGAAAGAAAATGAAATTGAAAGAGAAAGTGGTATCGGAAAAACGTCCACAAAAAACACAAGTTGAAAAGAAACACTTTAAGTATATGATTAGCCTTTGCAAAGCAAGATAGCTATATTATAATGGATGGTCTTCCTATAAGAATTTGTTTTTTTTTTAAATCCAATTTACAAGAGAAATGCTAACTATCAATTTCATTAGAGAGAATAGATTGTATTTTTGTTCTACAACATCACTGACAAGAATAAAGCAAGGACTTTAAAGATGGACTAACTGCAAATGGTAACAGCGAAGAAAGTATTGATCTTGAATGTTTGAAACACAACTCAAAGGTTATAATTAGTCCTAGTAACAATTGCAAAGAATATATCACCAGCTTCAATCCTAACGGTTTTAGAATGAAATAACCAGCGAACTGTACATAATCTACTGAATCAGATACAGTTTACGGGTTGTTTAAACGAACAAATCTATACAATTTCATCGATGAAATAAAAAAAGCTAAAAATTACACAAGTGGCTATTATTCGTGTTTTCAAGACCGTTAGAAAAGTTCTTCCCAAAGAGTTTGTTTTGTTTACAATAGTAATGGCCATTATACACAATGAAAAAACCAGTTATTGTTGACCAATTGAATATCAACATCAGATACGAAGACGGAATGGTGTTAGATGTTTACTGCACGCCCTTAAGGTGTACTTTCCACTTTAAGAAAGTAGCGTCCATCGTGTGTAGCATGATTAGATAGATATCTCTTATAGGTCCTGGCGATTCTGTTTCAAAGATGCTACTCAGCTCTTCTTTTAACATTAAGACAAAAACAGATGAAAAAGTCGCTGTAGGTCAATCAATTAACAGTGACATCAATCTCAGAAATAAAGGCATTACCAATCTAGTTGATCTGGTAAACACATTTGATGCAGGTAATATAAATTTTGTGCAAAAACAAGTTGATACTCAAATAAGTAAGGCATGGATTCACAAGTTATTATCAGCTATAGAACAGAGTGGTATTGACAGAATCAACAAGATCTCAGATTTACAAAAATAGATTGATTAGAACATAAAAAATGCTTTAAAAGCACAAGCCGTGTTCAAACACAAATTCAGTACTTTGTCTAGTGGCGTACAAGCCCTACAAATAATAAGTGAAAGAGCAATTCAGTACCTATCTACCTCCAATATGTACAACCGATCGAGCAGAGGATAACCAGTGAAATAGTTGCACTGAAGAGCGACACGGAGAAAATAAAAGTGAATCACTTGAAAACGTTGTCACTTTACAGTCTCAAATAGAACACTGACGGAGAGATTTTAGTAATGAAATTAACGAAAGCGACCAAGAGTGTTAAAGTATGAGAAATTATTTTAGCACACAAATTATGACAAACAAAGAGTGTGGTCACTATTACCATTTAAAAAAAACAATGCTATTGAACGAGGAGGAATACTGAATGATAAATTGAGAATAGTGAGACCAGAAGCTCTCAATGCACACTATTCTGGTACTGACGCTGTACGGATTGTAGTATATGGAAAGAGGTTTAAAATACCACTTGACGTTCAGATATTAGACGTTCATTGTCCATTGTATCCTTGTGCTATTGCTCTGGATTTAAGATTTAAGATTTAACATAACAATTGCAAAAGCTACTGATGTGAAGGAAGTTGGAAACCAAAGCTACAAACTGGAAAACATTTGCTTGCAGTAAGATACGATTACCTGCAATCGGTTAATGATAAGTACGGAAGTGCAAACTCTTTCTTGTAAGACTACATTATTATAGAGAGAGTCATCTAAATTGCAGCCCATACAAATTTAACGAACCTCACACTTAGTTCTCCAAGGATGAGTTTAAAGGGTGTTTGGGACAATGTAAAAAGAGTGGAGAAATCGTTCCTGAAAGGTTTATCAACTCAGCAAATAACAAAGGCACAGTGACTATAGAACGTTTGGCAAATATGGAATATTTCCAGGGTTTTCAGCTCATACAAAAGTTTACAGAAGCCATTAAGCGATGAACAAAAACACACACAAATTAGTAACGCAAGTGTTAGCAATTTTTACACCGACAATCATTGCAACTGGCTTGATCTGAGAAGTACGCACGATAACATATTGCATGGTAGTGTCTTAAGTGTACTAACGTGCAATAAGTTATTCACTTTCAAAGTTATTGAAATAAAACTGTAGATGTTTACAAAATGTATATTTGTTTCATGTCTGATGATCAGGTGAATATTAAACACAGCCCGCTAAGATCAAATATGTTTGTAGAATCAATATATAGTGGCACTTTTATCTACGCATACATGTATTTGAAAAGCCTCATAACATGATTATTTGTGGGGTGACTAATTGTAGTAAAATATTGTTGCTCTAAGTCTTCCTGGGACTGTATGCAAAGACTTTTTCGTTTCCATCGTTATCATCTGTCCAACTTTTATGTTAATTACGACTTAAAATAGAAAGTGGTTGCTGAAAGATGAACGGGTGATAGCGATAGATCCTGAAAATAAATTGGATAAGTGTTAAAAGTTTCTGTTTTATATCGATCAAGTTACAAATACTTTGTTTAACATTAATGATCACGGGAATTTTGATGACGGAAAAAACAAAGCAATTATCCCCAACTAGTCTATATGTATGTGGTAGACATTTTGAGCAATGTGTCAGGATGATGTGATCGTATAAAATTACAACTCAGTAATCAAAGATTTTAGAGGAAATACGCGTATCTTTTAAAGCTAGGACAAAAATGAATGAAAACTGTTTTTGAAGAAAACCGTATTATTCCACTTGAAATGAAATGAAAAATTGTACATACTTTAAAACCAAACCAAAGAAACAAACTTTTGAGAAGACTTAATTATCTGTTTCACTGTAGAGTACTTGTCCGTAAGGTAATTTGTTAATGTTTCTCAACCAAAAAGCGACTGTCGTCATATAAAGACAATTATACTTTTGTCATTTAATAGAATGCATCATGTTAAATGGGGAGATGCATTTCCTGCTAATTATCTTTGTGATAACAAACAATCTTAGTATATTTCGAATTTTAAATTATTTAAAACTATACAGTTTTATTCCTTTACATCTTTGTCAGTCCTAAATGAATGAAGTTTTGATCTTAGCTCATAAAGTTCTTTAATTGTAACACCATTTAACTCATCCATGAAAACTTTCTTATTCATTTGTTGGATACCAAACAAGCTGTCCTTGGGATTGTTACTAGTGTCATTGAACTTAATCTACTCTTTCATGTGGGTATACAGTTGTTCTGTTTTAGCACAGATGCATCAAGATTCCGTATTTGTCATGACTTATCTCAATCTATCATCTTGTTTGTTTTTTTAATTTATTGAAAATATGTACTCGTCCACCAATCATTTGGATTGCTCTGATACTGTAAATCTGCCGTAAATTGGTCTGGTTAATTAGGTTTTCTTGTTATTCAGTCTGACTTGCAACAAATCATCATCAGTAATTGTTTCTGCTATCCCCCCCAAAAATATGTCTTTGTGCATTTGAAAATAAAATTCATCTGTACATATTGCACTCTTGTTCTTTTTGTCAAATTCTCAATTTGTTTCCCAAACACTGACCTGTACATGAGATTGAGGAAGTCGTTATCAAAATTCTTGTTAGTTTCTACGTCTAATATATAACCAGTATCACTATTGTCGTGTATTTCAAACAGATTTTCTTCTTATCACTTAATGTCTTCATCATTTACCCATCTCAAATTTTACCGGTGTATTGACTCAAGGTGCATTCGTAAAAATGCGCGTTCTTGGAGTACTGGATATATGATTTTGACTTAGACTCATCGAACTCTACATCATTTGTTTCGATAGGACTTAGATATACTCATATGCCATGTTTTGACAAGACCCATTATATTTGCTTTAAAATGTGTGTGTACCCAAACTGGTCTGGAACACAAGTCCATGGATGGCGGTTATTCCATTCTTTTGAACAATTTCTAAGAATTTTCCACGTGTCTAGTTTGATCACAATCCATAAACATTTGTTTGCCGTGTAGTGTTCACATCCACCCATTAACGGACAGACGACGGACAATAACAACACGCCGTCGAATGCGCTCGAAAGGTCAGAAAGGTCAGTAAAGCTAAAGAACGGATAATGAATTTCACAATAAACTCATTTTGACGTCTATATTTTGTAGTTAAGTGAAAGCTATTTTTGAGGGCTTTGCCCAGGCTGTGACTATTAATTTTGAGACACACACTTTCTATTTAATTGTTCTTCCATTTTATTTAACTGTATACGGCAAATATTTAGGCTGATTCTTTTATATGATATAAATCTTCTTTCATTGCAGAAAATTTGAATCAAGAGGAATGTACAATAAATCATCAAACCTACAAATGTAAGTGAGCACTAAATGGGTATACATACACACACACACACACACACACACACACACACACACACACACACACACACACACACACACACACACACATATATATATATATATATATATATATATATATATATATATATATATATATATATATGAAAGTAAAGCTGAATAATAAAATACAGTGCACATCTGGTGTGAAACCAACGCAAGTCCTTTCGTAATCCACCGCTCAAGAGCATAGAGCTACAAAGGACGATTACACAAACGAAACTAGATCAAACCACAATAACGTAATTACTTTACATAATCTACATGATGTCTGGCTGTGCATATTTGCTGTGCATATTTGCAACACGAAACAATAAAAATGAATAGAATGAACAAGAATGTATGGCGATACTTGTTACGATGCACCACAAGAGGACGCTCGCATAGCGGAAAGTCGCTAGAACAAAGGAATCTAGTTGATGACGTAAGCAAGTAGATCGGCCATGAAAGATTTGCGTCAACTATTGGGTTGTCGACAGCTATAAAAACCTTTTTTTCTCAGATATAGTATTTGGTTTAATTGGCGATTACTAAACCAGTTTGTTCAAAGGCAGGTAGTATTCCAAAATTGTGTTGTGACCACTTTAAAACAAAACTAAAAATAATATGCATTTGTTACATCTGATTGTTTAAGTTTTTTTTCACAGAAGATTGGTAATTAAGACCATGAGTTTGAGAAAGAGGATTATTGGTACGAAAATGTGATTTTGATAACTTATAAATTTCTTGCTATCTATGCACTGAATTTGCCCTTTGATTCACATTGATTTAGGGAAGAAAACGTGGAACGAATACACTTCATCTTAATATTGCACCAAGTTATCCCTAGTGGATGTCGCAAAACACTGACCAACCATTGAATCGTGACCACTGCTTAAAATGATCTTGCCACACAACGCCACAAACCAGTTGTAGCTGTATGTAGACCTTAAAATCCGAGAGACATGCTAGTCAGGCCAAAATCCGAGAGACATGCTAGTCATGCCAAAATCCGAGAGACATGATAGTCAGGCCAAAATCCGAGAGACATGCTAGTCATGCCAAAATCCGAGAGACATGCTAGTAAGGCCAAAATCCGAGAGACATGGTAGTCAGGCCAAAATCCGAGAGACATACTAGTCAGGCCAAAATCCGAGAGACATGATAGTCAGGCCAAAATCCGAGAGACATGCTAGTCATGCCAAAATCCGAGAGACATGATAGTCAGGCCAAAATCCGAGAGACATGCTAGTCATGCCAAAATCCGAGAGACATAATAGTTAGGCCAAAATCCGAGAGACATGATAGTCAGGCCAAAAATCCGAGAAACATGCTAGTCATGCCAAAATCCGAGAGACATGATAGTCAGGTCAAAATCCGAGAGACATGCTAGTCATGCCAAAATCCGAGAGACATGATAGTCAGGCCAAAAATCCGAGAGACATGGTAGTCAGGCCAAAATCCGAGAGACATGCTAGTCAGGCCAAAATCCGAGAGACATGATAGTCAGGCCAAAATCCGAGAGACATGCTAGTCATGCCAAAATCCGAGAGACATGATAGTCAGGCCAAAATCCGAGAGACATGCTAGTCAGGCCAAAATCCGAGAGACATGATAGTCAGGCCAAAATCCGAGAGATATGCTAGTCAGGCCAAAATCCGAGAGACATGCTAGTCAGGCCAAAATCCGAGAGACATGCTAGTCAGGCCAAAATAGAAGCCACTCTAAGATTCAACAATAGTTGTGAAATAAAAGCCTTGTGGAGTGATGCCGGACGTGATAACATATGAAAGAAACAAACAACTTTTCAATCTCAGTCACAGATGAAAAGTTAAACAGTCAGAGTCATATTAAAACATACGGAACAGACAATGTAATCTACCTCATTAGATGCAAAGTATGCAGCATCCAACACAGACAATGTAATCTACCTCATTACATACAGGGTATGCAGCATACAACACATACAATGTGGTCTACCTCATTACACGCAAGGTATGCAGAAGCCAACACATACAATGTGATCTACCTGATTACATGCAAGGTATGCAGAATCCAACATAGACAATGTAATCTACCTCATTGCATTAAAGGTATGCATAATCCAATACCGACAATGTAATCTACCTCATTACATGCTAGATATGCAGCATCCAACACAAACAATGTGAGCTACCTCATTACATGCAACGTATACATAATTCAACACAGAAAATACGATATACCTCATTACATACAAGGTATGCAGAATCCAACACAGACAATGTAATCTACCTCATTACACGCAAGGTATGCAGCGTACAACAAAGACAGTATAATCTACCTCATTATATGCAAGGTATGCAGTATACAATATAGACAATGTGATCTACATCATTACACATGCAAGGTATGTAGCATCCAACACAGACAATGTAATCAACCTCATTACATGTAAAGCATGCAGCATCCATTACATACAATGTCATCTACCTGATTACATGCAAGATATGCAGAATCCAACACATGCAATGTGATCTACCTGGTTTCATACAAGGTATGTAGCATCCAACACAGACAATGTAATCTACCTCATTGCATGCAAGGTACGCAGCATCCATTACATACAATGTCATCTACCTGATTACATGCAAGATATGCAGAATCCAACACATACAATGTGATCTACCTGGTTTCATACAAGGTATGCAGCATCCAACACAGACAATGTGATCTCCCTCATTACATGCAAGGTATGCAGAATCCAACATAGACAATGTACTATACCTCATTATATTAAAGGTATGCAGAATCCAACACAGACAATGTTATCAACCTCATTACATGCTAGATATGCAGCATCGAACACAAACAATGTGATCGATCTCATTACATGCAAGGTATACAGAATGAATTCAACACATAAAATGCGATATACCTCATTATATGCAAGGTAAGCAGAATTTAACACAGACAATGTAATCTACCTCATTACATGCAAGGTATGCATCATACAATACGGACAATGTGATCTACATCATTACATGCAAGGTATGCAGCATCCAACACAGACAATATAATCGACGTCATTACATGTAAGGCATGAAGCATCCAACACATACAATGTGATCTACCTCATTACATGCAAGGTATGCAGAATCCAACACAGACAATGTAATCTACCTCATTACATGCAAGGTATACATAATCCAACACAGATAATGTGATCTACCTCATTATATGCAAGGTATACAGAATCCAACGCATATAATATAATCTACCTCATTACATGCAAGGTATGCAGAATCCAACACAGACACTCTAATGTACCTTATTACATCCAAGGTATGCAAAATACAACAAAGACAGTATAATCTACCTCATTACATTGAAGGTATGCAGCATACAATACAGACAATGTGATCTACCTCATTACATGCAAGGTATGCAGAATCCGACAGCGACAATGCAATCTACTTGATTACATGCAAGATATACAGCATCGAACACAGACAATGTGATCTGCCTCATTACATGCAAGGTATGCAGAATCCGACAGCGACAATGCAATGCAATCTACCTGATTACATGCAAAGTAATTTCAACGCTTTTTGCTTTTATTGCTTGTCTTGTCTCTGTTTTGTGTTTGTCTTTGAAAAAAGCTCATTGAGAGTCGAAAGCGCTTAGGCTAGTTATAAACTAGTTTTGCACTGTTCGTTGCCAGGTTATTGTATTTATCTTAATCAATCCCTGACACACACAATCCCTTGCAGGAGCCAGTGCACTTGAAATGAATATGATATATATATATATATATATATATATATATATATATATATATATATATATATATATATATATATATATATATATATATATATGTGTGTATGTGTGTGTGTGTGTGTGTGTGTGTGTGAATAGGTCCTCGTGCCGGTTCATATATAGAAATAAATTTGTAAATTCAACAGGTTATCAGTTATGTTCATCCTTTATTCTTTCAAGCGCTTTCTCATCATCATCATGAATGCTCTTCAGGTAGATACATGATACTTTAGAAGTCTTTTTGTTTGACGTCATTATTATGTCATTTACGTCATTGTTTATAGGGTGAGATATAAACAACGTAACATCTATATATAACACTTGTATACAAAAACAGATTTGTAAGTCAGAAGAAATCAATAAAAACCTTCACAGTCCCTACAAAAAATAAAAATTTGAGAAATGCATTCAATAAAGTGATGAAAGTGCGTCAATGGATTGAGACAATTTATAAAATGGTACATACAAATTAAAACAACCAATACTGCTTTTCCATACTCATGTTATAAAAATGTGTCAATGTATTGATACAATGTACACAAAATCGTGTTTTAATTTTTCATGAATCTTGAATCATTAATTGGAACTATTAAGGTCTGGTTGTACAGTGCGTATGAAAAAAGTTACTTTTCATTTCTTAAATATTCATTATAAGTAAATAATTTATATAATGGAAGGACTTTGGAGTGTTTATTAATTTTTAATAATCTGAGATCTTCTGTTCTTGTTTGCTGACTATGTACTGTATTTTCTTTCTTAGTTGATTTTTCGTTTGACCGATGTGAAAGGTTTCATATTTTCCACATATCATTGCATAAATCACATTTTTAAAATTTCAATCTATGTTCTCTTTAACGTTAAATAAGTTAACAATTTTTTAATTTACTCGCGTTTCCTTCTATTATATTAGAACATGTTTTGCATCTACTCATACTACATTTGATTACTCGGGCCTCACTTTCAATGAAGTTAAATTTAGACCTGGTAAGAATTTGTTCAAAATTTTCGGGTCGTCTCTTACTATTTAATAATTTTGATTCTTTCCAAAACATTTCTCATTTTATTACTATGTCGAAATAACTGTTCATATGTTCATACTATCGGGATGATATTAGTGTTCCGTGGGTTATAAGTTGTAATTAAAGCAATTCCATTTGATGATGGGTTAATCTTCTCACGGTTATCTCTCTTTATTGGTCCATTTCTTTTCGCTCTCAGTATTTCCTGATAATTTCCTCTGGGTAGATTTGCCTGCGAAGATATAGCTGACATTCTGCGAGCCTCTGTTTTCATGTATATTTATCCTTTACAATTGTTATCACTCTTGATGCGAGATTAAAAGGAATGTTCACTTTTATATGTTTTGCGTGACAAAATTTAAAGTTGAGATAGTTATGGGTAGCATTTGGTTTACCATAAATATCAGAAGTGACATAGGTTCCAGATATTTTGACAAGTATGTCATGGAACGGAACACATGTTTCACTCTTTTTTTTTTTTGAATTTTATAGCTGGATGCAAGTTATTAAGTTTATTCTCTGGATATATGTTTATTCCATATTATGAAGCAGTCGTCTAAAAAGCTCTTATATTTTTTTATCAAATAATCTCCAAATTCTTTTCCGTATTTATCCTTATTCTATCCAAAAATGTATTTTCCAAGTACCCCAAAGACTAGTGTAGCATAAGTTGGTGCCACCTTGATGCCCATAGCCGTGCCTGTTTTCTCTATGTAGAAATTTCCATTAAAGTAAAATACCTAAGTAAAGTACTAGTTTAAGAGACTCAACTATACATTTATGCTTGAATCGTGAATATATGTTTTCATTGTTTTTATTTAGCCAAAATTTCACTGCTTCAATGGCAAGGTCATGCGGAATATTAATGTAGAAATATATTATATCAAAAGTAGCGAGTGTTGATCCCTTGTTCACGATGTCTGGTAATCGGTTGAGAAAATCAATATCATCCCTTATGAAACTAGGAACATCTTTGCAAAGTGGTTTTAATATAATATCAAGTAACTAACTTAGTCTTTGTGTGCATCTATTAGGTCCTCAGACAATAGGTCGAAATATTAAATCTTCAGGCCTGTTTATTGTTACATATTACGAATTTTGCTGCTCAATTTCTTCTGTGATTATATTACTCTTGTGGATTTTTGTGAGGCTGTAAAAGTAACTTGTAAAATGTTCAAAATTCGTTAAATAATCCTTTTCTTCTTTATATAGGTCATTTCCAAATTTTTCCATTACGTGGTTTATTAGTCTTATTGTGACCTTATCGGCTTAACAGCTTATTTTCTGGTAGAATTACTTATCGGTTAGTATTTCATATATTTTGTCTCTGTAAAAATTGCTGTCCATAATTATAGCGGCTCTGCCTTTGTCAGTTTCATTCTTAATAATTGATAAGCCTTCTAAAAAATTTTTAAAGATTGTCTGTCCTTTTTTTAACAAGATATTTTTTGCTTTGTGATTACTTTCTAGTGGATATTCTCTTAAGGTTTGAATAACATCTTCTAAGACTCTGTACTTTTAGATGGATTCCGCCCCGTTTTATTTCTAACCAAGAATTTTTCTTTTTATTCTTCCTCTTCATTTGCGTAAAATGTTTCGCTTAGTCTCAATTTACGACTGAATTATTTTAAGTCTGTTCGTAGTTCAGGTATGTTTTCTTTAGGTGTAGGGGTAAATCTAAGACATTTTTGAGTAAGCTTACAGGCAAGGCGATTGGTGCCATAACCAGCGGATCTGGGTTCGAATCTCCGTAGAATACGAATTACAATTCTCTAACCTGTATGATAATATTATTTTGTTCGTATATATATATATATATATATATATATATATATATATATATATATATATATATATATATATATATATTATCTGTCCCGTTATATATGTAGCTGCGTATATATATATATATATATATATATATATATATATATATATATATATATATATATATGTATACACATGTCTGTCCATTGTCTTGTTCTTTTCAGTTTGTTTGAACTTATTTTTGTTGATGCAAAATCAAGATATTTTAATACTTTTAACCCCAAACCGGTAATGATCCATATATATATATATATGAATCATTGTTAAAAATAAGCATGCATCCTGATGTTGTTTTTGTTTATTTCAGCACTACATGACGAAATTTATGCACACAGCCCATCACCTTGCAGGTCACACCAATACCGTGAGAAGTTTTCAACTCTTAAAATTCAACTATGACCTCGATGCACAAAACCGTCATGCAAAGTTTTTTCTCTCTTAAACAGTATTTCTTCTTTAAAGTTTTTGAGTACATAAGTGAAAGTTGATATGATTATAATAAGGACATATAACGTTAGATTATTCTGGATGCCGCCCAAGTTTATAAACATAGACTACTTCATGTAAGGAAGAATAGGGGGACGCATGTTAAATACGATGAACAGATGCAACATAAATATTTTGCAATGATATCGTGAGCACAGTATATATTGTTCTAAGTATTTTGTACAGATTGTTTTGTGTCGGTCTTTCTTGCAGTAAAAGTATGTGACTCATGTCGCAATGTCCCAACAGGAAAACTATAATTATGATTGAATCGGATAACTTTGTAATAGAGTAACCACGTTTGAATTAAGACCATTTTATAATCTGTGCATTTATATAAGCATTACAATTATATGTAACATCTGTTTTTGTAAATTGTTTCAGTGTGGCAAAGACTCTTTCATATCACTATAAAAAATGGTGAGAGAGATTGCAGGGCGGATCTTATAATTCATGCTGCAAGTAATGTATCTATCTTTCTTAAACAACCACACAATCATACATATTGACCAATTACTCACTGAAAACTAACTACATATTTATCTGATTGAAACATTATTGATGTATCAATATACTAATTCAAATTTCGCTCTCGATCTAAGTTCATATATCTTGAATAATAAAATATAAATTTAAACAATATACTCTTTAAGGCTATGCAACACACACACACACACACACACATATATATATAAATATATATATATATATATATATATATATATATATATATATATATATATATTGATATTCTAATACAAAACAAAGTACAAAGACGTCAAGAAATGTTAAATAACTTATTGTTAAAATATACTGTTACGTAACCATAACTAGAAAGAGTCATATATAGGTATGACATTGCTAAATATGTTAACAAATGTTTGCTGTCATAAAAATAACATCAACAGTCACGCAGACAGGAGTTAACAATATTTGTTCGATTGTGAATGAAAGCATTCACGTAGATGTTTCATTTCATTTTTAAGTTTTAGTTGCGCATGTTTAATTAAAACGTTTAGAGAGATTAGAAGCACTTTTAAACAAATATTGGCATAAAGTACCTTCCAATTTGTAAATTTTAATTTCATTGCATTACATACAGTTAATTGTAAATCTGTAAAATTATACATTTTCGTCTAATTATAGCCACGTATCCAGCGCCAAGAAATGATCCATGCTCATGTTCACAGGGTATTTTGTCTACCTCCCTATCACCTTACTATATTTTTATCTTTCTATCTATCTATATATATATATATATATATATATATATATATATATATATATATATTTCATAAGTAAAGTACTATGTAAGTAAGAGATAAGCATATACCGAGATAGACACAAGAAGTATATATATATATATATATATATATATATATATATATATATATATATATATTGGCGACGTAACAGATTTATTCAGGGGTTACCGAATCTTGTAAGTGATTTGTGATACTAGGATCAAAAATGTAACGTTTGGTTCTTTTTAAACATTGCATTCCGTCGATATAATTAGATATCGTTAACATTAAAAAGAAAACGATTCTCAAAACTCCTCGATAACGGTTCATTAGAACTTGTATGAAGCTATAAAATTTACAAACGTTTGTGTAAATATGTTATACAATGTCAGATAAATGTGAATATGTTATACAATGTCAGATAAATGTGAATATGTTATACAATGTCAGATAAATGTGGATATGTTATACAATGTCAGATAAATGTGAATATGTTATACAATGTCAGATAAATGTGGATATGTTATACAATGTCAGATAAATGTGAATATGTTATACAATGTCAGATAAATGTGAATATGTTATACAATGTCAGATAAATGTGAATATGTTATACAATGTCAGATAAATCCTTGTTCAAATATATTTTGAAAATGAATTGAAAAGTTTCCAATCTAGATTTCAAACTGTTATTTCCTTATGAAAAAAATGTGGTGCATTTTAATTGATTATGCTTAACATATAATAACCGTTCAGAAAATGTATACAGTCAACCAAAGTAGACATTCACCCGCAATAATCATAGGTCGCTATACGAAGTGCAGTGAGGGTCCACGGGACCTAGAAGCTGCAGTCACTAGTCGCGTTGAGGAGGTGGTCACTATATGCGGGCGAGCTAAAAAGGACATTTTGAAGAAACTGAAAATATTGATCTCTGTGGGTAGATGGTCATTGCAAGATTGTATTGGCTTGGCCAGGTTTGACTGTATTGTTTACTCTTTTTCAGATGAAATAATAGTTATGAAGCTTAAAAGACAAAAATGTTTCAAAACATCCACCTTTCTTACCTTAAAATAATAGATGCTGCCACATTGACAAGTACTAGCGTACCATCGACAACGACACCTACTACTACTACTGAACAAGCAACAGATATCTCAGTAGGTAAATAAAGACACACATATAGTTTTCTTGTTAAGAAACAAGCAGCGGGGTAGCTCAGTGTCTAGCGTGTCGGACTTAGTAGGTTGGGCTTTCAAATTCTGCCAGGACCAGCCCGATTCAGCTGCCGTGGAGAGACTTTACTCCAACTTCCTCGGCACTATGAAGTGTTTCATAGGCAGATGTGCTGTTAAAGACCACACAGAATAAAAAATTCTTATTTGAGCCTCTCAATCACAATTTTCACCTAATAAGTGAACATTTCTCAACGTCATGTAGAAAAGTATATAACTGGGAAATCTCATGTGATACTTTGTTTGTCTATATCATTTATTGTACGTATGAAATCAAAATTTTCATCAAACAATAATAGTATGACAATACAGGTGATTTTTGTTTAAAAGAAACCAACGAAAAGAGCGAATCATTTTAAAAACTGTCAAACTATATCTACTATGGAATTACTAACCATGAACATCCGCTCAAATTAATTTAAATGCGTTTTATAAAAGAGGAAAGGCTATTTAATAATCGTGATAAATTGTATAATCGTGATACATTTTATAATCGTAATACATTTTATAATCGTGATACATTTTATAATCGTGATACATTTTAACTGTGATACCTTTTATAATCGTGATACATTTTTTGATCCTGATACATTTTAATCCTGATACATTTTATAATCGTAATACAGTTTATAATCGTGATACATTTTATAATCGTACCTTGTTATATAATTTACCATACTATTCATAGTTTACTTAACGTTTAGTTGATAAATCTGTGTTTGGCTCTTTTTATTACTGTAGTGTGAGTTTAAGTTTAGTTTATTCATAACACTGACTTGTGGGACCACCAAGGCCTGGGTTTTTATCCCATTAATATATAGTGTTCTTTTCTATGATTTAATGCATACTCATGTCATTGTAACAAATGCCTTTCCTGATTAACTTATTGATCTGAAATGTTCTGAAAGCTTGTAAATCACAGGAATGTGTAATATTAACAGTGTCTATAATCATGGTAGGTGCAACCAGCTAGTAAGGTCCATAACAATGCAACAATAAAAGTACATATATTATTGTTCGAAGCTTACTTATCATTTAAAAAAAAAATCAAATAAAAAGTAAGGTTTTGTTTTCATATATTTGCGCATACTATTTTTGCATTAGGTCTTCATGCATGTAGCAAAGTATCAACTATCTCCGAGATTGCGCACAACGTCACGGTTTCTCACCCTAGCGCATCAGACTGCATGACGGGAGATCACAAGTCTTCAGAGGCTCTTGTATTTATCAACTGCAATACAAACTCTACAGCAACTTGGAGAAAAGGAGAAAATGTATGTATTAACAAAAGGCAGTTTTGTTCAATTCTTTGTTTAGTCATAGTCTAAGTATAAATGTACAAAATGTGACTAATTCAAGTAATTAAATCACAAATAGGCGTTCAAACGATAAAAACATTCAAGTATGTAATTATCTGACAGTTTAAAAAAAAAAAAAAATTCCTACGTGTGTGAAATTATGTCTTGCCTTTTCGACTCTCCAGGTGGTCAAGTTAAATTAGAATAAAATCTGTAAAAAAAAATAAAAAATAATTAAATCTCTATGTAGCCGAAAATGACAAATAAAAACAAAGTCATTAGATAGGAAGGTAAGTTTGATTCATGTCTGCAGAAAACTGAAAACCGAGAAGGCCTTGAGCTCCGCTTCTGTTGTCAGTCAATAAATGCTTATTCAAAGTTCGAAAGGACCGTTTTCCGATTTAATCTAGGGCTGTGTCAATGAATGCATCATCCAACCGGACCTCAAGATTACAAGAATTCTCACACTCAAGTTCATGGTGAACTCAGAAATCAGATATATGATTGGATAATGTGAAATAACGGACCAATCAGACATTATAATTTTTAGATGCGCCTGAGTGTGATAATTCTTTGTAATCGTGTGGTCAGAGCACTCAAAACATTTCTCGTCTTTCTACCAACGCAAAACCTCATAGAATGTAATTCATGTATCTCAATATTGGGGCTGCTTTAGAATGTAATTCATGTATCTCTATATTGGGGCTGCTTTAGAATGCAATTCATGTATCTCTATATTGGGGCTACTTCAGAATGTAATTCATGTATCACTGTATTGGGGCTACTTTAGAATGTAATTGATGTATCTCTGTATTGGGGCTACTTTAGAATGTAATTGATGTATCTCTGTATTGGGGCTACTTTAGAATGTAATTGATGTATCTCTGTATTGGGGCTACTTTAGAATGTAATTGATGTATCTCTGTATTGGGGCTACTTTAGAATGTAATTGATGTATCTCTGTATTGGGGCTACTTTAGAATGTAATTGATGTATCTCTGTATTGGGGCTACTTTAGAATGTAATCGATGTATCTCTGTATTGGGGCTGCTTTAGAATGTAATCGATGTATCTCTGTATTGGGGCTGCTTTAGAATGTAATCGATGTATCTCTATATTGGGGCTGCTTTAGAATGTAATCGATGTATCTCTGTATTGGGGCCACTTTAGAATGTAATTCATGTATCTCTATATTGGGGCTGCTTTACAATGTAATTCATGTATCTCTATATTGGGGCTGCTTTAGAATGTAATTGATGTATCTCTGTATTGGGGCTGCTTTAGAATGTAATTGATGTATCTCTGTATTGGGGCTACTTTAGAATGTAATTGATGTATCTCTATATTGGGGCTGCTTTAGAATGTAATTGATGTATCTCTCTATTGGGGCTGCTTTAGAATGTAATTGATGTATCTCTGTATTGGGGCTACTTTAGAATGTAATTGATGTATCTCTATATTGGGGCTACTTTAGAATGTAATTGATGTATCTCTATATTGGGACTGCTTTAGAATGTAATTGATGTATCTCTGTATTTGGGCTGCTTTAGAATGTAATTGATGTATCTCTGTATTGGGGCTACTTTAGAATGTAATTGATGTATCTCTGTATTGGGGCTACTTTAGAATGTAATTGATGTATCTCTATATTGGGGCTACTTTAGAATGTAATTGATGTATCTCTATATTGGGGCTGCTTTAGAATGTAATTGATGTATCTCTGTATTGGGGCTACTTTAGAATGTAATTGATGTATCTCTGTATTGGGGCTGCTTTAGAATGTAATTGATGTATCTCTATATTGGGGCTGCTTTAGAATGTAATTGATGTATCTCTGTATTTGGGCTGCTTTAGAATGTAATTGATGTATCTCTGTATTGGGGCTACTTTAGAATGTAATTGATGTATCTCTGTATTGGGGCTACTTTAGAATGTAATTGATGTATCTCTATATTGGGGCTACTTTAGAATGTAATTGATGTATCTCTCTATTGGGGCTGCTTTAGAATGTAATTGATGTATCTCTGTATTGGGGCTACTTTAGAATGTAAATGATGTATCTCTGTATTGGGGCTACTTTAGAATGTAATTGATATATCTCTATATTGGGGCTACTTTAGAATGTAATTGATGTATCTCTGTATTGGGGCTACTTTAGAATGTAATTGATGTATCTCTATATTGGGGCTGCTTTAGAATGTAATTGATGTATCTCTGTATTTGGGCTGCTTTAGAATGTAATTGATGTATCTCTGTATTGGGGCTACTTTAGAATGTAATTCATGTATCTCTGTATTGGGGCTACTTTAGAATGTAATTCATGTATCTCTATATTGGGGCTACTTTAGAATGTAATTGATGTATCTCTCTATTGGGGCTGCTTTAGAATGTAATTGATGTACTTTAGAATGTAATTGATGTATCTCTGTATTGGGGCTACTTTAGATTGTAATTGATGTATCTCTATATTGGGGCTACTTTAGAATGTAATTGATGTATCTCTGTATTGGGGCTACTTTAGAATGTAATTGATATATCTCTATATTGGGGCTACTTTAGAATGTAATTGATGTATCTCTATATTGGGGCTGCTTTAGAATGTAATTGATGTATCTCTATATTGGGGCTACTTTAGAATGTAATTGATGTATCTCTGTATTGGGGCTACTTTAGAATGTAATTGATGTATCTCTATATTGGGGCTACTTTAGAATGTAATTGATGTATCTCTATATTGGGGCTGCTTTAGAATGTAATTGATGTATCTCTATATTGGGGCTACTTTAGAATGTAATTGATGTATCTCTGTATTGGGGCTACTTTAGAATGTAATTGATGTATCTCTGTATTGGGGCTACTTTAGAATGTAATTGATATATCTCTATATTGGGGCTACTTTAGAATGTAATTGATGTATCTCTATATTGGGGCTGCTTTAGAATGTAATGATGTATCTCTATATTGGGGCTACTTTAGAATGTAATTGATGTATCTCTGTATTGGGGCTACTTTAGAATGTAATTGATGTATCTCTGTATTGGGGCTACTTTAGAATGTAATTCATGTATCTCTGTATTGGGGCTACTTTAGAATGTAATTGATGTATCTCTGTATTGGGGCTACTTTAGAATGTATTTGATGTATCTCTATATTGGGGCTACTTTAGAATGTAATTGATGTATCTCTATATTGGGGCTACTTTAGAATGTAATTGATGTATCTCTATATTGGGGCTACTTTAGAATGTAATTGATGTATCTCTGTATTGGGGCTACTTTAGAATGTAATTCATGTATCTCTATATTGGGGCTACTTTAGAATGTAATTGATGTATCTCTCTATTGGGGCTGCTTTAGAATGTAATTGATGTATCTCTGTATTGGGGCTACTTTAGAATGTAATTGATGTATCTCTATATTGGGGCTACTTTAGAATGTAATTGATGTATCTCTGTATTGGGGCTACTTTAGAATGTAATTGATGTATCTCTATATTGGGGCTACTTGATTCAAATGACTATAATGTAGCTTCACCCAATGTACAGACATCATATGTTTATAAATTGTTTGTCGAGACAAGAGCGAGATATTGTACAAATGTGGTTATATAAGGACATGGTCAGACTTATTGCGAATGTACACCATTTAAATATTATGAGCCACCTTATTACACTTCAGGTTTTTTCCACTTGCGGGTAGACCCGATATATTTTTATTGTGGGCTGGAGTGTTGTATCTGTCCGAATCAGAGGCATCATTTTCACTAATAGTCAACAACCTCAATGGTTTTACTTTTCTAAACTGTTAATACTTCACAGACTTTCATCCAGTTGACGTTCCATGTCCCCTATCAGCTGTACATTTTCTTTTATAGCATGTTAGCATTTTCAAAACAACTTCTTTTATATCATGAAGAATGCTACGCCAACGATAAGATATTGATATGTCTGCGTTTTAGTTATTTTTCATTTTGTAATGTCCACATATAAAAAATGAATCGTAATTCGACCAATAAAGTAATGAAATAAGTCCGACGACATCATAAAAATACACAGAAAAAAGAGTCCGTTTTAATTTAATCTCTTCGTGAATGATTTAGCCACGTAGCACAGCTACAAAGCCACATTTTTTTCGGTCGGTTCAAGCTACAGATAGTGCATTCTCAACAGTCTTCCATTCCCATGCTACATGACTATTACAGTCTGCCATTACCATGCTATATGACTATTACAGTCTGCCACTCCCATGCTACATGACTATTACAGTCTGCCATTCCCATGCTACATGACTATTACAGTCTGCCACTCCCATGCTACATGACTATTACAGTCTGTCCCTCCCATGCTACATGACTATTACAGTCTGTCCCTCCCATGCTACATGACTATTACAGTCTGCCATTCCAACGCTACATGACTATTACAGATTATGCATTCTCAACAGTCTGCCATTACCATGTTACATGACTATTACAGTCTGCCATTACCATACTACATGACTATTACAGATTATGCATTCTCAACAGTCTGCCATTACCATACTACATGACTATTACAGATTATGCATTCTCAACAGTCTGCCATTACCATGCTACATGACTATTACAGTCTGCCATTACCATGCTACATGACTATTACAGTCTGCCATTCCCATGCTACATGACTATTACAGTCTGCCACTCCCATGCTACATGACAATTACAGTCTGCCATTCCCATGCTACATGACTATTACAGTCTGCCATTACCATGCTCATGACTATTACAGATTATGCATTCTCAACAGTCTGCCATTACCATACTACATGACTATTACAGATTATGCATTCTCAACAGTCTGCCATTACCATACTACATGACTATTACAGATTATGCATTCTCAACAGTCTGCCATTACCATACTACATAACTATTACAGATTATGCATTCTCAACAGTCTGCCATTATCATGCTACATGACTATTACAGATTATGCATTCTCAACAGTCTGCCATTACCATGCTACATGACTATTACAGATTATGCATTCTCAACAGTCTGCCATTACCATGCTACATGACTATTACAGATTATGCATTCTCAACAGTCTGCCATTACCATACTACATGACTATTACAGATTATGCATTCTCAACAGTCTGCCATTACCATACTACATAACTATTACAGATTATGCATTCTCAACAGTCTGCCATTATCATGCTACATGACTATTACAGATTATGCATTCTCAACAGTCTGCCATTACCATGCTACATGACTATTACAGATTATGCATTCTCAACAGTCTACCATTACCATGCTACATGACTATTACAGATTATGCATTCTCAACAGTCTGCCATTACCATACTACATGACTATTACAGATTATGCATTCTCAACAGTCTGCCATTACCATACTACATGACTATTACAGATTATGCATTCTCAACAGTCTGCCATTACCATGCTACATGACTACTACAGATTATGCATTCTCAACAGTCTGCCATTACCATGCTACATGACTATTACAGATTATGCATTCTCAACAGTCTGCCATTACCATACTACATGACTATTACAGATTATGCATTCTCAACAGTCTGCCATTACCATGCTACATGACTATTACAGTCTGCCATTACCATGTAACATGACTATTATTGCCACTAATACAAATCTTCCTACAACAAATTATAAAAAGGCGAACAAAGTCACCGAGGGGAAAATGTTTTGCTGTAATATATCTGTATCAATGCTGGATACTTTTACTTTTTTAGCTGACTATCTGTTTACTATATTAAATTTCTACAGGTCTTGCAATTATGTAACAGAATTCCTCTGTTCACCCCCATAGCCACATTTACAACTGAGGGAGTTTACATACCAATTGGAGGGACGGCCGGTATTTTCCTTGGATGTCTTTCAGACGGATTTAAGGTAGTTTTGAATAGAGGAACATATTATGAAGAATCATAGTAGTCAAGGTTTTCGTAAAATAATTCTTAAAAATAAATAGGATCATAACCCTGATTTCTACAGATCTAGTATTCTTTGTTTTGAAAAGTATGTGATTATATACAGAAAGGTTCTTACACGAGTGTTAATTTCAAGTGACATTTATGAAACGTGTTGAATAGTTTCTAACTAATAGTGAATCTTTACGAACAAAAGATTAAAATTAGATAAAGAGTTTCATAAATTTCGTCTGCAACTTATTAAAAATATAACATTTTATTACATATTTCATAGTGAAATATTGAAAAGTATCAATGTTTGAAAAAATGATATCACACAGAGGCGATAAAAGTGGTATTGACACTGGCGTTATCATGTCTGGAATTGTTTTTTTCTTCCCATTTAGGAAATGTATCTGCCCTTTTCTATGCGATATTTCCATTTTAAGACCTAAATCATTTATTTTGTTTCTTCTTCTAAGATCGTTTGATCGTACTCTCTCTCTCCCTCTCTCCATCAGGTGCACATATCTTATTATATGCTAACTCTGTTTATTTATTTAAAGCAATGAGGAGGTTCCATAACAATATGCCTAAAAACAAATTTCAAACAACAACAAGTAGGTTTTAAGTATTAGCTTATTTCAAATAATTCTCCATGTGAATCGTGCAAATTATCATTTAAAGAACCTACATGTTCAATAGTCATAGTCACCCATACATGTTGCACTCTACAACAACGGTAAAAGGTTTAAGAGAAAACTCTGGATTAAATATAATATAAAAATTGTTTGATTAATAATTTTAACTCTCACCACATTCATAATTATGTTAAAAAAGATGGAGAAATCGGGAATGGATGTGTGTTCATTTCAAAAGGAAATAAATTTACTGTCTAATGTGGGAGTAATAAATAAGCAAATTCCTAATAGTTAAACTCACAATCATTAAGATATCAAGTTTAAAGATGTCACGCTCTGAAGGTTGTCGATGATGCCACCCTCAACTCAACAATGTTCACTGTACCAATCCGCACAAGAAATATGTTAAATAAAATAAAACTCGTTTCATTGTTCCAATGAACAAGTTATTGATTTCACAAAATACACAGTTTGAAACATTATGTGCAGTAGATACTTTTGTAAAAACCCTTTGTCGTAAATTACTGAAACATTTCGAAATTTCTTTATATCATGTAGCAATAGAGCTTATTCATTAACCGCATTGACAGAAAATGCACACATTCCATGCAATTTGACGTGTTTTTGCCTTCATAAATGTATAATAAAAAGAAAATATACGTTTTTAATAACTATTTACACAAAACTACATACATTTGTATTTCGAGTCTGCAGAAAGAACGAGTTTGATATGGCATAGTGATAAGTCGAGACCGTCAGGCCGAGACGTGTTCATAAACCATATCAAACGAGTTGTTTCCCTCAACTCGGAACAAAACACGAATGCAGTTTTGTCGCCCCTTTACACTTCCTAAATAGTCTTAGCTTTACATTGTGAATGAAATTCAAAACGAAACTGGAATTTATGAAAGTTAAATTTGGTGCGTCAAAAAATACCGATGAGAGGATGTCAGTGAAAACACCTAAATAGTTCCAATCTTGGTGTATGATATGGAAAAAAGGACTCAGCATCTGTATCGAAAGCCAGATGAACTATGTAGCATTAAATGGGTATGCAATAAAACGAACCATTTCACGAGTGAAGGGAAAACATTTCGTATCTGTTACTCGTGGCTTCGCCACCCATGACAATACCATGTTTCCACTACATTCGTGAAGTATTTCGGGTCCAGCTTTCAATTTATCACACGAGAATAAAGACCCACTGATTTTATTTAATATATACCTCAATATAATGTAGCAATATAAATCCTAAAGTACATCCGGATACTGTAGAGATTATGTCTTTGCCTAGTATTATGTCATAACGTCATGTGATGTTATTACATGATGTGATCTCGAAGAAGCTATGAGATGGTTTTATAAACCTAAATAACACTGTCACAGTAGTGATACGGTTAATGCTTACATGCAAATCATAATGATAAATGACGACACTTAGTAATATGCTTTAATTTACGGTAATGTCTACGTTCATGAATGATAAGCATTTTTTATCACATAGTTGGTATACTTCACATACCGTCTGTACTCGGGTAAAAGTCAGGTCCATTGGCAAACTGCACAAACTTAAATCTGCCGTTGCATAATGCGCCGGCAGATCTGGGTCTATACAGATTTTAGGACTAATCAGTAGAACAAACAACATAGACTCTGATCTGCCGGTGCATTATGGGACATCAGATCAGGATCTATGCTGTTTACAGATGGACATAGTTTGTACGCGAGTATATATGGTACACTCTTTGCTGTTGATTAATTTCGACATGTCAACAGGTTAAGTTACCATTTTCTTTGAATTTGATATTATAAATAAGCTCATGACATCCTAGCAGTACATCTGGATCTAGGACAATTTCCGCATCCATTAATTATCCCTTCAGGCAAATATCCAACAACTATAATGATATTTCTTGTGCAAAATCCATTACTGCATCTGTGGTGAATCTCCATGGTGGAATAAACACAGATTTCGGTGGACACACTGTAAACAGTCGTATCGTAATCCATGCATATGACGCATATATATATATATATATATATATATATATATATATATATATATATATATATATATATATATATATATATAATATGTTACGTTATCGAATTGTACAATGTTGCTTTAACTCGCGGTCTGGGACTATTCTTACACGCTCAAGAATTAAAATGTGCAGGGTATGAGTCAGAATAAAATGATATGCTCAAAATCATTTGTTCTTCTTTCTCTCATGACTGTATCCTCTCATAATCGAAGCTATATGATAAACAGACTCTCATATGAGTAATGATTTAATATTTATTTTATGAAACTCATTGTACAATTTCCAGCTTATGCTCAGCAAGGCTCGCTAAAGTTGAAAATTATTCAACCCGTTTCATAAATGTAATATGAAATCATTACGCACTTGAGAACCACTATCTTTAGTTTTTGCAAGAAATCTAAAGTCTAAGGGAGATAACCTCAAAGATAACGCTCTGATAAAACCTTATATAGAGTAAAGCGTTAAATTATCCGGACGCCAATTATCCGGATTATTCGCCCGAACAGACTACTACCTTGTTCCCAAGAACTTATTACAATGTACATGTATCTATAAATTAAACAATTTGCCGATTACAATGCCAACATAGAGTAAAAAAAAAAACAAAACATAAATCTGAAACAAACACAATCGAATATAATCTCACAATTATAAGTCGATTGGTATTATGAATAAATAAATTATCTATTTTAGGTAAAAATAAATGTAATTAGGAGAGAAGGTGGGAAAGAGAGAGATACAAAGTGAGAAACTGTATGCTTACACCGGATTGTTACTAAGTGACTGTCGCTATAACAATATGTAATTTATCATACAGAAACCCCAAGCTAATGATTAAAGACTCAACTTGGTCCGATCAAAGGTATTCTGTAGTCCAGGCCTACGTAATTATGGCCTCTCATTCCATCATGGATAGTCTAAGAAGGTATCCGATACGTGTTAAGTGCAATCGTAAAGTCATAGCATGAATTTTAGTATTTAATTCAAGTATCTTAAATGTATTTTTAGTATTTTTATTTTTTCTGCTCTGAAACACAACAAACGTATTCAAAATATTAATATTTACTTGATATACAGTGAAACGTACGAGTATTGGACCCATTTAGATTTTACTGTTCTACTTTTTCACCAAACTTCAACCACCCAGCCAGACGACCGAATATCCAGTAGAAATCGATGTCTCCTGATAATAATTAACCTTTTACTATATGCATTATATACTCTGGATAATCGACTTTTCACTTTATGTATTATATACTTAATTGTGAAATATAGAAAATTATTGGCGAAATAATTCTCGTATTTTTTTTTTCATTCCTATATTTTCACGTGTGAGAAATATATCCTTTATATATTTTCGCACGCGAAAATACAAGATTTCCCATAATGCCACCGGACGCATGTGCATACAGAAGTTATATCTGACAGAAGTTATATATCTATAGCAAGAAAAACCAGCACTCTGTGAGCTAGAGCAAATATATTGAAACAGCGTAACCATTCAGACATGGAAATTAATTTTGGCTGAATAATTTTTTTTTTAAGCCGTTCGCGTTTCTATGAAGTAATTTCCCCTTGTTTCCTTGACAACAATGATAAATCCGCTGTGATGCATTATTAAGATGGACTCGCTTTGTGAGAGATCGGGTCTAATGGTTTACAAAATGTCAAAAATGTAATTTACTGCAACAGATTAGGTGATTCTAATCATGCTGTTGTCTTAAGTCGCTAATATTTATATGATCGGCCTATTAATAGGGTTGAAAGCGAGGTGAATTTACGAAAAGGGGGTGGTTGGTGGTGTGCTGAAGAGTGAGTTTAATCTTCTAAGCTTTGATTCGAGAACAAGTTTGGTATATAATAAAAAAAACAAAAAAAAAACAATTCTTTTCCTGCGTAAAAACCAGATATATTTTGTCTTTTGGTAGAAACAAAAATATATATTTTAACTCGTAGCTAGTTATCTCCCCGAATATTCATATTATGTATATCAGGGGTGGCCAGACTTTAGTGACATGGCATCTACTTTTTACTGAGTCATACCATCAAGGTCTACCAGCGTGCCCCCCGCCTTCACGAGACATCGAAACATGTTGTAAAATAATGAATTTCTTTTAATAATCAAATAATGTGGCTATGGATATATCAAACACTCTTACATACTTTTTTACAAAGTCTATTAATCCATATACATATGTCAGGGGTGGCCAGACTTTACTGACATGGGATCTACTTTTTACCGAGTCATATCAATACGGTGGGGTCCGCCGGAAACTACTTTGCGATCGACCGGTCGACTGCGATGGACGTATTGGCAACCCCTGATGTATATCATATTATTAGGTAAGAGTTTAGGTATGTTTAAATTTACATCTGTGTAAGTGGCAATATTATAAATATTGCATAACAATAATTATCATTTCCTCCTCCTAATGCGGATTTTATTATTATTGTTATTGTTATTATTATTATTTTCATCATCATCATCATTTTTATTCTTATTATTATTTCAGTTTGCTGTTCAAGACTGTCATATTGGTATTCAGATCAAACATCTGCATTCAGGTGGAGTGTTCGCGAATGATCCATCAAACTACTTTATTGTTAGATGGTAAAATAAACTTTTTTAAGTATATTCATTTTCGTTACAGAATAATTGTTGCGGTGTTACTTAGCTCTGATCTGCCCTCACTGTACAGTTTCATTCACGTATTTCTTCAAGCTTTTGTTAAATTGTCTCGATGAAATCCTCATATATGTGGATGATCATATCCATATAAAGCTATGTAACGAACACTTATGTCAATACCTGGATGAGAACGCTATAAGAAACCATTGAAGGTCTTGTAAATAAATGAGTTTTTAAAATTGTAATGGTTTTGTATGTTATAAACTGTTCAAAGTTTATATTTCGAAATCATAGAGTAAGTGAAAGAAGAATGAATTATTATTGAAACTTGGTAATACAATTCTCAGAACAAAGAGAAGAATAAATACGTATATCACCATATGTCAGTCAGACTCTGATATATGCCGATACAGAAGGATCACTGATCAGAAATATCGTTTGCAAAGGTTTCAGGCATTACGTAAATACAGGCAGGGCCGTCGCAAGTTTGCACCTGACGAAACGGCGCCAAGGGCGAGCGTCGCCTTCAGACCCCCACTCGGAAAAAATACCGCAAACTCCATTAAATGGCGCCCCCCCCCCCCCGAGTTTGGCAGTCGCCCATATCGCCCGCCCCTTACGACGGCCTTGAATACAGGCACAGTAAAAGATTATTGAGCATTCAAATCTTATGCCCGACACTTGGCTGACTGTCACTATATATCATACACAAGATAAAATGGTCGTATATTTAACGTGATGCAGCCAGCATTTTTTAAAAGAATTAAGTATATATTTTAAAGGTAATATATTAATTATTCGTATGGGAGTAGTTAACTAAATAAATCTTACATGCTAATGAGAAGATGTGGGTAGCTCTGCTCTGACCACAGGTCAATTTTCTACAGTTTCCATTTAACAAATAGCGTCACAAATATGCTAAGGGCGTGTTTTCTTAAATATTCATTGCGATTAGTTAGATTGTCTTCTTCTTTAGAAATACGGCAGGTCTTCATTAAAATGACGATTATTGCGATGTTTGGGGTCGTGCGCGTGCGTGGGAAGTAAGATATGTAGAATGATAGAAGACACTATTATTATAAAAGATACAAATTGCTAACATTTAGGTTTATATGATGGAGCTGAGAACAGCTATATTGAACTGTTCTCTAAAAGCATCAACATAAGAAGACAGCACTACATCAGTTGGAAGAAGGTTCCAGCTAGGAATAGTGCAAAGGAGTTCGGAGTATTTAAAGTAATCTGTCTATAACGATATATATTTGTATGTATAGGAGTGGTGTTGTTTAGTTCTGTGGTCATTCGAAGTTAATATATCTTCAAAGTAATCTATACCAGGTTGAATGACAATTTTAAAGAAATTAATTAGTGGGAATTTCGGGCATATACGCCTTTCTCTCAATGTCAGCCAATTCAGAGTATATATTATGTCAGGGACACTGCGTGTGTTATGGTACCTGCTATAGTCATATCTGGCTGCGCATCTTTGGAACCTCCTGTCCTAAAGCAAGTATCTGAGTGGTACGTGTCGCACAGTGATCATCTCTATTCTAGATTTGGGCGGACAAGAGTTAAGTAGGTTAGACTTTTTATCATTTGACTAACACCTAAGAATTCGTTCCAAAATGCCAAGTGATTTGTAACCATTTAATATTATTTTGTTTAAATTAAAATTGAATTTTAAGAATTTTGCGGATAAGACTTATTCCAGAATGTGATTGTACCGAGTTTAGTTGAATGTTAGACACTTTCTTCTTGTAGGGGTAGACGTTTCTAGAAAGAGAACTTCAGCTTCTGACACAGTAAATCAGCTGAATAGAGCGTTAAGTTTCCTAAAAGTGTACATTTTATATACTAGCCAATAAATCAAGTTCAAATTTACGGAACAAACGTGCACTGTAGCGCAAACACCGGTGAATGTAGCTTGTGAAATTCAATGGCGAAATCATGCCAAGTCGCCAGTAAAGTGACTCTGAAATCTGCGTTGGCAGTCAATGAAATAGTTTGTGACATTTACTGTCGATCCTGAAACTGTATATGTCACAGTTTGGGCCAATTACTGCTAAGCAAGAGCAGCTTCAACCTGTAAATGTAATATTGTTTCAGAAAAAACATTTTTCCTTTGTGTAATGAGTTTGTCATCGTATCAACTCTCTCTCAGATATAATACAATGAACTGCGTCCCCTGTTTGTCCATCTGTGTTTTGTTTGCTTCGTAGTGCGCGTGTCCATGCATCCACCCGTCCGTCATTTTATTTCACAAGGATGATTCGTATATATCTTTTTCTATCTACCTACGAACATTTCCATCAATCCAACCACCCATTCATCTATCCCTCTGTATGTCTGTCTATTTAAATATCCGTCTGTCTATGAATTTTTGTTTTAAAGTTTATTATACATAGTAATAGGCAAGCAAAGAAACTTAGTGTAGTAATGACCCAAAACATCTTATTTACGACAGTTCCAATTTCAAAAGAGAAGACATTTTCCATTGGGTCAAATAAAATAATGCATTCTTGATATGTTTATGTGTTTATACACACACCCACCCACATACACACCCACACACCCACACACCCACCCACCCACCCACCCACACACACACACACACACACACACATATATATATATATATATATATATATATATATATATATATATAAATCTAGCAATAGTGTTCTGTGTCCAGTTTTTAATAATTTAGAATTTGTTATTCACATAGACATATATGATTGCCGTGGCAGATACATTCTAGATGTATCAGTTGATGGACATAGATTTACGCAAAATAATGTATATGGTCCTAATGATACAAATGACTACTTTTTAAATTTGACAAAGGAAATCATGCATTGTGATAATTCTTCTGTCATCATTTGTGGTGACTGAAATGTTCTACCGGACATGGAGCTTGACTCCTATAGTATTTTTCATAATAAACAATCCATGGCCCGAACAAAGTCCAGGATATGAATAATCAACTTGATTTACTAGTTTTATGGTGAGCAGTCGGTACCGACAATAGCATATTTACGTGGCAACAAGCAAACGAAGTGTTGAAGAGTATATTTGAAACATTTTTAATCTCCGAGGATATGTTTTCAAAGTGTTTAGACTCATCTATTTATCCTTGCTAATAAATACATTATGTTATTTCGGCTTAATTACTTTAGAAAAATGAACCATCTACTGTTCAAGAATATTTGCCTGAAGATATTTTGATTTTTTTTAATACAAGTATTTTCAAATCAATTTTGGCTACAATGGACACCAAACTAATTAGCTTTAAATTTAGATTTCTTCATGTAAAATTGCAAAATCCAGTTTTTGAAAATAAAAAATAAAATGATAATGATAAATACACTTTATATAGGGAGGCAAAAGTACATATCAAGCATTTATTCTATGACAATCCAGTTACTGAACAGTTTTGGAAATTATTTGTCGAATTGAACTCTGGTTTTATAGAAAAAAAGCATGTTTGAGAAGCTTAATAATTTATTAATTGTTCTTTCAAAATATGTTATATACAGATAACGTTGTGATCCAAAAATCAAAATCTCATATATTAAAAACACATTGCATCAATTAAACGGGATAAAAGCATATAATACATATTTTACATTTGACATATTATTCTGTACTGATAATAATAATCGAACAGAGTTGTCCTTTATAACTGAATCTTCCACATTAAATATAGCACATCATTTTCTAACCTTTTCAGAATAATGAATGATGTCAAATTTATATAATATTTTGGCATTTCTAACATTGAATTTATTGGAGGCAGTTTATATACAGATGTCCCTGAAACAGTTTAGAATCAAAAATTACTTTTGCGAATTTCACCTCTGTTATTATCAAAACAATGAATACAAGTTTGAAACAAATAATAAATTCTTCGAGATTTGGAACAGAGGGAGATGAATAATATGTTTACAGTTTCATTAATTGTAGTTTGCCCCCTGTAAAGAAATAATTAATTAATTATTTTAATATTGTTTTCATTGAAAGCTATATTTAATCTACGGCTTTCTTAACGCAATGAATAATATATTTTTTGATATCAGAAGTAGGTAAGATGACATTTCTATTTTCTCGCGCGTTATTTTATATGACGACTATGTGAAACCATACCGTAAGACCCTCAAAATTGAAAAGTAAATGCAATGACTTTTATATATAGATATTCTGGGATGAACTATTACAGTCGGAAAATAGTTCTATAACTTGTGCAAAGACTGTATTATTTAGTATAACTATCAATTTTCAAATAAATACATTTCTAAAATAAATGATATAAGAACATTATATGAGGTATAAATACTATAATCTTTAAAGTCCAGTTGGTGATATACATGTTAATCAATTATGGGAACAAATAAGAAAGATTTGAAGAAGATCAGACATAAGTAATGCAGAAAAATGGTTAACCGAACAGTCTGCATACACATTACGCAAGCAAGCTAGATAAAGATATCCATTCAAAAAGTTTATGCGAATGACATTAATTTGCAGTGGCAGGATGATATAGTCGATTTGCAAGAAAGGTTATGATGATTCTGTTAATTTTTGGAAACCAGCTGAAAACTTTGTATCGTGATGAATATGAATTTATTAACTCCAAAGTTGAAAGAACCACCTACAACATAATACAACCTACCACCATAGAAAATAAATATTAGGATATTTTTACGATTAACATGTTACCTTAAAATCAGTCTAGCTGTGTGTGAATGAAAATAAAGTCCTTGATCACAATAAAACTTCAGAAACCACCAATAATGGAAAATGTTGCTTTTTGCACAGATATTTGCAAGCAGATAACTAGGACTTGGAAATAAATGCCATAAATATTGTTGAAGAAAACCGACTTAATAGCTTTTTATTTTTTAAAGAGCCCGATAATTAATGATTATAAAAAAAAAAATAAAGATACCATGGAACAATGATTATAGAAAACAATTTCAATCATAGATTAATATGCAAAATATATAAGTATCATAGGTGTTATCATGTTATAAGTGTAACATGGAAATACAATTGTTCAATCTAGAGAAAAAAACAAAATTTTAAAAAAGATAACAATGTATAGAGTTTATAGACATGGCAAAATAAATCTGGCATTATAGTAGAAGAAATATTTGTATCAGAGAAACGATTCAAAAGAAATTGCACGCGAATGCGCGAAAACTGTAACTAAAGGTTCATTGTATGTTCATAAAAATAATTATCTTAATCGCCATTTAAAGGAAAAGAGTCGTATTATAATAAATGAAACCATTAATTAATGCAGCGATATCAAAGAGTGATAAAAATAGCATCACCTCTTAAGCATCTTCCAAGTACAAAGTAAATAAAAACATTGACTGAAAAAATGACAAAATAGTTACAAGAAATCTTCATGATTTGTTAACAGGCGACAAAATTAGTATATATTATATAAAGGAAATCACACACACACACACAAACACACATACACACACACACACATATATATATATATATATATATATATATATATATATATATATATATATATATATATATAGATATATATATATATATAAATTATTGAATGATAGAAAGTCATACCTAAGAGAGATGATAAGGAGAAGGCTATACATTTTGGTTTGGCAAAAGTCTAGCTAGATTTGTCTATTACAATTAAGAAACATATTTTTAAAGCAATGTTTGATGCCTGTCCAAAGCTCTAGATGGGCACAAATAATCAAATCGAAATGATTATTGACATACTAATGAAGTGGAAAGATAATATAATAGGCGGTATTTAGAAGTAGATTTAGAAATGCCAACGCATCTGCACAATTATTTTAGTGATTAATCAATAGCATCAGAAACGATAATACGAAGTATAAAAAAACAACACAACAATGGTAGCTATGTTATTACGCACGAAAAAAAGGCAAATAAAGAAAATGCATAAATATTCAGGTTTTAAAAACCCAAACACTGTGATTTCATTGGCTGCCTGTATAAATGGATCACAATTGAATGCAACTTATTTGAGTTACAGTTTGTTATTTATGCTGTGTAATCAAGAGATGAAGTAACAATAATTTTGCCAATACATTCCTCATTGTCGTTGTTTGCTGTTAAAACTTCTTTAACTTTGTTCATGTTCGTTTCAATGTTGTACAAACCAAGAAAAACATTATAAAATACAATATTTTGCAAATCATTTGAAATATCTAACTAACGATATAAATATTCTTTGTAATAAAACGAATAGATATTATTAATCGGGTAGGCAATATATATATATATATATATATATATATATATATATATATATATATATATATATATATATATATATACACACATATAGACCATTGATATATAGTATATTATTTACTTCTGTTTGTTTTAATAGTATCCATCAATGTATTTCTTATCTTTACGGTGTTTAGATGAACAGTGTATTGTCTTTCTTCACTGAACACTTTCTGCCTGATTGCATTCTTTGCTTCCTTGTATCCGGTGGACTCGTTAACTCTCAAATTGAATTTCTCACGAATAATATTCTTGTCATGTATTGCTTTACTAAAAATCTATTTATATTGTTTGACTTAATTATCGTCAAAGCTACTATTTGCTCGTGTTGTGTAACGTTGTTGATCAGCTTTCCCTTCAAAGTCGGATCAAATCCATTAAAAGCTAAAGGGATAATAATTTATGTTGCTAATCATGTGACTCTTGACAAAGTAGCTGTTATACCCATCCCACCTGAAAATGTAGACGACCTAACTTCTACCCAGTTCCGATTTTGGAGAAACGGCGTTGCTCGCCTATGGTGATACTAGATATTTGCTATTATTTCTTTCCTAAATCGCAATTGTTCTTCTAGCTGTGATGTATCCATTTCTTTTCTATCTAAATAACCAAAACATTGGGTGTTGGTTATGGTAATGGAGACTTTGAGAATCATGCAAATGAAGATGATCATGTAGTAGATACAGAGCAAGTACTGCAAATCTTGTTAGTAGTAATGCAGATCAAGGTCTGTGACGTTTTTAAGATGTTGTTTCAAGGAAAGATATAAGTATTTGGCAACAAAAGATTGATCTGTACCAATTATGTATAAAGAAAGACATCGGCTAGAGGGAGTTAACGTACCACTTGGAAAGAAACAAAATAAGTATACTAAACAAAGCAACTTATTTCAAATTTCGAAGAGAGGCAGCATCAAAATTATGTCAGCAACTAACACTGTAGCACGTGAAAGTGCTAGGAACATGTGATCGCACTAGGTTGGATAACACAATGTAATAGATGGGTACTTTTTGTAACGATATGCACGATGGATCATCAGAACACATCACAATTAGAATAAACAATCTAAATTGCATAGCCTCACCAGAGGCCAGTTGTCAGGAGACAAAAGCTCTTTAAGAAAATATCGTAAAAAAACAACAAATACGAGTCCCGAAGGTTCTAAAAACTTGATGTGCAATAGGCGTAAAAACAAAAATTTAAATAACAGTATTTGTCAAGAACAACCAATTGATGGTATCAAATGTTTAAAGTGATAACGACATCGCTCCGAGATATAGTAATTCATATTCAGTGGTTCAAACTGAAATAGTAAGCCATAAATTAAAACAATTCCCAATAATTATTCAATTATAGTAGCAATGACGATTTAAGTTTCCGCAACCATTTTCGAACCATTCGTTTACAGCGGACAAAGGCAGGTTAAATTATGCTGTTGTTTATGATTGCTCCAAAACAGCGGTTGAAGAATTATGTTATCGGCTTTATATCTGCATTAGAAAACAAACGTTTTGATGCGCTGACTTTAATCTTTTATTCAAAACGAGTCGTGCAATTGTCCTTGCATTAATCTAACATTATCGTTTTTCCAAGAAGTGTCATAAATGCATCTCCATACTCTCAGTTTTTATCCGAGGCCCTTGTAGCCGAGTGGTCTAAGGTGCTCTCCTTTACAAATCACTGACATCTCACCTCTGTCTGCGTGTGGGTTCGAGTCTCGGCTCGGCCAACGTGGGTATGTAAGAAAGCTTGCCAGTAGCTTCCCGTGTGTCTATGGTTCTTCCCGGAGTTTTCCCTGGTAAGTCTTCCACCAAATATACTGGCCGCCATGTATAGCCTATCATGTGCTGAAAAATGGCATTAAATCCACAAAACCTCAATCCAAAGTGATTTTTAAGCTCCTTGATTTAATTGCGAAACTTAATTTAATAAACATAAGTTTACCTAGTTGTTCATTATAACACGACGTTTTGGCGAATTCATAGCTAGAACCCTAGGACAAAATTCAAGGTCATTATCAGGAAAATTTCACGAAACTGGAAAAGCATGTGACGTCTGGATGTGTTTTATAATATCGAAGAAAAGATTCATATTGGTTGGTCTACGAATCCGAATCTTAAAGAATGTAGTCACATTGGAAAACAGACTCAGGCTTTAGTAACTCCAAAACAATTGAGGATTTTTGTTTAATTCGGTTGCTAAACTTTAGCCGTAACTTATTTTGATTCTTCGCCAATGTTAAACTTGTGGAATTTGAGGCATAATTTGGCGAGTGAATAATATTAAATAAAACGTAACACACTAGCTTAGATTAATCACACATGTGTTATATCATGCTTTGAGAGCCAGAACGAATATACATTACCCCAGTTATAAAGCTTTAAAATATATGGTGACAATGTTTACCATTCCCTTGAAAGGGAAGTTAATTTTAGGTCCAGAAACCATGCCAAATGGTAGTTCAAGTACTTATTTCTTTTTTTCATTCTTCTTTTTTAGAAGTAATAATCAAAAATGAATTTGACTATCACATAATTACCAATTTTATAGATATAGTCTGTCTGTCTTGTATTCCCAATTCACTTCATGACGTTTAAAAGTCGTTTGATCAAATCTTATAGTTTCTTCCTAGAGGAGGGATCTATAAAGCACAACATTCATGACATTCACGCTTTAAACAAACTGCAGCTTCACCAACACAAGTCTGATCCTTTAGTCTTTACTTGAGACATTTGATTGGTGCATTTTAAGTCAGACTTAGATTTCAGCCAATCATATCTCTAGGTTCTAGATTTAAGTCCATGTTTAAGCCCTGTTGTTAAAACACAGTTCAGGCTTCCTATCATTGGAAAACAACATACTTTATTTTATTCTAGGCCGTGAATTACTGGATTGTCCAAGTGGAATACTTGTGATAATTCACTGGAGTGAAATAGGATACATATTTTCACTGCCGCGTCGATAACACTGTAGCCAATAAATCTGGGCTATGATTAGACGCTTGCGTGGTCTCCTGGTAAGTATGGCCATCTCGCATGCAGATGAACTAAGTTGAAATCCAATAATATGTATATACTTTTTTTCTTCCATTCTTTGTGTGCTGCTTTACATTGAATAAAAGAATTAGAATTATGTTACTACTTATATTTTCTGTGCGAATATACACAAACCACAGATGAATATAAACGTTAAACCAATGACATTATCGCGCGGGATACAGTAAGAAATCTGTTACTTCAATCTGTTATACATATTGCTAGCCAATACATTTGGACATAAATAAAAAGTAAATTGGTTTGCTAAGAGTGAATAATGGATATATTTCATCTCGTGGGTGAAAAAAAATTAAGTATTTTCACCCACTCGATGAAATATATCCATTCTTCAATCGTTTCAAGCAAATATCCTCGATGAATTGTTCCTTGTGGTCTTGTAAAATGAAACTTAAAACACAGAAACGTATAATCAATAACAGTATTGTTTCACACATGATATACTCTCACCTTGTTTAATTTTTGTACAGTAGTATGAACAAATCATTCCTGTTTTGACTGTAATCATCATACGATTTCATGAAACACAAAACATAACTCGCGCATATAGTGAATATGTTTGGTTTCATTAGGAGAGAAAGGTCAACAAATATAATGTACACAATTTAATAGAAATATATTGTTGTTAAAGTTTCATTTTCCCACAGGCAAATCATTCTTCCTTGGTTTTAGCCTTTTACTTGTAATTGTCACTGCTTAATGGAAGACTTATGTCGAAAATTATTAGTCAACTATATTTGCATCATGAAACATTTTCAAACGAACTTACATATATCAAAAATAGACACGGTAGGCTATGTGTCACACAATGGTAAACATAAATTATAATATAAAAATATAGATCAATGCATGAATAATTATATAGCTTAAAAGCTCCAATATATATTTTAATGACACCTCGTCACCAAAATAACTATATAAAAGGAGGATAAAGGACGCGATGAAATTCAATTCAGAAAAGCAAATTTTCAAACAATATGATCACTTTGACTTTTTCACTAGTGATCGTTAGCATTTACATACATCTAGGATGCTCAAAGGAGGGACCACTGAATCTTATTCCCACAAAATGAAACATTCACAATCGTATGTACGCAATACATAAGTCTGATGACAATTGCTATCTTTATCTAACGAAGTGGAGTGGAAAGCTCTTTTGGTACGATTTGTCTAATGTAAAATGAACTAAAATATGCCAATTAATATCAACCATAATACAATATTTGCTGGGGTCAATAAAACTATGCGTCGTATTATTTTATTTTTATCCGGTAGAATAGTATTCATAGTAACTGTGGTGTGGTATAAAGTGATTATGATGATGATAGGAGGGTGGGGTGGGTTGGGTTGGGTGGTTGGTTGGTTGCTATGGTTGTTATGAGTTTAACGCAATTTTTCAGCACATGATAGGCTATACATGGCGGCCAGTATATTTGGTAGAGGAAGAACCAGAGAAAACCCCGGGAAGAACCACCGACCCATGGGAAACTACTGGCAAGCTTTCTCACATACCCACGTTGGCCGAACCAGAAACTCGAACCCACGCGGACAGAGATGTGATGTCCGTGATCTGTAAAGGCAAGCGCCTTAGACCACTCGGCCCCCACCCCCCCGGGACCCCCCTGGTTGGGTGATAGTATAATTAGTAGTAGTAGTAGTAGTAGTAGTAATAATAGTAGTAGTAGTAGTAGTAGTAGTAGTAGTAGTAATAGCAGAAGTGGAAAAAGTAGTTACAGTTGTATTTAAAGACATGGACACTATGGTGGCAGCATCAATAGGCATCAATTGTCTCCTTGCAGAGCTCCACTGACACAAATGAACAAATCTGTAAAATAGTAATTCTCTAGAAACAGACATGAATGCTGCTGTAAATATTTGTATTAGATTCATATATATTCCCCTCTATGGTATATATGAGCGTCTTGTACAGCAATATGTCTGTTTAAAAATGTCAAAGTCCTTAGGTATTTTAATAAAAGTATCACATATTCAGGTTCCATTCCAAATAATTGAACTCAAAGATAATACTTGATTCATATGGGAGCCATGGTTTTGAAAACCGTTTTTTTTTTCAAGCAGCAACATATTTATGGTTACAAGAAAGCACAATATACTGCTATTTAAGAAAGACTTGTACATGATTGCTACAACTGATACAATAATGATGTCGCTGTAGTCCAGTCAGCAGTTTCGTTAGGTATAAGACAAAATTGATTGAATTTTTCTATAATCAAAACACAGTTCAAATAATTCACATATTGCCTTTATCGTGCTCGGAAACTACAATATCTCATGAGGAAATTTGTCAGCTCCACTCCTTTTTCGGTTTCTGTAACGCATGGTTGTCTCTCTATCTCAGTATATTTATCCAGACCTATTGGTCAATCTCGTGATGTACTGAATAATAAGCTTACTTTTCTATAGCCAATAAACCTTGACAAGTGGTCAATTAGGCGAGAACTTCACATGTCGGGTAGATTCGTATGTCCGACATCCATTCGGATTACGATAAGCTTTTCTCGACGAAAGCCAAACTAAGGCTGAATGAAAGGTGCAAACTCCCTCATTTCATAGCGTGACCTCGGCTTTAACATTTGTTATAATGAGATATTTTCTATAATGCCTTATTTATTAACTAGGGCTCTTTTCCCAAACCTTCCTAATTATATCTATAAATGGATTTCTTACTTGTTTGTCTGATTAATGTAACTCATTTTTGTTTAAAAACTTGTGTTAACTTCCGAATCATATTGGAAACCATGATAATCAGGAAGTAACACATATTTGTCTTGTTACATTCACGGTTTCATCCGTTTACATGCTATAAGAAACAAAGGTAGAGATTTAAAGAAATGTTATCAGTATTCCGTTGTGAATGTGTAAGTATGATTAATCCTTACGAAGACTTAAGATGTGATAGTGGGTGTCATGAGACGTGCAGTAGCGGTGTGGTGAGTTTGCATGGGTATGGTTATGGCCTATTATTTTAATAGAACTGAAAGCAAGATAATGCATTTTTCAAAGTTTACATTTGTTAATTATGGTACAGGTTTTATCAAGGGGAGTTTGGAAAGGTCAGTTAGGTAATAGGTCTAATACTGTGTACATTTATTTAATAATAAGAAGCTCTAACAGAAGCAAATTTAATTGCACTGTTGGGCTGGGTGTTAATTCGTATGTGTTGAAGATGCCCAGGCAAACTCACGCAAACACAAATTCTCTAGATAAACATAAGCAGTAATGTACACATCACAGCCACATGATTCACCTGATGAAGTGTGAGAGAGAGAAAGAGAGAATCTCTCACCAAGTTAAGAAAAAGCAGATATAAGTATTCCAATGTTTCTATCTTATCTGACTGGTTCATAAATCATACTATCCATCGTTCGTACTTATTGATACAGCTCATCATCACCACATTATAACAGCAACACCACCACTATTATCATCATCATTGTCAACATAGTTTTGTTTTAATGTTTTGGCGCTTGCGATTGCATAAAATGGTAAAGTAAATTGAAGAAAAACAATCCCGAGATAAATTTGCCTAATATGCAACAAACTGGGCAACTGAAAAGTCCAAATCTTGTCCTGCTGTCTGTAACTGTTTGGATTTATAGTATAACACCTTAATTTGTGACCCTCCTAGTCGTTCATTATATCATACCCAATCACTTCAACAGTAATCAAGTTTTCAAAATGGGTACCATAAAGGTGATCAACAAATTCTTCCTACGTACTTTCGACCACGTAATGTCCCATTTACAGGACAGCTTATTGCTTATTGGAATATAAGACAAGATGAGCGACCGATTCAGTGACAAACAACGTTCCTGAAAAAGGCATTGTAATTAATATATGTATTAATTCTGCTTCACGCAAACAATTGTATATAGATTATGAAACGATGAGAGAGAGAGAGAGAGAGAGGGGGGGGGGAAAGAAAGAACAAAAGTAATATATGTTGCACCAAAATACCAGTGCAAAATATACCTTATTTACAATAACTTTAATCCCATTGATCAATATATCACATAGTTCATTGGACATTAATAACTAATTACTTACTTAATTAATGAAATTATTTACAGGGTATTTTGCTGCGATGATCTCAACATTGAAATAACATTGAAATAATTGTTTTAATCCGAGCATTTCGCTAACAAGAAACAGAAGTCATTGGGATAAATATCTCTGTTTGTTAGTCGATGACTTAATGATTAAAAACGCATATTTATCCAGTTAGAAAAAATTGGTCCAGTGTGATTTTTATTTGTATTCTTAACCTAACAGTAATTACTTCTTTTTACAACAAACTCATTATTGGCATATACAAAATTCTTAATTGTACAGTTGAAAGATTACCTTGCTATCACATAAAGAGTATGATTAAATATATCATATGCAGCTGCTACCATCTTCATATTCATTTTGTATATTAGTTAACTGTGTGATCGAATTCCCCCTGTATAGACTGAACAGGGTGACTGACACTGCGACCTGTAAGTAGCAATTTGTACTTTCTTTTGGGATTTTTGCCACACATGTATACACATATTTTACGACACGAGCCTTATCGAAGCTAGTTTTGCTGAAATGAAAAACGTAACTGCTTTCATAACACCGAGATAACCGCTGGCTGGGATTTAGGCAATTGCGTGAAATTTTAACGTATTAGTTCGTCAATTACATTTCTGTTTCTTTCCGCAAAGTTAGGAAAAGTGACAAGATTGAACGATTGCTTTAAATGCAATATTTCTTGGGACGTGTTCCACTTGATAAACTACTTGAGTTGCGTGCATCCATTTTCATCCGTTTAAAATGAAACATGGTATAGCGAGTAAAAAGCATGGAAGACACAGACACAACATGGTTTCAACTTACCAAGTGAACTAGGCCATTATATATACCTAAACAAAGTTGAAAATCTAGGTCACTTTGTTCAAACAATCATGTATAGAGACATACAGCCACTTAACTGTTGTTTCCTCAAAGAGACGATGTATATTAAATGTTTTTTGTGCTAACTATGCCATCTCACCTACATTCATACCATGACAATAACGGTATATTCATTATTATATTAAATACAGCGATGTTCAAGTTTATGGCCTACACAGAGGAATGCAACAAACACGTTCATTGGGGAATACAAGTTACTAATCTTACTATAATAATATACAAAAGTACTGCACGACTTTTGATCGGAATGGTCTTTAGATAACGAGTCAATCCCGTCCTCCATACATAAGACACGAAACCGTATATACACTCGTAACATTTTGCAGAGACTGAACATCGTATGAGACGGCATCTTCCTGTGCGGCATATTTATAAACCTAAATTTTGTTCGATTCATTTTAAGGTCTGTTGTGAAAGGTACTAATATTTAATTATGTAAATTTCTATGAGCTCCGAACGAGTTTAGTTCTAAGAGTTCATTTGTTGATGTCTTTAATATGAATATATTCGGCATAAAGGCGTGTCAGCTAATGTAAATCAGACTTTTCCATTTGACCGTAGAAAAGCAAGGGGAACGTTTGGCGCCAGGAGATCAGTGTTGGCAGCCAAAATGAAAATTGTTAAGATATACTGAATATGTCTCCAACGCAGTCTTTGTGATATCCATGGCGAAGACGATTTCGTTCAACTTTCCACATATAAATGTTAGACTGTTAATGTTTCGCGATGAAGTATGATACCTAACCTTTAAACACCATTGGCTGCATCGCCTATGGAAATAATCTAAGGAGAATTTTAATCTACTTGCTGCGTTTTATTCTGTCATATTATTTAAATTGCATAATCTAAATGTATTTCCTGTAATCGCACATAACGTGGGATCCAGAGATAAGTACCATACTATTTATTAAAACTACAGAACTTATATTTCTGCCTGGAAAATGAGTTTACTCAATTTTATTTCTGTCTGTGGCAGAATACATATACACTACAATATACACTACAACATATACACTACAATATTTCAATAAGGCATAATAACATCATAAACTGTACTTATGTTATGTTCAATAATCTTTGAACCTTGCAATAGCAACCATATTTCTGATGCTTTACCTATATTTCTAGACATTTACTTTACTTATTGTTTCCTTTTTTAGTTTCAAAATGTTGTCTGACATGTATGTGTTGTTCCTCTAGTTTATTTTCTTTTTGAAATGTTGTTGCGAGTATAACAGCGTTGAGTTACTTTAAATATTTAGATGGATGCAATGCAATTATGCAACATATGACCAATTACAAATACCCGTCTTTAATGTACAGCATTACGTATGCATTGCGCAATTCAGATATGAATGACTTTCTACATATCTGACCATAGTCTATGTCGTTAAAGAGAAATGCACCAAAGTCTATTCATGTATAGTGCATGTATGTAAGGAACATAAAGTACGATATGTACTTGAATATTTCAGGTGTTGGATAAAAAGAGGAAATAAATACACGATCGTAATATCTGTGCAGCGTATTGATTTATTGTGATTTTGCTTTCCAGATTCCATTGCAACATTAATACTGTGGGTCATAACCTTGACTCTCGTATCACAAGGTAAAAATTAAAACGTTTCATGTATTGCTACCACGTGAATTAATGGATTTTCCAATATACATAATTTATATAATTTATGAAGAAAAAAAAATTTTTTTTCACTGCGGGTCAGTAGACATCGATAACACTTAGATCAAGAAATTTCATCCGCCATTTTGTTCCTTCTATGATCTTCTGATCTAGTGGTATGTATGACGACCCGTGAGGCATGAGTACAAAGTTTAAATTCCACAACGTGCATATTTTCTGTCTGTAACTTTTTGTTTATGCGGATTTTTTGTTGTTGACTTGAATTAGAAAAGAGAATTGTGTTAGGACTGATATTTTCAGTGCGAATATGCACAAAACACAGCAGAACATGAATGCATGCGCGTATGTGTGCATGTGTGTATGTGTGTTTGTGTGTATGCGTGTATGTGTTTATGTGTGTATGCGTGTATGTGTTTATGTGTGTATGCGTGTATGTGTGTATGTGTGTACACATACGTCTACACCTACCTACGTACCTGTGTGCTCAGTATAATATAATGTCCAGTCTTACGGAGTTTACATTATGATTTCGTCTCGAAGTAGACTTCCATATTTAATTGATCTGTAATGAAATTATTAAGTATACAGTTTTAACATCGTATACAGTCTATGTTTCAACCTTTAAAGTCAATAATCATCTCCCCAGTTGTATGCCAAATTAACCAGCAAATTATCTCAATCAAGAGAAACTTGTAAGTATATTCTCATATATCGTTTGGTTTATCTCTTTCCCTTATCTTGTCTTCATAGCGAATATCCCTAATGGAGTCCAGCTACAAGATAATAAAATTCCGAACGATTATGGATAACTGCATTATGCAGTCCTGAATCTTAATTGTGGTATTTAACACTCGTTCCTTGTTTTGTACCGGTAAAGGTATTAAAAGGAACTCCACAAATACGTCTCGAAATATGTCTTTTAAGCAATTATACGCAGTTGCTGTATTGTCAATTATCAAGAATATTCCATTCGTGTTATTGACTTCCCTCTTAGTAATGCTTGTAGGGATATTAAAACAAACCCGAAACCTAAATAGGATGATACAATTTCTTTACGTCATTTTAATATTAGGATCATTTGAAAAAACAAAGCAAACAACTTGATTATTTTGAAAGTATAGCTGAAGATTTTCAATGTTATGCTCGTGTGAAACACATTTAAATTCTAGTGTCAATATGGATAGTTTGAAACTCGATGATTTAAAAAAAAAAACTTTTAGAAAATACAGAAACGGTCACGGAGTCGGCATCAGGGTATACGTTTCTGAAAGGTAATTAGGAAACATCTGAACGATTCGTACTTTGGCTGTCATGACATTGAACTTATGTGGATTGAGATTACGTTACTCTTGTATACAATATATATATATATATAGGGGTAGGGTATATATCAAACTACTCTCCTACCAATTTCTGTGAAATTTTAGAAACTTCAGTTGATATCATTAGTGACAGAACTCCTATAATCGATGTTACGTCAAGATATAGTCTACGAAATGTGATAACAAACCCTACACAAATTACTTCTACTATCAAAACCCCTTGCTTGATCTAATCCTTGTAAGTAGTGGTATAACTATACTTCACACTGACATTTCAAAACTTGATAGAGATTTTAGTGACCATGATGTTCCTAATATATCAATCAGTGTTAGCCTGCACCTCCAAACGGCCTATAGGACTCACTGTACTAATTCAGCTCCCATAGTAAACCTATACAAACACCATGCTATTCAAAATACAATAACTTGATATTTATGAATGATCATGATCAAACCTACATTTATCAGTATATACATATCGTTGGTGACAGGTTCTGTGCAGAGAAAACCATATGAGCCGAGGCATTTTTTGGATCTACATGTTGTGAAACATGTGTTTTCAATTCGGCACACAAAGAGTCAGGTTGTAGACTGGTTCCCCTTATTCAATAACATTAATACCGTGAGTCCTATATCTACCCTTGATTTACTTGACAGACCAGTAGACTGGTTTCCCTTATTCAATAACATTAATACCGTGAGTCCTATATCTACCCTTGATTTACTTGACAGACCTATGGATAGTAGTAGAATGCATAAGTAAAAGTGCGCATAGTTCTGCTTGTCTGAGATTACATTAGTGAATATAAAATATATTCCAAGTTCATGTACACCAAGAAGAGCAATGGTGCATTTCAGGCAACATTTAAGTATTTGAGCTTCATTTCGGAAAATCAGGAAAAAAAAATATTAAAATAAATCTGTCTAATCAAGAGATACTTTTTATATTCACCATTTATTTCTCTTCAATTTAAGATTGAAATACAGTATCAACTTTGTCATACTATGCAATAAATTAATAAAAGATCACGGTGACCATCTATATGTGCATGTGTTACAACAGAAAAGGAGATGTAAATGACAGAAATTACCTAAAATTCCCTCCGAACACATATAATTTATATATAAAGAAGAATAAAATAAATACATCATGAATGAAGGAATAATTCTTATTTGTAAATCCAGGTAGAACTTCCGCCGTGTGGTATAATCTTTTCACGGTATAAATTACTAACTTTGTTATTTTCCATTTTTACTAAAGTTATTGGCGCAGATAGCCTTATTATTATTTAAAAATGTAAATGGATATTTTATTTTCAAAAATCCAATAAACTGTACGATTTCTGTGACTTATTTGTTTATATGAAATGCTACCGGAATAAAGCTTTTTTGACTGATAGCTAATTAATATCACTATTCTAATGTTATTATTAGAGCCGTCAGTCTTAGAACATTTTGTAGGTCCAAAACATGCACGACTATAAAAATAATATCATGGGAATATTCCATAGCTATCATTCAATCGCTTGAAACTTTTCTAAGTACAAAACCGGGTAGCGATGAAGCTTTAAAAAGATAGTATTTCATATGAAATAATAAGTCACATAAATCTTCAAGTTTATCGGATGTTTGAGATTCAAATATCGATTTATATGTTTTAAATAGTGTTAAAGCGAAATGCTGGATTAACTTTTTGTAACAATGGAAAATAAAATATTAGTAATTTGTACTGTGATGCGGTTATACCACGTGTCCGAAGTTCTACCTGTAATTATAAGGGGTTTTACCTATTCAAGGGGAGGTAACATATTATTAGTTCTACCTGAAATAATTTCACTGCGTATCGGTATTGAACTACCTGTACAAATATGATACAGCTAAGTAGGTACTTGTCAAAGGGAGGTAACATGCCATTAGATTTGGACTTCGAAAATTTTAAAGCGATTGAATGATAGGTAGGTAATATTACTATTTCAATAATATCATAGCCGTGCAGGTTTTGGACTTAGAATATTTTCAAGTGATGACATGATAGATATTTCTGATATTACTATTATAGCCGTTTTGATTTGTGACTTAGACAATTTTCAAGCGATTAAATGATAGGTGCTGTTTATATACTATTATAGCGATGCAAGTTTTGGACTTAGAATATTTTCAAGCGATGAAGCTTTATTACGATAGTATTTCATATGAAATAATAAGTCACATAAATCTTAAAGTTTATCAGATGTTTGAGAATAAAATAACGATTTTTAGCCGTGCAGGTTTTGGACTTAGAGTATTTTCAAGCGATGACATGATATATATCTAATATTACTAGTATAGCCGTGCTGACTTTGGACTTCGAAATTTTAAAGCAATTAAGTGATAGGTAGGTAATATTACTATTTCAATAATCTCATATCCGTGCCGGTTTTGGACTTAGAATATTTTCAAGCGATGACATGATAGATATCTAATATTACTATTATAGCCGTGCTGATTTTGGACTTAGAAAATGTTGAAGCGATTAATGGATAGGTACGGAATATTAATATTATAATATTATTTTAGCCGTCCGACTTAGACAATTGTCAAAGTCCAAAACATGGACGGCTATAAAAAAAAAAAAAAAAAAAAAATAAAAAAAATAATAATAATAATAATAAAAATAATAATAATAGATATATAGATTTAGTGAATATATTGACAAAATATATCTGCGCACATTTGATAAGTTTTGTGAAGCCGAATGTCGTTTATAGTCATTTGGACCCCAGCGGGGTATTTGAATAGATACGATGTGTTAGTAGGTATCATTATACGCGCAATTAAAAGACCTTCGCGTGTGTGGGTTGCGATATTAAATCTAAATATATTTAGTGACAATATTGTCAAAAAAGCATGAAAGAATTGCTGCGCTATGTGAATGTCGGAAATGTCGGGAAATGTCGACATTTCCGAGATTGTGTCAAGCTCGGTCCTTGCGAGCATTACAGTAATATGGAATAGTCACATATATCCCACAAGCGTATTTAAATAGATACCAAGTGTTAGTTGATATTAATATACGCGCAATTGTAAAGTAATAATAAAGAGCTATCATTTAATCGCTTGAAATGTTTCTAAGTCCAAACATAGCGTAGAATATTATTGTAATTATTATTGTTATAGCCGTGCTGATTTTTGCACTTAGAAAATGTTAAAGCGATTAAAGGATAGGTACGGAATATTAGCATTATTATATTATTTTGGCCGTCCGACTTAGACAATTGTCAAAGTCCAAAACATGGACGGCTATAATAATAATAATAATAATAATAATAATAATAATATGGTAATATTAAAGAGATATCATTTAATCGCTTGAAATGTTTCTAAGTCCCAACATATTGTGGAATAATATGGTAATATATATATATATATATATATATATATATATATATATATATATATATATATATATATATATCTGATAGCTTCTAAATTATGTTATTTTTAAAAGTAAAATTTGTCACAGCTAAGTAGCTACTTGTTAAGGGGAGGTAAGATACCGTTATATTTGGACTTAGAAAATTTTAAAGCGATTGAATGACAGGTAGGTAATATTACTATTTCAATACTATTATAGCCGTGCAGGTTTTGGACTTGGATCATTTCCAAGCGATGAAATGATAGATATCTAATATTACTATTATAGCCGTGTTGATTTCGGACTTAGACAATTTTCAAGCGATTAAATAATAGGTACTGTTTAAATACTATCATAGCCATGCATGTTTTGGACATAGAAATATTTCAAGCGATGAAGCTTTATTACGATAGTATTTCATATGAAATAATAAGTCATATAAATCTTAAAGTTTAGAATAAAATATCGATTTCTATATTTAAAATAGTATTAAAGCGACATGCGAGATTAACTTTTTGTAAAAATGTAAAATAAAAATATTAGTAATTTGTACTGTGAAAGGATTATACCACATGTCGGAAGTTCTACCTGTAATTATAAGGGGTTTTACCTATTCAAGGGGAGGTAGCATATTATTAGTTCTACCTGGAATAATTTCACGGCGTATCGGTATTGAACTACCTGTATTGTCAATATGTCACAGCTAAGTAGGTACTTGTCAAGGGAGGTAACATGCCATTAGATTAGGACTTAGAAAATTTTCAAGCGATTCCATAATAGGTAGTATTATAACATTCTTGTGCGAGTGCAGATTTTGGACTTATAAACTTTTTCATAGGTAAGTAATAATAATAATAATAATAATAATAATAATAATAATAATAATAATAATAATAATATTATTATTATTATTATTATTATTATTATTATTATTATAGCCCTGCAGATTCTAGACTTAGAAACTTGTCTAAGTCGGACGGCTATAATAGTATATAAAGTAATAATAATAATGAGTGTGTGTGATAGTGTGCATGTGTGAGTTAGAGGGTGTGCGTGCGAGTGTGTGTTTGAGAGAGAGAGAGTGTGTGATAGAGAGAGAGTGTGTGTGTTTGAGAGAGAGAGAGTGTTTGAGAGAGAGAGAGAGTGTGAGAGAGAGTGTGTAAGAGAGTGTGTGTGAGAGAGAGTGAGAGAGTGTGTGTGAGAGAGAGTGAGGGAGTGTGTGTGAGAAAGAGTGTGAGAGAGAGAGAGAGAGGGAGGGAGAGAGAGAGAGTGAGAGAGAGAGAGAGAGAGAGAGTGAGTGTGCAAGTGTGCGTGTGAGAGAGAGCGATAGAGTGTGTGTGAGAGAGTGTGTGTGTGTGCGAGTGAGAGAAGGTGATACAGAGTGCGAGAGAGAGTGAGTGAGAGAGTGTGTGTATGAGAGAATGCGAGAGAGAGAGGTAATACTTGCTAAGGGGAGCTATAATAATATCATAATAGTCTTATTAGCTAGCTATCATTAAATCGCTTGAAACTTTGATAGGATGTTTCTTTTGGAAAAGAAAGCCCTGGGTCTTTTAAAGATAGCACCGGAACTACCGGTGCTATCTTCAAGACCCAGGGCATTTTGCATTCAGCAAGAAAAACCTCACAAAATATTCAAGCGATTCAATGATAGGTAGGTAATATTACTTTGGAGACCAATGTCTACAATATGCAATACGAATACGACATAAATCGTACACGGATTAGTCTGGTATTGCAGTACCACCGACATCGTTCAAGAGAGCGGCCAGGCAAGCCAATATAACATTTCGCATTTCCAGTCTACTTTCATGGAATTCTTCAAGAAGTCCGAAGTCTTCAAGAAGCAATATGTACATTTTGCTAGACCTAAGTGATTTAGGAATAAACTATATAGAGATTGAGAAACAATATCATCGTATGTTGTAATTATTCGTCGTGAGCAATTTTATAGTGTTATATGTTGGGGTTTTCACACTTTACCATATATTCATATAAATCCGAAGACGAACAAATCAGTCAGACATAATATTAGATCGTATATTTTCATCATTCGTTGCGAACAATTTTATAGTGTGTTACATGTTGGGCTTCTAACACTTTATCAAATATTTATATAGATATATAGAGATATAAATAAAGAAATACATATAAATATATATTATATGTTCTTGTTTTGGGCTTTTTATTATCCCCTTTTAGTATTTTGCTGCCTCGTTAGCCTACCACGGTTTGGTAGTTTCTCCTCTCCGTGAACGTAGACGCCAGGCAGCTTGTGAGAGGTTAAAACAATACATACAACATAAAAGGGGGCCTAGAATTGTCCATATAGCACGTATTATTCCTATGTACATGGTGCAATACCGAATGTTCGCGGAATCCCGACATACCATATAGCACTAGTGTACAGTAAGCCCGTACATCACTTTAACATTATGTACAGTGGGCCCGTACATGCCATGTACGGGGCCCCAGTATATAGTCTAAGCGGGACAACCTCAACATCTACTACCTTAAATAAAGACAAGTCATGACAAACAAAAATTATTAAAATACAACCAAATGAATAAGTAATAACACCCACTTACCACAACTCCCTAAATCAATTTACTTACACAGTTTATTGAAAAATAACATAATTCCCCCACCAAATAAATATATGTCTTGGAGCATGTGTACTTATCTCCAATTATCACTTTCTTAGCCTATAACGCATTCCAGTCCGATGAAGCTAACAAACTCCTCCTACTACAGGAATTCTCAAATTAACATAAGGAGCTGGAATCCTGGCAGCGACCTTTACCTCTACACCCGCATATAATTAAGAAATATAAGGTGTTCCTTAGCCCAGACCATCAGGGCCGGCTGAACAAGGTGGCAACATTGATTTCAGAAACTCATATCTGCCCTACACTTATCTATATGATGTGGTCCTAAATCCAGACGATTAGGGCCAGCTGCACAAAGCAGCAAACATTGGAAGGAAAGAAACACCCCTCAACTATAGACATGCCCCACACCCTAACTAATATGAGGTGGTCCTAAGCCCAGACCATCAGGGACCACTGCACAACGCAGTAACCGACTAACTGCAATAATTGCATAGACCCACAATTTCTAAGGCAACTCTTCACACCAACAAATACCACTCCTTAAAAACTCTGTCTCTCTAATAAGTATCTTTAACATTACTACTAAAGCCATCAGTACAGCGATATGTCAACTTTAAAAATGTAGTGTCAGACGACAGATTTGTTTTATTCCTTTCGGAACACCAATCAAATTAATACACTCTGGACCCAGCGGAGCCCTCAGGGACGACGGCGCACCCCTTGCCGAGCCTTTTGCCTCAGCTGCCTTGCCGAACATACAACCATAAGGGTAACAATTTCAATAAGTCGTACATGGCCGTAGGACCAAACACGACTATAATGTAAGATCAATCAGTTAGTCTTGCGTTATCCCACCAAGAAGACCCGGGCAGGGAGGAAGATCGCAGAATCAACAGCAGCAGCGTACGACGCAGGCTTGGCCAATACCGAACTCTCCCCTCCACCCCGATGAATCCAGGACAGTACTACCTCCACCTGCAAGAAGAACGTAACTCCCAGGTTCGAAAATGTCTGAAGCTGGAAAGCAAACTTCAATGCCACCACCAGCAGTGACACCAGTACAGCAGGGTGCAAGGCAGGGAAGGGAGGGCGAGAGAAAGGAAGCAAAACGAATACAAGAGGCCTAAGAGGTAAGCAGGAGACAAGAGGCCTAGAAGAAAAAACCTCACCCACCAGCAGCGCCGAAGCCAGTGATAACAAGCAAGGTACACCAACAACGCAGCCAGAATCGAGAGCAATGGCAAAGAAAACTCAGCAGAAACAGCCGCAGTTACCATCGCGCAAGCCTAAACAACAAGTGTCGATGTACCTGCACGACCAGGCAATGGACATGGGACTGGGTGAGATCTTGGAAGATAGGGAAGTAACAAAACAACACAGAGACGACTTCTGGACGGTCTCTGCATGCTCCAAGATAATAAAGTGTGACGAGTTCTTAAATAAGACGCAGAAATCCAGCTTCACCAAGGCATCCGAAAACATCCGAGCAAGTGTGGAGGCGTATAGTGGGTGTCCAATCCCGCTAGCTGTGTTGGTCCTAAATGAATTAATGCAGTCATGGAAAATGTGTCCCAGCACGTCACAGTATGGCCGCCGATGAAAGACCTAGTGGTTGCTGACCTTATCGACCCTGCTCAAATTGCCGCTACAGAGCTGCCCGAATTCCTGAGGCTCTACATGAATCCACAAACAGAGGTTTCACCTCAGTCCATGTAAGGGCTAAAAGAATTGCATCTACTGCCAAATTGTTTTCTTTTTGGATCTAAAAACCCTTTTTGATAATAACTCTTTTGATATGCAAATACGACCCATTCGCACACCGTTCCAAATGATCCCTCAATATTACCCAATTCAGATCACAAAACCAAAATTAATGGATTTCATTAACCCGCTATTGATCTAGTTTTCCGAAAATGTAATATTCACTATATACGCCAAAGTCTAAAAGTGGTATAAATTAGGAAAATTGCTAAAACTGTTTAGATTGATTTCAATTACAATATGTGGCTAACACACAACTGATAGTTAGGGACAGCCCGATTTAGCTAACTGGGCAGAATTTGATTTTGATTAGTAGGTTCGTGGCGTTTCAGCTTAGTCCTATGCCGCTTCGCGTCTCCCTTGCCGAGTCCGTGCAGTCATCCTCTCCAGACATATAATTAATCAGCTTGCGGTGCATGCAATAATGCGTCAGATGGGTTAGCAGCCAGTCAACTCATCTGACGAGTAAGTTACACACCCTCCCATCTCGCGCCTCCGATGAACCCTCAAAGTGGGGAAACCATGCAGCGAGGGAGCGGTGTGTATTAATTAAGTAGGTTCCCGTGCGCACATTTATCGCTTGTACATGGCCGAATGGCCGAACACATTTATAATGCAAATCAACAACAACAGTCTTGCCTGTAATTAATCCTCTTCTGGGGTGTTTACTAGTACATCAACAACAACAGTCTTGCTTTTTGGCGTTTCTGTACTTCCGTTCCGCTTCGCGTCTCCCTTGCCGAGTCCGTGCAACCTGACACACCCGACATGTAATTGAGAAGCATGCCATGCATGCAGTAATGTACCGAATGGGTTTGCAGCTATGCAACCCATTCGACGAATAATGAAATAGTGTGCTGTGCACACAACGTAATCCGCATTTTTGGGTGTTTAGAGGTTCCTGGACAACTGGCCGAACGCGTCTTTAATGGAAATAAATAAACAAACAACAGTCTTGCTTTTTTATTTTTCTTTGGTTCTGGTTGTGACACCTCTAATAACTTAATAGTGCAAAAGTCCAAGGAGTGAAACCCATGCACAATAGAACTCACTGCACTCCCATATAAAAATTAGACAGTATAAGGAATGGTCTTAAGTCCAGACCATCAGGCCCTGCTGGACAAGGTGGCAGCTATTGCCGCATGAACAATCGACCTGGTTCACATATAATTAAGCATATGAGGTGTCCTAAGCCCAGGCCATCAGAAATATGATCCACCTTAGAAGCATGTACCTAAAGATACAGTGTTTTTTTTTTTAACAATCCCTGTCCATCACAAACATCATTTTAACAGCACTTCTTAACCCCTGTCCCTATGACTATTAAGGTTAAGTTAACTAGTAAATTGCAATTATAGCTTACACTGAATATAGAGGTATCTACAGACCTACCAACACAACAATTTCATTACTGTTACCATAAGATGGAGCGCTATAGCAATAATGCAAAATTTGCATGTGCCTTCATTTAAATAAACATTTTACCTTCCATAAGTCTTTGTGGTAGGAATTTAATATTATAATCTATGATGTAGTACACGGAGTTGGAATGCATACATATAGAGACAACACCTCATCCATATATAAAGTTAATTATTATAAGGTGGACCTATGCCGAGACAGTCGTGGACAGCTGCACAAAGCAGCAATGATTGAATATAAACCACAGATAATTAAAATGTATGGGCGTTCCTAAACCCCGACCATCTGGGTCCCACTGCACAATACAGAACCTGATTCAACTTGCCTTCCTTTGTGTAAGAATAGTATGAAGACTCAGGGGTGCATATGCGCCAAACAGTAGGAACATAACAAATAATAGTAACCTATTACAATACACCTACTAACCATTAGAAATGCTAACACATACAAGTATACTATCATTCCCGAAATGGGTAGGAGTACTCGCACATACATATACATTCAATCACCCATAAAAAGGGTAGGAGTGTTCACACACATACAAAAAAGCATACTTATATACTATCAACGATGAAAAGGGTAGGATTGGTCCGACGTATGCACACATACAGTCACATATGAAAAGGGTGGGAATGTTCACAGTCGTGCCCTACTAATCAACATGCAGTCTGGCTGACTAGTACTCATTCATCTACTGACCAACATCTACACCTTACTAATAAGCGCAAGAGTAGCAGTGTTTTCAAATACGTAAGCACTCTATAAACACCGCCGGACTGACCATCACCCACATCTACTAATCAATACACCGTTTTGACTGAACAGCACTCAATAGTCTACTGACCAGCAACTACACATACTAACCAATGAAAACAGTAGGAGTGCTTACAAATTCACAAACATACTTTCAGCGCCGTCTGACTGACCAGCGCCCATAGCCACTAGCCAATTCGCCGTTTGACTGACCGTACCCCTGCATCTACTGAGAAGCTACTACACCTACTAACTAACGAAACGAGTATGAGTGCTTGCATATACAGAAACATACTATCATGTGAACAGTCATGTCCTATTAACCAACATGCCGCCTGACGGACCAGCACCTACTAATCTACTGAACAACAACTACACCTGCTAATCAACTAAACGAGTAGGGGTCTATACACATACAAAAACACCATACAAATAATATAAATGTTCACACACATACCTAGTGACCAACACGCAGCCGGTCTGATCAGCGCCTTCATCTACTAACCAATACGAAGTTTTACTGACTAGCAACCACTCAGCTATTGAACAGCACTTGCACCTACTAACCAACAAAAATAATAGGCGTGCTTACAAATCCAAAAACAGTTCTGTAAAGGATAGAAATGTACACACACTATACACACACAAACATAGATGTATTCTATCATACAAGGAGTGTAAGGGAGAGAAAGAGTAGGAGTGCTTACAAATACAGATACATACTATGAGTCCTGAACAGGATAGAAATATACACACACTATGCACCCACAAACATACATATATTCTATCATACAAGGAGTGTAAGGGAGAGAAAAGAGTAGGAGTGCTAACAAATACAGATACATACTATGAGTCCTGAACAGGATAGAAATATACGCACACTATACACACACAAACATACATATATTCTATCATACAAGGAGTGTAAGGGAGAGAAAAGAGTAGGAGTGCTAACAAATACAGATACATACTATGAGTCCTGAACAGGATAGAAATATACGCACACTATACACCCAAACACAGTTATATACTATCGCACATGGAGAGAAAGGAGAGAAAAGGATAGGAGTGCTCACACATTCACAAACATACTATGATGCCTGAAAAGGGTAGGAATGTTCACACATACACACAAACAAACTTATGTGACATCACACATAATACAAAAGGCAGTGTTACTGACCAGCATCCACACCTACTGACCATCATCAACACCGACTCACACAAAGGTAGGATTTGAAAGAAGTGGGATGAAATAGAAATGAAACTCATTGTAAACAAACAAACAATTTCCCTACTACCCCTATAAACAAAAGTAGACAAAATCATACTATCACCCCTATTACCCTAAAAGTGAAGTGTATGGAGAGAAAATGGTAGTACTATTCACACATTCACACAATAATACTTATATACTATCACACGAGAGGTGTATGGAGAGAAAAGAGTAGGAATTCTCATACACAAACATACGATCATACGCATATACAATCACACTGGAAGGATATAAGGGTAGAGGTGTTTTAAGTTTTAGTTGTGGAAGATAAACATAAACAATATAAATAGACACACACACACACACACGCACACACACACACACACACACACACACACACACACACACACACACACACACACACACACACACACACTACATCAGTCCTAATTCTACGAATTTCCAATACATAGTTCAACACATTGCTTTTTCGAATCTAAATAATGGATTACCAAGGGCTGACACATTATTATAGATAAATGGACTTCAGATTTTAAAAAAAGTAACAAGCACGGATACTTGTCCTGCTATTCACTTTAATACAACAATATGGTTAACTAACCTTAACCAAATTAACATCTCAAACATATTTAACGAGATAACATGTTACTGTACTTAAACTCACCTTTACAAATGCAAACCATTAAACGTGTTTGATAACTACACTTTAAAGTTTGTCGATTTTGACTTTATTAAAAGATGCATAACAGAGTGGGACACGAGATTTTTGTAATAATATCCCAGATTTTGTTAAATTAACATACAAATTGCATGTTTCTTTCTAGACGCGAACTTGCTGTTTGAATGTACCTAATGACAATGTATTTCAATTAAATAACAATAGTATATATTTCAAACAATTTTATTTGAGCGGCAACAATTTTAAAATTTCACCGCAAGGGGAAAACAAAAAAATTGATTTATAAAGAGCCAGACGAACAGAAAACAGTACAACAAAATTTTTATGGAGCCTACACTCGCTGTTGTGCTGGCTGATTACAAACGCAAATATAACTATAGAGCAGGTACTGTAGAATATAGGAGAACATTGTCAGCTGATGAAATGAAGTATATGGAAGGCAAAGACAAACCTATATGCTGGATTTACTTCTTTATGCAAGGCAGCAACAGATTAACAGATGCTGGAATAGCTAGACTGAATATAAAAACAAGGTCTTCTACTGTAAAGATGTTAACGAAGCTATTAACTCCAGGACAGCAAGATTACGACACAGATAAAAACATTAAAGAAAATATTCAACAATACATAACATAATCAAAAGTTAAATTTGGACCATGCTGTTGATCCTGATCGTATATTTCTCTTACCGTGTGTCATGGTTATGAAAATGGATAGTACCATTAATACCGGTGTAGAAAAAAAAACGGTAATGAAAAATCTGTCACAGCTCCACAAGAAATTGTACCTGACAAAAAGAAAGATCACGTGAGTAAAATTGTGTACAGAAGAAAGAAGGATTATGATGATAATGCTGTGCTTCGCATAGACCCTGCCGTTATTCCGGAATATCTCGCCTCTGCCGACGATAGTACATAGTCGGAGTGGCGGAGCCTGTGAAGAACAGAATTGTACATCAGGTATATATTGCTGTGCCTTCGGCACATGTGCTGCACAAGTACTTCCCCGCACCTCCAGTATTCCACAGTTATAGTTACAGCTGTTCTTTCCTGTTCATCAAACGGTTCATTATTCTTTTGTTGGCATCTATATATCCCCAGGGACTTGTAATGACTGTCTGATGTTAACTGTTCATTTTAATGGATACTTTAGGCTCTACCCCTGCCGTTTATTGCAATGTAGAAAACACGAGTCCCGAATATGCCGGGTTAACAAATGGTTTTGAACCAACAATTTGAAAGAAACGTATGGTTGCTATTTTCTTTTAGCTTTTACCACATCCTTATCTTTTGTATATCTATCTTGTATTGTTTTATTTAGCCAAGTTATTAATGGTTTGTTTGCCATTTATATTCTAACTCTGTTTCCAGCTATGTCAGAACATATTATGTGTTGTGTTCAATTATGCAATAATTTATCCTCCCCAGATCTTGTTGTTCATCTATTTTGCAAGCCACCTATGAAGTTTTTTTACCTATTGAGTATTTATTCTTGAGTTTATATTTGAGGGGTTGTAAAACAATTCGATAGTATTGCTAATTATTCAGCCCACAGTCTATAGTAACAATATTTATTTTGTGTAGTAATGCCTTGCTGCAGTACGAAGCAATTAATCTGTCATTCATGCTGCTTATGAATAAAATTTTTCAGCGGCTAATCTAGCTAGGAGTCAAAAAGCAAAGGCATTTATTTACCTAGGCATGTACTTAAGTATGAGTGGTGTTGTAATTTTAATGAATTTGAAAATAGTCCCAAATCTGGCTGGCTTAGAGATTTTCAATCTTAATTTTAATGTTTTCATATGTGTGTTCATTTTGTGGGATTTCCGCCAGACGGTAATACACATTGAATATTTAACGAAACATGACATTACTGAAACTATTATTGCTGATATGAGAAAATATGTCTGACTTGGTCTCCTTTCAAAATTAGCCAGAATTCAGGTAACTGTGCGAAATAATACCACATTTTTCAGTCTAATTTACATTCATTGGGTTTTTCTAAAGTTATTGAAAGTGCCGTGATATTGCTTGAAGTAGAATATTTATTGGGACGTAGTCCACTCGACAAACTAATAGAGATGCCTGCATCATTTTGTCACGCCTTTCAAGAAAAGATAATATCGGAAGTATCAGGCGTGCGAGATTCATGACAACCCACTCTGATAATGTGTTATGCCCTACAACGAGGAATGCTACGAACACTTTGACAGGAGAACAGGTTCTATTGAGATTCAGGACGACCCACACTGATAATGTGTTATGCCCTACAACGAGGAATGCTACGAACACTTTGACAGGAGAACAGGTTCTATTGAGATTCAGGACGACCCACACTGATAATGTGTTATGCCCTACAACGAGGAATGCTACGAACACTTTGACAGGAGAACAGGTTCTATTGAGATTCAGGACGACCCACACTAATAATGTGTTATGTCCTATAATGAGGAATGCTACGAACACTTTGACAGGAGAACAGGTTCTATTGAGATTCAGGACGACCCACACTGATAATGTGTTATGTCCTATAATGAGGAATGCTACGAACACTTTGACAGGAGAACAGGTTCTATTGAGATTCAGGACGACCCACACTGATAATGTGTTATGCCCTACAATGAGGAATGCTACGAACACTTTGACAGGAGAACAGGTTCTATTGAGATTCAGGACGACCCACACTGATAATGTGTTATGCCCTACAACGAGGAATGCTACGAACACTTTGACAGGAGAACAGGTTCTATTGAGATTCAGGACGACCCACACTGATAATGTGTTATGCCCTACAACGAGGAATGCTACGAACACTTTGACAGGAGAACAGGTTCTATTGAGATTCAGGACGACCCACACTGATAATGTGTTATGTCCTATAATGAGGAATGCTACGAACACTTTGACAGGAGAACAGGTTCTATTGAGATTCAGGACGGCCCACACTGATAATGTGTTATGCCCTACAACGAGGAATGCTACGAACACTTTGACAGGAGAACAGGTTCTATTGAGATTCAGGACGACCCACACTGATAATGTGTTATGCCCTACAATGAGGAATGCTACGAACACTTTGACAGGAGAACAGGTTCTATTGAGATTCAGGACGACCCACACTGATAATGTGTTATGTCTTATAATGAGGAATGCCAAAGGGGAATAGGTCCTATTATGATAAGATATAATAGGTAGTGCACGATTTTCGATCGGAATGGTCTTTAGATAAGGAGCCAATCCCGTTCTCCATTCATAAGACACGAAGCCGTATAAAAGAGATTCAACAAATGTAGATCAGACTTTTCCATTTGTCCGTAGAAAAGCAGGAGAAGGGCCGGCGCTATTAGATCAGTGCTGGAAACGAAAATGAAAATTGGTAAGATATATTGAATATGTCTCAATCTTCATGATATCCATGACGAAGTCGGTTTCGTCCAACTTTCCATAAATGAATGTTAGGTTATTAATGTTGTATAACGAAGTGCGATACCTCACCTTTAAACACCTTTGGATGCATCGCCTACTGAACTAAACTATGGAGAATTTGAATCTACTTGCTATGCTTCGTTCTGTCATCTTGTTGAAATTGCATGATCTAATTTTTTTTCTTCATATAATCGTGTATCAGGCACACAATGTGGGATCCAGGATAAGCACATTCCTCTCTCTTTGGTACGTATATTTGTATATATATGTATATATATATATATATATATATATATATATATATATATATATATATATACACATACAAACATATATATATATATATATATATATATATATATATATATATATACACATACAGTGAATATGTCCATGTGCCAGTTCATACATAGAAAAATTGTTAGTTCAAGAAGAAGCCAGTAATGCATTCAAACTATTCCTTCAAATGCTTTCTCATCATCGTCATGGATGTTCTTGTGGTACGTACTATATACTTTCAAAGTGTTTTTGTAAATAAAGAATGTGACGTGATATTTCTGTAAATACGTCATCGTTGATAGGGCGAGATATAAACATCTTTTTTTTAGAGCTATATACAAACATATTTGCAAGACTGACATAACCACATAAACGCCTTTCACAGTCTGCAGCTAAACAAAACAAACTGGACACAAATGCTCTCAACACAGGACCTGTACAGAATGTTATGAAAGTGCATCAATGTATTGATACAATGTATATAAATTAAAACAATGTCTATTTTTTTTACATTCTGGCAGTAACCCAATATTGGCTTTTTTTTACTACGGTTATGTTATGAAACTGAAACAATGTATTCATACAATGTAAAAAGTATCCCTTTTAATTGTTACATGAATAAAAACACTGATACGCATCACTATCTTAACTTTTCAAATATTGTCATCCGAAACATTCCCTTTATTATTAGATACTCATTTTTTTCTCCATTAACTTTACATTGTCAGAATCGTGCAGCATTTCTCCATACTGCACGGCTTCATACTGCACACACGTCGGTCTAAAATAGCATCACGTGTGAGGAACTACTTTTTATTGTAAACAAACAATGTACGCTCACGACCCAGACACCGGAACGTTTGCTTTATTAGATTTATCGGCGGATGAACTAAGCAAGCTGTTTTGAGCCATTTGAAAGTAGAGATGATATAGCTGACGATGTGGATTAGCTCACTGAATCACAAAAGAAACTTTCAACCAAGCAAGCGACTGAACTTGATATTCGCAATGTCCAGCGGTAGATTTATCATTTTTTCTGATATAAACGTGAGACATGCAGTATTGAAAATATCATTCTAATCATTTAAAAACTTATTTAGCTTATGGTTCAGACTATGAACCGTGCTCTCTAGCGTCTATAAACAATATCATAGAAAGGTATCTTAAGGCCAAAGGATATTCAGATATGCCCATTTTACAAGTCAGTCCAAGCACGAAGTTCGAAAAAAATACAAATAAAGAAGACGGGTTTTGGTATAAAAGCAAGTGCCTAGGAGCCAATAAGCCAAGATAACGAAGAAGCCCTATTTTCCGCTGGCGAAATGGGCTCTCACACCTCAGCCGCTTTGCAATTTTCCTGTTTTAATTTTGTGAGAAAATCTTTGGATTTATAGTACAAGTCATATAGGTCATGTTGCTGGGGTCCCTCCAACAAAGATCATGCCAGTGACAGTTCATAAAAATATGTTATCTATAGCTGGTAATAAGAATGGTAATAAATGTACTTAACTTTCTGAATCTTGAATTTCTTCAAAATGTACTTTCTTATCCACGACGCGAAACTGCACTGCAATCTGTATTCCACATTTCCAAGAGAAATCCCATTTTAAAGGAGAATTTACTGCTCTCCAAAACGAAATGAATTTTATATTCCCTAACAAAAAATATTTAATCCTGCATCTTCTTGAGAATTTCAATTAAAAGAATTTCATATTTTGTCCAATTTTATGATTCCAAACTATCAATGGTAGAACAGAAACACATCTGCAACTTGCTGTCAAGGCCAGTCTCTACAGCTACATTGTACATCGTACGTAATCGACCCAGCTAATAACGCCAGCCCACCACAACTAAAAAAGCAGAATTTAGTTGGATCGACATAGAAACAAAATCCCTCCATTCCAGACCGACTGGGAAAGTGTTCCAAGGCGCTGTCATTCACAACATGACTCTAAATTTCAATTATAAGTAGAGCAAAATGAGATTTCTTTTTTAAACGAATGACGGAGCGCGCGGTACGCTACCAAGTTCAAAGGTCGCTGGGCGGTAACATGCGCGCATGAATACGATTACTGTGTATTGGTTTAACTACGGTTGTGTATTTACTTTGGAATCTAGCAGAAATTCAGTTACTGGGTTTCTTGTAGTGTCTCCCTTTTATTATTCAGCCTTAGGTAGAAATGCAAAACGAGTATAATATAAAACGGTTACTACATTTGCATAGGAAAATATGAAACATCAACTTGCCATTGTAGTGTAGCTGTGGATAAGAATTTACGTAAGTTGTTCTTGTACGTTAACGTAATCCAGTTCCGCCCCACTGCGAGGGTGCCGTCTTGCTTTGCCATAGACTTGAGATTAGTTTTGCGCTTTCCAACCACCAGTCCTTTTCGATACGCATCGAATTCGGCTAGGCCTCGTTCTAGTCCCTTGTTGATATATATTTTTGCTCCCTCCCGGTTGGCACCTCGCTGCCGCCAGTCCAAGAAGGATTTTCTTCTGTCTCATTTACTTTGTGGTAAATGTGGTTTCATCTTCGTCGGGCTGATAGGCTTCACGAGGGCCAAACTCGCCCATTTCAAAGTCAAAGCCACATTCAGCCATGTCTTGCTATGTGGTCAATAACGATGCACCCTTATTGAAGAGAGGGAACGTAGACTCCAATAGCACCAAACTTGTTATGACTTAAGCATATCTACTCAATACGGAAACAAACCCGACCCATTCCGTTCCCTCCGCCGCGCGCTTGGAGTATAGAGAACCCGGAGCACCATTGTTATGACTTATAATCCAAGCATCATAGATCACAGCAAAAGAAAAATGTAAGATTTCCCAACCTAGGCAGCAACGATGTCATTGTGCCCGGCACCGACAGGCTGGCATTCACAATTGCTTCGAGCGACGACACAGCAACGCCGGTTGACGCAAACCGTACAATCGTGAAAAACCTGGGCCGCGCCATTTTCAAAAAGATAAGTGTCAAGCTCGCGGGCACGAACACGCCGATGTTTGCAATGTGTACAATTATCTCTGGCTGACTGAAAAAGAGCGGACTTACGTTATACAAACCGCCAATACAGCCGCTATACGTGTCGCTGCTACATAGCCCTTTGAATCTATCGCCGCCGCGTTTAGGAACCGCTTCTTCGTGCCGCTCGACTTCGAACTGCTAAGCGACCACATGCCGTACTACCAATCTGGCCGAGCAGACAACCTCACATTTGAGCTGACGTTCAACGACTACGGCAAGCTGATCCAGAGCACTAACAATAAGGCGAACCACACCATCAGCGGTATCTCTTAGGAGTTCGACGTCGTGATCCACGCAGATCTCGCACACCTGATTCGGTAGCAGCATATGGTACAAGTGCTGCGACATCGCAGGATAGTGTCGAAAGGATCGACAGTACGTGGAACATCATCCTAAACACGCCAGTGAAAAGCATGAAGGCCATAGTTATGCTTTTTGAGGATCAGACTGAGAGACGATACGTTTTATTTCTTCATGGTATCGATGACTATCGAGGGCGTCCCAAACCAGATCTATGACCATGGGCAGGAGCGATACCAGCAGTGGAAAGAGGCCCTAACAATAATGGCGAGGAAGTCTATCAAGGAGGCGGAGGTGAAAGAAACCGATGTTGGCGACTTTACCAAAACATGTTTGCCCTTGTCATCGACATGAGGTCAACGAAAGACCACATGCTTCAAGAGACAGGAAGACGTATCGAAAATGCGAGCTAGGGCGTAACACTGCAAATCCCCCCCCCCCAAAAAAAAAAAAAAATAAAAAAATGGTTCAGGCGGCAGGTGTGTTAATCGTGTAATTAAAAATCAACATGGACGCGCAGCTCAACATACAAAATGGCTAGTATGCAAACCAGCTTCTAGACCCAGGGCACGCCCTTCTCCCCACAGCAGCGGAAGCGCCGGCAGCCTCCAAGAGTATTTTCATAACTTACATCCACTTTGCGCCACGATCGTCTGCCACCGCGGCTGCGGCAAAAGAGCGTGTTTGCCTGAGAACTGCTCGAATCGGCCTTTAAGGGTCACTTCGATTGTATCATCATCATATCCCTACTATACGCCTCAACGAGGCGTACAATAGCCGTGGAGTATTTTTGGACAATCCCGAGGGCCATGATTTGAATGCCCCGCTTTGTGCCCTCGCTTAAACGTACGAGGAAACCACCACTCTATTTCTGTTCGCCGATTGTGCCTTTCTTTCTTGCGTCCGGTATAAAGAAACGGTCCTTACTAAGCTCGACTATGTGAGTCGCCATGTGTGGATCATAACACAAAAGTACAACAGATTTACCCGTGATTTCCGCGAGGAGACCTATTGGATAGCCCTCTTTTATTGCAAAGACGAAGACTCATTTAGGGACAGGCTGAGAGAAAACGATATCATTGAGGCACCGAGTCGAGCTAAAGCTTATGAGTTTCGTTAAAAGGAAAACGTCGGCAAACTCCTTTTGCGCACAGACCCACCAGTGTCTAACCAGTTTGTTTACGTCCCCACTCCGCACTTGTGCTAGTTGGTATAATGTGGTGGCTTTATACTGTGTGCATCGCCAGCCATGCCATAACACTTGTGGCCTAAGGCTACGTACTATTTATAGTCAGATGATCAGTGAACCATACCCAAAACGTCATAAGAGCCATGGCAGAAACTGTGAGTGACCTTGATGTTGAGGCGCTACTATATGGGTTGGAAGCCAAGCAGAAAGACACAACGACGGCCCGCATAAGTTCAGCCGAAACAGCAGAAGCACTAGCACATCAGCGTGACCACCTATCTGAGTTAGTTGTCTTTGGAGCGGCGAAAGAATACATAGGTCGGCCTCTTAACTTTGCGAGAAAAACGGCGATGAGTGATGAAGAGGTAGCAAACATCTGTGCCATATATGAGGCTAAACTAGGAGCCATGATGACTGTTTCGCTAGGGTCGTCTCTGCTTGGTCTGCCCACATCAGTTGTGAGCCACTTTCTGCCCATAGACAACCGCGAGCACCTTGTGAGGGGTTTAAAACATGACCCGCTCATCCAGGCCTCTTTTAACAATCAGCAATCACCTCTACTTCATGTACTGTCTGGTACTAGCGCTAATTGCAGCTGGTTAGACCTTAATTGAGGTGTCACAAAATGCATCAAACACATCCGTTAGCAAAAGCGCATCGATAGTGAATATAGGTCTTGATAGTTTCCCGGGTTCTGACAGCGAATGCCTTCCACACGTTCTGCGCATGTTCGTTGTCCTTTTCGGTTATGTCGGCACGGCTGAGCTGATAGTACAATGCCTCTATAGGCGGAAGCTGTGTTTCCTCGAATCGCTTTCAATAAACTGCAACTGCCCAAGTGAGAACATCATGTACTTTTCCATGATGGAGCGGATGTTCTTCGATGAGGCTGTGAAGATTGCCCCCGTGATGAGGTGACAGTCATAGTTGCGCAGGTTATGAATCACAATCGGCACATTCGTTTGTTCTGGGTAGATGCGCAGCTTTAAGTTACATGCTTTGTGGGCGGGGCCGCGGAACTCACCTGTAATATGGTCTCTCACCCTGTCGTCATCACCGGGCTTCTCGCCACATACGTGGCAGTCGGTTGATTCCTGGAAAGCGTGTTAACGCCCCCATCCACGATAATCTCAGCAGGATTTCGAAACACCTCTCGGATCTCCACCAACTCACGCTCGAGGTTCTGAATGAAAGTGACCACAGCCTCCTCGCCTCGGTATAACACCGGCTCATTGGTGACTCCGTCGCAGCGGACGACTATGTAGCAGAAGCCACATGGGACCTGATCATCGATTTTCTGCGTGTAGCTTTTGTCCAAATTGCCTGCAGTGCTTTCTTGCGGAAACGCAGGGCACGTTCAGATCCTCGAAATCCGCATAGATTATATAAGGAACACGCATCTGGTGGTGGTAGTTCTGGAATGCTAGGATGTTCTTGCCTGGATCTAGCAAGGACACGCGCTGCGGCTTTTCGCTTATGCCGAGTCAGTCTTTCGTGTGGGCTTCCAATATGTCATCCCGGTTGAAGACGTGGATGCACCGGCGGCTGATGTGGTTCTTACTTTTACATTTGCTTTGCTTGTATACCAGGCAGCTTAGGTCTTTTATCCAGACGTAGAGTCTCTTTTCGTATGTCAACAGCGTGTGGAATAACTTCCTCGCTGATGCGGAGTGGGTAGAGGCCCTTTTCCAACTAAAGACGCTAACTGCGATATCCGTAATATCTCTCACCTTCACTAGAAAGTCAATGCCAGCAAAGTCGAGCTTGACCAGGTGATGGCGGTACTTGCCTGGTCGGTCACTATTGCTATCGTCTGCTGGGTATAGAACCGACAGAATAGCCCATTCGAAACAGCGATTGTCCGTGTTTTTATATTGATAACACATTGTGGCAAAATGCACTTTGGCGTAGAAATATAGCTCCGACCTCGAAATGGGCGCTACTGCGACACACCTAGATAGAGTGTCTCGCACCGCAAGAAATGCAATACATACCCCTTGTGTATGTATTCCTCAATGCGCAGTTGAATTGTGACGTTGGTTTGGGTGACAAGCTGCTCAGTCTCGTTTATGCGCAATACGGCTGTGGAGCTTCACTGGAATAGGTCGTCCCTTTGATGACACCGGCTTCTTTATCGTTCTGCTTTGATGGTGTTAATTTTTTTCAGCTGTACCGTCAACACTGGGTCAAACTTCAGGCCGACAGGTTCCCTGAGCTCCCTGAAAACAATTTTCAGCGCACTAGGCGCCATGGCATTAAAAAATAAAAAAGAGTCTGCTTTGAGCGTGTGCTTTTCTGGCACTTTGGCGAGGGAGTCTTTTTCAATCGCGCCGGGACTACCTTGCCGTTGTACAAAGGCTGGTAGTGCAGGAAGCACTTGACCAAGCAGTTCGTCTATCAGGTCGTCAACGATATACTGCGGTGCCTGAGGCTCTACCCCACGCCTGGGAGACGAACTGGCCGTTTGGCCTGAGGCAATACCTTGCGCTTAGGCCCCGAAGCTTGCGGCTCAACCCTTGCGCCTGGAAGCCGGAACTGGAAGCTCAACACTGCGCCTTGGAACCGAAACTGGTCGTTGGGCTGGCTGACGATCCTTAATATTACACATAATGCTGGGCTTACGTCAAGCTTTATATAATACATTCACAATTCTCTAAAATAAAATTATTATATAAGCAGTCTCTTGTTTGCTTGTAGCTCTCGTATCACTTTATTAAAATGTCTCTTTGCTCTTTTCGCTACTCTCTTCATTGCTCTTGCCGCGTTGTTAACACCACAACTCACACATATCCTTTAATCGATCCATGTTCCAATAGCACGGTTCCAGCATGAGTAGACTCTACATCCTCTTCTGAACTTCGCCACATGCATATCACAATACTCACTAACACTGTTTTCCCCACACACCTCTTTACTCCTTAGCTTAAGCCTAGCGCACTTGTTTTTGCCACTTAACACCATCCTCAGGCTTTATATGCTTTAGCTTATGCTTATTTAAATAAATAATTTGGTTTAGGCTGGCCGGTTGAGTGCTGGACCGACTCCTGCCTCGTGTACTACCAGCGGCTTCCCCGAGGGTGAGGTGTGGGGTGGGGGTGGCAAGCCGTGGGTATAAGATATGTGATTGCCATACTGGGTTCTAAAGTTTCTAACAGGACAAGTATAACTAAGTCTGATGTTACGATAGAAGACACAACTAAAACGCCAATAGAGGCTTTACGCTTGAGTCAGCAAGGTTATTATTCAGATGAAAGGATAATGAGTGAATTTCAAGAATTTATCACGGATTCAAAAGTAAAACTGGATTATGCCATTGGTGGTAATAGTATCTTTCTCTGATCCAGCTATATGGTTATGAAAAAATGGGTAGCATTGTAGGATACTATAACAATATGAAAAAGTCATCAAATAACTTCTTTTCAGGATGAAATGCTATAAAAATACTGATGTAGTTTATGACAATTTATTCCAGCAGCTTATAAACAAAGTGTAACAATTCGTCAAAAGCTGATAAAAACTCCTAAGTAACATAACGTGACCACGAATTATGCAGACAAGGAAGACAATAAGGATGAAAGTCTTATAAGGATTAGTACAACTCACTTACATAATAAAGATCACAAGATCAATAAGCAATAGTTCAGTCGTTTATATTGGATATGATTGTAGTTGGATTATTTTGATTTGTAAAGTTTTAGGAGACTTTTCCTGAGACTTCTCTATATTTCTCTCGGGAAACCAAGTTCAAGTTCATTTTAATTGACCTTCTCGGCACGTTTTATAGCTTTTGCAAATTTACAACCCAACTAATGCAAGAATCAATAGAATGGCATGATCAGCCAGGAATGAGACTATCTTTAATGCAGTTAAGAATAGCCAACTTATAATACAACCAATGATACCACGTATGGCTGCTTATGCTTTATCAGCTAACTTTTTCAAGTAGTCTGGAATAGATTTCAAATCTTGTTTAATCTTGTCATTGAATCGAGGTGGACAAGTTGTAAGAGTAGGTGTAGGTGTATGAGTTGACGGAATTACATTCTATATCAGGTTTGCAATTGTCAATGCAAGAGAAGTAGCGATCATATCTATTGCTGCAGCAATTGTGGCAATAGCTAGACTGTTCTCTCTGAGCAACCGTTTAAATATTTCACCCAATGGTAACTTAACCTTTGGATTTGCTTTCTCAATTGTTCCTTTCACGTAACTCTCTTATTGTACTTTATGTCCAAATCATTTTGCTCTCAAACTTTCAAGAGCCACCAACTGACTATTTAACTTCCTTTTTGCGAATGTCGTTCTTTATCTCCTCTATCGTTTTGTCATAATATCTATGTCTATTTCCAATGATTTTATTACATCTTTCAGTTTCATAAGCTGATTGGGAACTCCTCTGATTTCTCGTTCTTTCTCAAATGTATAAAATCTATCGGGTCTTTTTTCTCTTTCAAATCTTGGCGGCAGATCAAAATATTCATCAATCATTGCTTCTGCTTTTTTAATCTGCTGGACTAATTGTTTGTTTGTTTCTATTGTATTCATCTCTATTTTCATTTGTACAATTATTTGCAGGCTTTGTGCAACAGTGGGCTCTATTGGATATCAGGGATGTGTCTCCGTTAGAGTATGTTCCAATGGATCTCTCAGACTTTCTAACCTCTTTTGAAATTAATATGTTCGTTCATGTTGGCATTAATGTTCTACGACGTCCAAAAATCTTCTGTTAATAAATCGTCAAGGAAGTCTTTACCACTACTTTGGGTTTTTATACTGCTGAGCTTTCCAAATGTATTTCCTTTTGTCTTAATGTTTGAAAGATGAATATTTTAACCTTTATCAATTACGTAAATTTCATTATTTTCATCCATGTTAATACTTTCTGCAAAACCGTTGATAAATTCGTCACCGAATCTTCAATTGTTTGATCCCCGCAAACTATCTAACAATTTTATCCTGAGTTCTCATTCTTCTGATATCAACCTTGGGAACACTATTTTGTCCAGGAGTTTAAAATTCTTAATTAGTTAAATTGTCTGCAGAATCAAGAGTATTGTCTAATTCCCTACTTCTTCTGCCACGTTACACTATTCAAATGGATAGTAAATTACAAGAGGAGTTAGGATTCGTAGAGATAGATCCTTGTGAGAAGTACCGCCAAGAGTTGAAGATTAGCAAAGCCAAATGAACGGAACAAAGAGATAACTGGTAAGACATTAACCGAGAAAAAGTTGGATAAGATGGAAAGCAATGTAGTAAAGAACACAATTGAATTTTTGTGAATGCAGGTCAGCCAAGATATCCAATTGGCTATCATATGTTATCATCACGGCTCTAATATATGTGCTGAGTAAATTTCTACCAGTTGATAATCTAGTATCTTTGCAAAATGAACTCAAGTATGATTACATGACATATATTGTCATTGGATATTTCACAGGCAATTGTCATTCAAGCTAGGTATACCCTTGTTAGCTCTATGTGCTAGTTTGATAACTCTCAGACACATGCAACTGAAAAAGACAAGAGGTTATAGAATGAATCTACCATATTAAATGTGTTGCTGCCCCGTACGCTGTAGTACCAATCATAACTATACTCCTAAATGGTGTAGCGATATGCACATCCACTTACTGCTTGGTAAAGTATATGAATCGATGGAGAAACCTAAAGTTGGGGACGATCTAAAGGTGGAGACGATCTAAGATTTTCTCGATAAAGAAGTTGGCAACTTTGAATTGGTCAATCTTCTTTTCATGCCCAGTTATTTTACTCTAGGATGGCATCCTTGTATTCTTACATCTGTTTTCACTTGCCCTCATATATCTCATATTGGTCCAATGAAAGCATCTTCTATGTTGCCCAGGGTATGAGAAATCGAAGAATGAATGTGGTATTAAGTGATCAATATCTAACTTATCATTACCTTCTGGCTTGGTGAAAGACAACCGCCTCCTAAAGAAGTCAGTAGCATCAATTAGTGTCAATGTTATAATAGATTTCAGGTTACCACTTAAGGAACTGATGCTTCTACTTCTTTTCTTCATCTCAAGTAATCTGTATTGTTCATCAGTATGGTAATTGTTTCTAATTTTTTCACTCACATTGACCTTATACAGTAAGTTCTTTGTCTTTCTGTTGAATTATTTAAAGTCACTCTCCATAGCTGTCAACCTATTATCAAACTTTTCACACCAGCTTTGGAGTCATGAACGAAATATTTAAACTCTCATAATTCTGCTTCTTCTCATCATTTAAATCTTTTTTGCAATTGTTGAAGTTGAAGTGTTGTAATTCTCCAGAGACTTCGTACTTCCGCTATGTCACTCAATACAGAATCTATCTCAGTATTTATTCTTTCTTCAATAGGTTGCAAATTCGGTACTTCTCCCCCAGCTCTTTCAGTATGTAAAGCTTGTAAAGCATTTGAACTTCTGAAATCGTTGTCTTATTTTAATCTATGTGTTACTGTAGTTCTGAGAATTTAGTAGCTTACTTATACTCTGATTTACAATGGTCAATTTAGCATCAACTTGTTCTCTCCATGTTCTTATATCTTTAAATTACTTTTCTTTTAAAGTTATACGCATTTGACCATCCAAAAGTCTTTGTTCAACGTGACTAGTAGCAGCATCATTATTTTTTTACCCCCTCATCTAGATTGATAATGTGGTTATTGTTCATGTTAATCTGACTCAGAGTATCAACTTTATTCTCTTTGTTCTCTTATATCATTGCTGGACCTCTTAAACCTATTTCCCTCATTTACAATGCCATGGATAGATGTAATTGGCGTGCTATGAAATGCTATCACTTTACCTTCTTCATTTTTAATGGTGATATTCAAGCTATTTATGGTACCTCTTTGCAATTGTTTGTATGGGCTATGTACATCATATGATATGAAGTCACAATGAAATACATTCTTGACCGGTAGATAATTTAACAGAGTAGAGTAAGAGCCATTGTAGTAATTAGAAGTGTGGTTCGGTTGATCCAAGATAAGGTTCAAATTCTTTGGTCTCAAAAATCCACAAACGGTATCTGATTCTGTAGAATGCAATATGTATTTCATTGTACTTAAGCTTAACAGCTTAGCATTATATTCTAGACATTCAATATCTATGCTTTCTTCATTGTCACCATTAGCAGTCATTTGTTCTCGAACTCTGAACTCTCACCATGTACATTTATAGGCCATCTGGAATAGTTTTTCTCTCGTTTTTATCATTAATGTGGTTAATGTGGGAGAAGATGTTATTTAAATCAGAGGAGATATTGTGATACCCAACAACAAATTCTTTTCTCTTTATTCTCTTTAACGATATATATATATACATATATATATATATATATATATATATATATATATATATATATATATATATATATATATATATTTATATATGATATTTGTTTGCTGCGAGTGAATAACGGATATATTTCATCGAGTGGGTGAAAAACTCAGTATTTTCACGAGTGGTGAAAACAAATAAGTTTTTCACCAAAGAGATGAAATATATCCATTATTCACTAGGAACAATCAAATTTTCTTTTTATTTTATGCTGAAACGTATTGTCTAGCAATTTGTATAAGAGACTGAAAGTAGGAGATTTCTTACTGTATCCCGCGTGATAATGTCAACTGTTTATCGTTACGTTCTGCTCTGTTTTGTGTATATTCGCGCAGAAAATATCAGTAGTAACATAATGCTCCTTCCCAATTCAAGGTAAAACATCAGATAACAATAAAATGAAGAAAATGTTTTTGTCGGTTGCTGAATTTGAACCTAGTTCAAGTGGACACGAGGCGTTCATATTTACTTTTACACCACGCGTCTTAAAACAAATTGAAACTTCTTAGTGATAATGTTATCAATGTCACTTGACGGCCAGTGAAACAATATTATATTTTTTCACAATATTTCACTCCGAAAATCCAGTAATTCACGGCATAACATAATATATATATATATATATATATATATATATATATATATATATATATATATAATATTTTATATATATATATATATATATATATATATATATATATATATATATATATAGATAGATAGATAGATAGATAGATAGATAGATAGATAGATAGATAGATAGATAGATAGATAGATAGATAGATAGATAGATAGATAGATAGAGATAGATAGATAGATAGATACGTATATATGTTCGCATCCCTGTTGTCTATGGGATTTTATAAATATATCTCCATATCTGTATTGGTTATGTAAATCTCCATATACGTGGTCTATATTCAAAGTTTATATTTGACTAGTTAAATTAGATCAGTAGATAGAGATACGACTTCACCCTATCATAATTTTGCACATACCTCATACTTCATACCTCTCACATACTTCATGCATCATACATCATACGTCATACATCACTCTTCATGCGTCATACATCGTACTTTCATACATCATATTTTAATGCATCATACTTCACAGCCACCTATACATCACACGTGATAACTCATACTTTATACCTTACACTGCATTCCTCATAATTCATAATTCATACATCATACGTCGTACATCATACTTGATACAATCATAGTGTTCAACCTCATTATCAGTATCACTTGATACATCATCATTCTTTGGTGAAGGAGGATCCCAATTTCCTATGCTACTAACTATCAATCAAGGGATACTTACAGAGAAAAAGAATGGACCTATCACGGCAGATAACAGAGAAAACATTAACCCATCATCAAATGGAATTACATTAATTACAACTTATAACCCACGGGACAGTAATATCTTCCCGATAGTACGAACATGTGAACAATTACTTCGTCGCAGTGATAAAATGTAAATGTGTTGGAAAGAGAGATAATTAGCAGTAGCATTTAGTAGTAACAATAGGACATTAATATCTAACTCTGTCAACGATAACGTAATTTACATAACAAGTTCTTTATATACAAAAATACTTTGAAAGAATGATGCACCTACCTGGATTGTATCCATGACGATGAAAGAATCTTGCCATAGTTTTCATATTTATGATGCTCTGTTTGTATTTCTGGACATTTGTTTTTTGCTTTTACCATTTTCAATATGTATTCGGATCTTTTGTTTTGTGTCAGGATTTCTCTCTTTAGGAAATGTTGTTGTGAGTATGACAATGTTGTTTAGTTACTCTAAATATCCCAAAGGATACAATACAATTATGTAGCTTTGTGTGACCAATCGTTAATACTGTTCGTGTATAGTGATATCTTTGGAAGATATACACACTATAAGTCACATCTAAATGACTTTCTTCGATCGGAACATCGCTCAACCATTTCCGTCAGGTCGTGACATAACCTCGGTAGTAGTTGTAGGAATGCACGTCAGTTTGATGTGTTTGGTGATTCGCCTCAGGTGGAGTGAACCACATATGTAACGACTGCAAAGGCCGATAATGTTCCAATTGTGACTTTGTCTACATCCGCAGCCATATTGTTCCATGTGAACAAAAGTAGTTCAGAATATAGTTCTCAATATCGACGAATTACATCCGAGGTTTCTTTCTCGATTTGAGGGAAAAGGCCGAGGATGTTCCCACTGTTTTTACATATATGGCCATGGTTTTTATGGTTAAGGAGAGATACAGCAATTTATATGTATAGTGCAGCTCTATTAATTAACAGACATTACTATATGTGGATGAAGATTTCAGGCATTGGAAAAAAGTAGAAAGTAAAAAATATATGAGTATCAATGTAACTTCTTGATTTATTGTGATTTTATTTTCTGCAGATTCCATTGCAACGTTAATGCTATGGGTCGTACAATTGACTCTTGCATCACAAGGTAAAATTTAAACACTATATTCAGCAGCGGCATTACTGTTTTGATTTAGTACTTCACATTATTTATAGTTTTTCCTTCAAACTTCATATTTTTGTCACTTTCCCCTTTCAAACCACACGAGCATTTGCGCAAATGTATTGGTCCGATTGAGCTAATTTAGAAATCATGATAAAGACGGGAAAGGTAGAACACAGGCATATCACATACCTAAGGAAGATAGAACACAGGCATATCACATACCTAAAGAAGGTAGAACACACGCTTATCACATACCTAATGTAGTCAAAAGTTAAATGATTTCAATGGCACTAAAATGCTGCTTTCATTTATATTTTCGTTTTGTATTACCATTGTCGATAATAATATTACTTTCAAGCGAACCATTTGTCTTTTTAATTACAATAATATTATTTTTGTCTGCTCGTAATTTTAACATACGTTTATTTCATTTTTCCCCGATGTATCAAATGACTTTCTAGTTTGCTCATTTCTGAAAGAAAATCAGTCGCAAAAAAGGGATACTGTGTTTTTATTCAATGAATTTTAAGTACTGTACCTTTTCTAAAAAACAACACAAGCTTTTAATTTATGCTCATTACTGATAGAATGTCATTTTGTCCTAATTATGGTGACACATTTTGTTCTGTATCCCAATTTTGTTTTATAAAACGAGACACAGTTTCCCCAGGTAGTTATTTTAAAGAAACATTATTTACTTACATGTGGTCTACATAAGTACTATATTTTATGCATGGATGGTTGAAGATTACATGGACCTTGTCTTGTCCTTGGTTTCTAATATTTTCATAGAACTCTTGCAGATTTGATAATGTTAGGACACAATTTTGACATTCATACACTACAGTGAAAACAATATGTTTGAAATGTTGTTTCATCTTAAGTATATCTGTATTTTCGTTTAGCTGATGCAGATGCTACACATACACTAATTTTTGTATTACATGAAAAGGAAAAGAAGTGCGGCAAATGATTCATACATCTGGTCAAGCCACATCTGATCACTGTTTCCAGTATGAATCGTATCAATGTAAGTTGCTATTATGTTGGCTTTTGTAAAGTTTAAATATTGCCGCTAATAAGCGCATTCTACACTCGTAATGCAAGTAACTTGTACATTCCCAAAATTTTGCATCCATAAATCCCATTTCCGCATTTCTAAAGTTTCCCACACAGGAGACGGAACAAAAGGATGAAACCTTTATGCACATCAACAAAGTCTGATCATATTCAAGCGTCTCCAGCTCGTCGCACTCCTGGTGTAGGAAGAAAGTAAATTACATCACTAAACGATGTAAGCAAGAACGTACGAATGGGATAAAATATTATATCTTTTATCTTTGGTGAGCTATGTGCAAGAATAAGCACTGAAAGAACTTTGAAGCGATTATAATACGCGTGAGGTTGGAATCAAATTATTTTAAACATCCTCACAAAGCATGAAAAACAAGATGATCTACGAATCTTTTGTTTTTACCTAAATTCTTTATACAATCTCTTGTGCAATATACAAATGTATCCATTACTGTAACATGCTTCAGATGTCTTATTGATATTTAGATGTATTTTCTATAATAACTATTTGAATCATAATACGACTGAAAAATGTCGGCAGAACCTTTTCCAGGATGACACACGGTAACGTCTCTAAGAGATTTTCTTTTGATGGAAGGTAAAGTGCTATCACATATTCGATTAAATAATTCTTCTTTCAGATGAAGCGCGAAGAGACAATTAGTTTCTAAAGCACACAAGCACTGCAGAAAGTAAAACAAAATTTCCACGATTCCTTATAAATATTATACAATAAATTCTTTTCAATTTAAGTGTACGTAAGAAATGTCATTATTGTCACACATTATATCTTGTTAGTTAATTTGCACGCTTACTGATTTGAAACGGCTTGATTTGGGAACTAAGAATTTCTCTGCAGACGTCATTTTCTGTCATGCTGAATATAAATTGTAAAATGTAAATTTTTTATGAGAATGAAAAAGCTATAGAAACACAGCTTAGTAAATTGGGACAGACTAATCAGCCAGAATATAGACCATATAATGAGTAATATATTTAGAAAAGAAAATTGCACATAGGACATCAATAATGTTTTACGATGCAAACAGATAAAAATAGAAACTTTCTAGGGTGTTATTTTATTTGTATGAAGATGACAAAGTTTGGTCAAGCACCAGTGGTAAGGTGCGTACTTAAACTACGATATTTTATGTCAGATTACAGAAAAAAAGAGTAGTGCTGCTCAACAAATTGTACGTAATCGTTTAGTAGTTAGTGTTCTTTTCACTTACCTGCAGTTTGTATTGTTGTAAATTATTTCTGGAATGTTATACCTTAAGATAGTTGACATTGCTAAAATGTCTTCCTAGGATCGGTGTGATATTTCATAAATTCACCTTTAAATTACCTAGGCGTTAACATTTAAATAGTTTTGATGGTATAATTTTTGGCTCGGGTCTTCTCAAGGTTTGTTCTGACTGGCATACATCAAATTTGCATGTAGCTATATCTTTTTACCCCCTTCTTTAGGATCGAGATGTACAAATAGTAATGCACAAATTTGCATTTATATTGAACAATTATCTTCACAGATTTGTATGACCTAAGCCTTCATGTTGATCGATGTGTGAGTGTCAACAGCAGTAAGTTTACAAGCTCTTATTTCTTTACATATTTCTTTATTTTATGCAAATATCTTTAGTTAATGATGACTACTAATGTACGTTTAGCAACTAATGGCTGAAAGAGAGAAAAATGTATAACAGAAGGTTGATTATTATCTGACACACATAGACAAATACAGATAGCAAATAGTTATGCTTATTACAAGTATTACTTTCAAATGGAGCAAAAATTAAAACAATGCGCCAATTGTTTGAAAAATGTATCTGAAAATGTATTTTTTCTTATGACTAGATTTAAATATCTCACTTCAATTTGTTCAGTACCATTTACAAAGTAAGTTGATACATGATTACAATGACGACAAACATAATTAAATGCATATGATTGAAAACATACCATATTATTGAAGAGAAGGTTTTTTTCTCACACATTGGCAAAGGAACATTACTATGGGAACAGTTCCTATCTAAAACGAATACAATGATGAAATAAAATGTAGCATTCTTGATCACCTAGCTACGTTTTGTCATATATAAACCAGCTTTAATGTCATCATTAATAGCACAAGCAATAATTCCTAGTGTACACAGGCTTTCAAGAAAAAGTTGTATCGTATCGTGCATAATTAATTAAAATTGGAAATATAATCAAATTAATATACGATACTACTAAGCATTATGTGCACAAACAAGACAGATACTGATAGTTAAATTCATGTTTGAACGATATCCATAGGTCTTCAACCATAGAATAAGAACTACAGATTCAGACCTAAAGTAGTAAATCGTAAGCAATTCAGAATCTACAAGACGTATCTTGGAGTTTATCGACAAGCAGCCACAAAAATCTAAATCATTTATCCAAGACAATCCAGTGGTGAAAACATAATAAAATACAACCGCCAGAATGCATTGGTTCCTTTTAAATATGTTTAGGAGCTAGATCAGGATCACTGGAAGCCATTTTGATCGTGGTTTTTAAACGAAAATCACGCGACCTTTATAATATCTTTGACGTAAATTATATTTTATGTTCCAGAAAAATGGTGATGAATCTGAAGAAACACATTATTAATGTAATGAATAATCGTACAGGAAGATGTACAGAAAATATTTAATCAGATCTTTGCAAGAAAGTATTTTCCGTCAAAACTTTTATCTGAAATTACCGTGGTGTTGAAGTAAAACGATCAGCTCTTTCCATGTTTCGAAATGATGAAGAGTCTCACCTTTTCTGGCTCAGATTATTCACTTTTTTCCCCACAGCGATGGAGACGATTGCAACCACTCAAAGCTTCTCTCCTTGAAACAATTATAGAGCATTCTACTTCAGATAATAGATGATGTTTTTGTTACCTTTATAAGCACATAAAGAGCTCGGATGAGGGAGAATTTGATGCATGTGAACGTGAGATTACCTAAGAATCATACAGAGATGGCTTTACAGCATGAACTTGGTAATTTTTTCACAAACTTGTATGTCTCCCAAATACTTATTAAAAATCTACTCTTATCTACAGTGTGGCATTACCTGGCAGACATACAACATAGAAATGAGGGCTGCAGAAGAAACATTCTGGACCATATGAAGGGTAGAAATAATTATCACTTTTTCTATTACACAATACAATGCAATACGATACGATACGATACGATAAGATACAATACAATTCAATACAATACAATACAATACAATACAATACAATACAATACAATACAATACAATACAATACAAGACAATACAATACAAGACAATACAATACAATACAATACAATACAATACAATACAATACAATACAATACAATACAATACAATACAATACAATACAATACAATACAATACAATGCTTGAATTCAATACGATGCAATCCAATGCAGTGCAATTCATTTATTTGTCCAACCATACCATACTATACCATACCAAACCACCCCGCAACACATTTCGGGCGACAGTAACAATTTATGTAATGCTTTTTGACTTTTATTTGGCACCATAGCGGCAGAAAAAAGACCCAGTTGTCATTGAGCTTGCAATATCTGGAGTGGGTAGGTGCGAGAAAGAAGAGTTCTGTTATATAACACAAATGCATTATGACACATTACAATCTGTTACAGGTATTTTCCATAATTATGAAAACTCACCGAACTGTCATTGCACAGGACACGATATCCACCATGCAAGAATACGTCTTCGTAAGTATAAAATATTATCGATTCTTTCATAATTGATGACTTAGAGCAGTTGTTTTTCTTTTTCTGGCAACATCATTTTACTTATGTATAGCATGCAAAGTGTGAAAATAGTGACAGTTTGAACCTTTGAAAGAACAAATTCTGTGGTTCACGTCATAATCATATCTAAGTTCCACAAGGAGGTACTAACATGTCCATGCGCTTAGAAATCAATCAATCAACCGAAATGAAACTGGAAACATGAGTGTACAGCACAAAGTGCACGTCTATAATGAGAATAATGATAATAGAACATGTGGGAAATTATTGGAAATAACTCCGGACCAATAAATCTAATCATAATAATAAGAGTCTTCTTGAATGAGTACAATTCCTGGATGAATCTCTGCTCTCCCGTTCTATGAATATGCATGTCTTTATGCCTTCTTTGTTATACTTTCTACCGTTCATGCTGGACTTTGCTCTTACATATTAAAATTGTATATCTATTGACCAGTAGGCCAGTATGGAACTGGCGCTAGTTTTATGGACTTGAAAGATCAAACATTACTAGCAGTTAGTATACTGAGAAAGCTTGCATACTTGTAGAATGTAAAGTTGTACAATCTTTTTTTCCATTGCGAATCCCATTCCTAAAATTAATTAAAAAAATCACACAGAGATAAATTCTAATTCAATTAACTACTCTAGCACAGCGGATAAACTAGCACACCAGTTTAACTATTGATTGAATACCGGTAATATTAATTAGCACAGTAATCGAACCTATCTATCTTAGTGCAGCCGCAGTGTTTAGCACAGCAAACAGCAAATACTTTGAAATTTGTGCAGCACATAAAAAAGGTACGAAGCTACATTGTGATCAACTCAACAGTTTTTAGATGTGATAAAAGTATTTAAAGTGCTTAAAAGTCAATAATCTGTGTATCAAGATAGAATGTGTTTAATAATAATAATGTTTAAAACTTTAGATGGGATAAAAGTGTACTCATAGCTAGTTGCGTTACAAATAGCACACAAGAAAATTAAAATGTTTGATTTGACGATTTCAAATATAAAATGATATCATGCAATATTTTACTAAAATAAATGCAAATTTAAAGATTACGTTCAACGATGATAACATGGAAATAAGCAGCACTGATAGCAAGTTGGTTAAAATAGTTAAGTACGAAGATATAGTATATTACGTATTTGATGTGGATGAATACACCAATTTGAATTAGGCCAAATTTTCAGTAGAACTTGAAGATCTTGTAAATTTACAAAGTCAGTGCAAAACGAAAACAGCGATACTAACCATGGAAAATAAAATTAGATTTAAAATATCATATGGTGACAAAGTATATGAAGTAACTTGTTTAGATTTAATCACTGGTATGAACAATATTGACATAAATCTGAAAGTAAACATACTTTAAAATAGGATTGAATAAACGTTGTAAATTGTTGAAAATAAAATTACCAGTTGAAGATGGATGTCCTTTTGGCTTCTTGATAACGCCTAAGTACAAGTTATCAAGCCTAAAGTATTTTCGGGACACTATATTTAAGACATCTTTGCTATGACTACGAAAGTCCAGTTGTTTAAACGAATATCAATTAGTTGTTGCAATCCATTAAACGGGACTAAAAGACTAAAAAAAAACGATGCATGGAAAGAATGACTAACTGAACAGTCCATCTTCACATTACACTAGCAAGCGAGAAATGTATAAGTGTATACGAAGCATAGGCTGGATGATAAGGATAAAGTGCTGTGCTTGCTATGTTTTTAACCTGTAGTCACTCGCCGGAGGTGAGGTAACCTGAAGTGAAAACATATTTGCAGTAGAGTCTATTACTTTAGCCATGGAGTCCTCTAATGTTGTCATCTTTCTTTAGGGTCCGCCAAAGGCGATTCTTCGATGACTTCAAAAGTAGAGTGTCTGCGTCTATGAGTAAACCAAGTTAAGTCCAGTTATCTGCGATAAAGTGTTAGCTTTTGCTTACTAAGCAATTAGTATGCACGTTGCTTTTCTTATGTACATACTTTGACTTTCTCTGTTGATTCTTCTCTTTAATATTTTCATTTCCTCTATTGAAATATAACCGCAACCTCGTTTCTTTTGCACACCCTTGACAGCTCTGGTATTTTGTTCTTCATGTTTTAATTTCCTCTACCAGTTTTCTCTTTTGCATTTGTAACATTTCAAAACAACTGATTGTACCTCGCATGCATGCATTCTACATGATTGGGCTTCGTAAAAAACGTCAAATGCTGAGTCCACCATTTATTGGTATAGTTTAATTTGAATTGCTTATTCTGTGAAAACTAAATCATCAAAATCTGTATATCGACACACTATGAAAGATGTTCTGGGTCGTACTTCCTCCATGTGCTAAAGACATTCTTCCAAACACAACTCCTTTATTTTCCAATGTGCTGTTTTTTCACATGTCACATTTCAGAAAATCTTTAACAACCTCAAAGCTTTCTTGATCCTTAATAGTGTTAGTAATGTACCGGTATTGTGTTTCCTCGTCTCCGGAGGAGAGGTGTGCTTTGGGTACATCGTCTCAGTAGGAGAGGTGTGTTTTTCATGAGACCCCGCCTTCATCAATGGCAAATCTCACACCTTTGATAAAAATGCAAATAACAAACCTACAGGTGCTAAAACAAGTAAAATAATATGCTGAGCTTGGAAAGAAATTATTTATCCAGATTTCACAAGCAACCAACTTATCACACTATCAATAATTCCAGGCAATGCTGCTGCCTTTATAGAGAGCTTTAGCAAATAGTTTGCTAATTATTTTCAAACCAGTTTTGGAATTGTGAAAAACTTGTATTAGGTGGATGATAGGAAAGGCATCACTTTTCAGAGTATTAGCTATAGACAGGGCAAGTGTTAATATTTTAATTAGTATCGCTGTAGCTATAGCAACAATTGTTACACCAATGTCTTAGAATATTAATTTTAGTCTTTCTCTGAGAGGAAGTTTACTTATTATTATTTCTCTAAATTTGTTAATGTTGAATTTGTAAATATTTTCAAATGTTTCGATATTAAAATCTAGTTATGACCTCAATATTTGAACTTTAGCTAGTTCAATTTGTAATATATTTTTCACGATAATTGATTTCTTTCTTAACTTTCTTAAGTCTTTTGATATGTTCGTCATGATGTTTGACTTCTATTTAAAAACTTCTTTTATTGAGGCGGCGATTTTAAGAACTTAATTGTATCTTCTTTTCTTCATTTCTTCCTGTGTGGTAAATAACCCTCTGACAATTTCGTCTTTATTATTTCTAACTCTTTCACTGGAAGCCAAGCTCCAGAAAACTTCGTCTAATTTACCAATTAATTCACGCAAATCAGCAGTTACTTTTATTAATCTTCTTCATAATTCGTTCATATCAGTGAACATTTATTCGAGTAATGTTATACTAGTACCTTGTGTTTCTAGCATTTGGCTTTCTAGAAATGGTGGGTATTTAGAACGTGTCTCCGCCGTTGATCTATGCACTGCTGACGCTACGCGTCCGTGTTGACTTTTGGTCCACCACTGCTACGCCGCTCTGCCGTTTCTTCTGTGTCTCTAAGTCTATTTAATCTCTCCTGAAATTCTTCTAGAAGTAGGTTCTAGATGTAGGTTTGCTAAATCTTCAGACTTTAATTCTTTCATAAAATTAGATCCTCTGAACTAGTTCGTCTCTATTGAACTAGGTACAAAAAGTTTTGTACCACATTTATGGATGATCTTTAAATAAACTGCACCACCGGATCTGAAGTTGGATACGACTTATATTTCGCCATTTGTATCTCTGTACGTACCTCTTGCTTATATTTGTTTACAAAGTCCAAGCCATCGTTATAACCAGAATGTACGAATAGGTTCTCGAATGTAATTTCATTTTGTGTTATAGGTTGTTGTCCAGTGTCAAAACATATATTCTGTTCTGCAAAACCACACGAAAGATTTAATCTAAATTTTGTTGGCATTGTATCGTCATCATCACCGTCATCATCATCATCACATCATCATCGTAAACACGATTTTCAAATTTACACCACACTCAGCCATTTTTTGTTGTTGTTGTTTTGGTTTTTTTTCTATTCTTAAAGCGAAGAAATGGAAAGGTGACAGCTTTAAAAAAAGAATTGGGATTTATCGAATACCAAAACCGGGATAACTCCATTTCTGCAGACATTGACGATTACAAACATGAATTGAACATAACTATTGCAAATGAAAAATACAACGATATAACAGGTACAATTTAACTGAAAAAGACTTGGGAAAAAAAGGATGAGAAAGAAATCTAGAAGACGTATGAAATCTTTATAAATGCTAGAGCTGCTAATATTTCCAAGTCATTGTCAGATGTCGTAATTTATAGTGTGCCGTCAATAATTAGAAGATTTCTTCCAATCGATAAAATGGATAGATTACGAAATGAACTGAAAGATGACTACATGATATCAAATAGAATTAGATACTTCAACGGACTTTTGTCATTTAAGTGAGATTTGCTTCTATCTGCATTGAGTACTAGTTTGATAACATTCAAACATATATATTTCAAAAGGCGATAATAAAATAAAGAAACTGAAAATACTGAAACTTTTTCTTCTGCTCTTGCATTATTTTCCTCGAATACATTTTATCATTTTAGACCTGTTATCTTTGGTTATAATATATCTAGTGTTTGACCACTGTAAACACTTTCTTTCTTGATCGGTATGAGACAAATCAAAAGAGACACATTGAATGATATGATATATGTCTAAGTCATCTTCTCTAACACTTTCATGTTTTGTAAAGTTGAATCAACTACGGTGGACTTTAGTAGATTGTACATGTGATATCTATAATGTCGTGTCTGATTTGATGTTTTTATTTTATGCTTGGAATATTATACGACATGGCATGTGAATTAATCTAGTATTTTCGTCATTGTGTTACCGTTTTCTATGATACATTTTCGTGTATCCGTTATAGTGATCTCTATTTTCATTCTTCCTTATTTTAGCTTGTTTTATTGTGACAATGTCTACGGTATCTTCTCATTCTGCAGAATTCAGTTAGGTCTTTCTCTTTCCACATTTTGAACATGTCTTGGGATCTGTCTCCTTTATTTACCATATTAATTTCAAATTAATTTTCACTATTCAGGGTAACATTGAAAGTAATCATGCTACTAATCTTTTTAACTTCTTGAAACAATGTTCAGTTCTTTCCAAATTTCAGTGTGAAATAAATGGAAGATAGAGAAGACAAAAAGCAAGACGAATCTAATGTTAGCAAAGAACTTCAAATGTTAGCTTCACAAAAGTCAAAAGATCCACGTAGAGTTGAACTTGCAAGACAATTTGGAAAGCATCACAGGAATTTAAAAAAGCCAAAGCTGAACGTTTAAAAAGAGAACAAGCGTCTACAAAATCAGTAGGTACTGATATCACACTCTGTAAAGGAAATGTAACAACTTGAAACATCGCAATTTATTATTTGATAGGTGGTGGTATAGCTCATTTTGAAATCTTGTTCGTTTGGACAAAAAGCAAAGTTTGTTTCTTCACAAATTCTTCAACATTGTATCTTCAGCACGCATGTATAGCGTGCAGACCACAAGGACGTCTACTGCGTCCGGCACGATCAAGTTGTAAACGCCGTTGGAGTTATGAACAACCGACCAAAGCACACTATGACATGACTTTATCTATGTACAACCCAATACCAGAAATGGTTTAACTTTCAGGTAATAAATAGAACAGCTTTTACATACAGACAAAATGTCTAGCGAAACAAAAACATTATCAGCTTAGTTTAGCATGCAGTATTTAAATATGATGTAACAGGTGCATATATCACCATCAAACATGGATATTGAAGAAGTTAAAAAGTTAAATAGTTGAAAAAGTTAATTGCAATTAGTTAATTGAAAAAGTTAATTGCAATTAGTTAATTGTTAAAGTTAATTGCAATTAGTATTCAATCGATTACCTATAGCACGTGGACTTCTAACTAACAAAAATGTTAATACAGCACACTCAAATGTAAATTCAAATGTTCATTGCTAAAATGATTTAAATCTTTCAGTTAATAAATAACATACAAATGTGCAGTGAAACATAAAAAAAACAAACAAAAACAAAACATTATCAACACAATTTACCATGCCACATTAGGCTTTGTTCTTACTATTGCCAATATCATGCTTTTGTAAAAAGCCATTGAGGTTTACTATCGGTCCACCATCAACAATTGATATTAACGACATTGTATATTGAAGCTAGGTGAAAAGCGTGACATCTGCAATAACAGTATTGCGTAGCTTCTCTGATTTATAGTGATTGCACCTCCGAGAAGTAAGAACGATAACATATTGCATGTTAGTGGTCTTAAATGAGCTAACGTACAACAAGGTATTCACTTTCAAAAATTAATTTAAATAAAAATGTAGATGCTTATAAACATTTATATTTATTTCGTGCCTGATGGTCAGGTAAATATCAAACTTTCACGTTAAGTAAGACCTAAAATAAAAAGTGCTTACTCAAAGATGAACGAGTGATTGTGATAAATCCTGAAAATAAACTGGAAATGTGTTAAGAGTTTCTGTTTCATATCTATCAAGTCACAAATACTTCGTTTCCAATTAATGAGTTTGTGAATCTTGACGACGTAAAAAAATCCAAAGCAAATACCCCCAACTAGTCTATCTGTATGTAGTAGACATTTTGAACTATCAGTGAGGGTGAGTTGATCATACAGAAGAACAAATTTACAATCAAAAATGTTGGAGAAAATACGCGTGTTGTGGTCTTCTTTTAAAGCTAGGACAATTATTCCACTTGAAATGAACTGAGAAATTGTACATACTTTGAAACCAAACCAAAGAAGCAAACTGTTCTGGAGACTTGAGTATCTATCTGTTTGACTGTAGAGTGCCCATTTGTCCGTAAAGTAATTTGGTAATGTTGTCAACCACAAAACGATTGTCGTGATATTTAGACAATGATACTTTTTATTTTGAAACAATGCATCTCGTTAAATGGACAAGTTAATTTCCTGGTAATTTTCTTTCTGATAGCAAAGTAATATTGGTATATCTCGAATTTGAAATTATTTAAAATTACTCAATTGTATTCCTTTACATCTTTTCCTTCCTAAATGAATACAATTTTGATCTTATCTCACAGAACTCTCTAACTGTAACGCCATTTAACGCAACCATTTAAAGACCATACACTTTCTTATCCATTTGTGGGATACCACATACGTCATCCTTGGGATTGTCACTACTGTCATTTAACTTAATGTACCCTTTCGTGTGAGTATAAAATTGGTCTGTTTTAACGAAGATGCAAGAAGAATCCGTATCAGTTACGAGTAGTCTCATTATATCATCTTATTTGTTTTCTTAACGTGTTGTAAATAATTGTTAGTACATCAACCAAATGGATTGCTCTAACACTGTAAATCCTTGGTAACTTGGTTTGGTTAATTAGATTTTATTGTTTTTATACTGATTTTCAACAAATCATCGTCAGTAAATGTTCTTCTAGCAAACTACATCTCGTTTTTAATTTGAAAATAAGATTTATCTTTACATATTTTAACTCTTGTTCTTTATTTCAAATTTGTCATTGCTTCCCAGATTCTGACCTGTTCATGAGTTTGAGGAAGTCCTTTTCAAAATCCTTGTTAGGTTTTGCTCTCAATCCTTTGTTTAGTTCTATTGAAAAGAACAAGTCTATGTATTTTTTCCTGTATTTAACATAATTGCACGTAAAACTTTACGTTTCTTTTGAGAATGACATACTCGTTTTTATTTTTCAATGAGCTTAGCAATTTCGGCGCAGTCTGTTTTGTATATTTGTAATCATTTATCAATATAATTTCTAAGGGAGATGCATCATTTGTGTCTGGTACAAGATTTTTGCGGTGTTAAAGGAGAATATTTGAAATGATCATGGAGCTTTTTTGAAATCTCCAAGTGTACTTCTAATATGCAACCAGTATCACTACCATCAGGTATTTCAAACAAGTTTTCTTCTACCCATCTAATTTCTTTATGGTTTACCCATCTCTAATTTTACCGGCATGTATTGGCTCAAGGCGCATTCGTAAAGACGAGTGTTATCGGAATACATTATGTATGATTTTAGCTTAGACTCATCGAACTCTTCATGATTTGATATCGTGCCATCCTATGCCTAGAAGTCGTGATTGGTTTCAGAATATATATCACTTGATGCTCTGTTTGGTGTATATTTGTAATTCTCAATAATAACTTCTATATACCTTGATTTCTGTAGTTTGAATCCAGATAGACTGTGTATTTAGACGAAAATTAATTACTAGGTCGACATGCGGGTGTGTCTGCTTCGTACGAATGCCTATGCCAACCACTTTGTAGCATCATTTTTTGGTGATGCGTGCTTGGTCGAGATGGTATAGGGGTTGGTGCTTACAGGCAGGGCGATGGGTGCCGTAAACCACTGATCCTGGTTAGAATCTCCGTAGAGTACGAATTAAATTTATCTAACCTGTATGATAATAGCATTTATTCGTATTTAAACAGTCTGAAATTGTTATCAAGCATTCTCCTGTGGGATCCAGGGATAGCACTTGCCGCGCTCTTTGGTGTATATTTGTAACTCTCTCTCTCTCTCTCTCTCCATATACTATATATAACGCTTGTGTACTTGTTGATTGGTTTAGTGGGATCTTATTTAAAAATAATCATACAAAAAAGCAAAATATATCATGCACTCGAAAATAAAATTTACTGATTGAAATTAATTTTGTAGGAATGTAAGGTCCACCGTGCTATTTTTATTGCTTTTGTTGATGCTGCTGTACTTACTGCTTGGTTCCAACATTCGAGATATTGTCAAGATATATCAACAAGAAGCCAATTATAATTAAAATCTCTCCCTATTCTTCAAACTATTTTATTCACCAGCCATTGTTATTTAAACATCTAAGTCATTCTCTTTAATTTGGAATGCTGATCATCTAATTCGATACGATTGAGATATACTCATTTACCAAGTTCTGACAAGACCCATGGTATTTGCTTTCAAATGTTTGTGTAACCAAACTAACCTTGTATACAAGTTGATGGATGTCTGTTATGAGATTCGTTTGGGCAATTTCTAAGAAATACCCACCTGTCTAGTTTGATTAAAATCAATAAACCTTTGTTTGACTTGTAGTGTGCACATGCACCCATTAACGGACAGACGACGAACGACAATAACAGGCCGTCGATTTAGCTCGACAGGTCAGAAAGGTCAGAAAAACTAAAGAATGGATAAGAAATTTCACAATACTTTCATTATGATGTCAATATTTCGTTGCAAAGTGAAAGTTATTTTGGAGGGCGTTGTCAAGACTTTGACTATTATTCTCGAACACATACTTTCTATTTCATTGTTCTTCCATTTTAGTTAACCGTATACATCAAATATTTAGGTTGATTATTATACTGGATAAAAATCTTTCATTGCAGCAAATTTGGACCAAGAGTACTGTGAAAGAAACCATCCCACCTACAAATGTAAGTATGATGTTTATATAATATTATAAATATTTTAGGAAATTATAAATGTTTCTTGACTTTAATATTTCCTTAAATCTTAATGTTGTGTGTAAGGTCCACATGGTTAACTATTGTCCTTGAATTAGATTGTGTACTTTGTATTTGAGTTCAAGGACAGTTTTGGTAAACAAGTTGTTGATTCAATTTGAGGTCAGGGTTGATTTTGTTTACAGATAAAACTAGAATTTCCTATAGGGCTGTGCTTACAAAGCCATGTCCACACAGGTAAAATTCCATTAAGATGACACATATTCTAGAATATTCTGTCATGTGACTTGTCTTATATTTATACAGCATTTGGTAAACAAGATTCCATTCCAATTTTAAATCTTGTGTTACAAACATCTGTTTTATGATCAGAGTTTTGGAATCATCAAATTATTTGGAATATTAGTTGTGCTGTAATATTGTAATCCTGTAGTACTGTAATCTCGTAATGCTGTATGCATAATTTGAAAGGAATTATTTATTGCAACATTCATTGGAGTTACCTAAAGTACTTACATCAGCCTTTGGATTTAAATATACGACTCTTGGATACCTTTGGAGATTCTAAAAGATGATCTGGATTACATTATTGGGGTACACCAGGACACTCCAGACTACCCATTCATTCGGAACCTTCATTCACTCAGAAGATTCGTTCATTCAGAACATTCATTCACTTGGAACATTCATTCATTCAGAACATTCTATATTTAGAACTTGTGATTAGGACACATAGGATTATTGGATTATTTAGATTTTAATTCACATTACTGTATGTGTCTTCTGATTTTCATTTAAATTGTCTAGAAATAAATTGTTTGCTGATTTTACTTACATTGTTGGTTTCACTTCGTTTCTGCTACATTTTTCTTAGACCATAGAGTCGTAACAATATATATATATATATATATATATATATATATATATATATATATATATATATATCTATATCTATCTATATATATACATACATACATACATGAAAGAAAAGATTACAAACAATAAATAGTACAAAGCTGGTGTGAAAATGGTCCAAGTCCTTTCGGAATCCACCGTTTCCTTTCTCAAGGGCCCAAAGCTACAAAGGACGATTGCACAAACGCGACGAGAGCAAAATACAATAATGCAATTACTTTACTGAATCTACATGATGTTTGGCTGCATATATTTACAAAACAAAGGAACACAAATGAATAGAATGAGCAAGGTTGTACGGCGCTACTTGTTACGATGAGCCATAATAGGACGCTCACAGGACGGTAAGTCACTAGAACAAAGGAATCTAGTTGATGACGTAAGAAAGTAGGCCAGCCATGAAATAGGGTTGTCGACAGCTATCCAATTCACTGTTTTGTCTGAGATATAATATTTAGTTGAACTGTCGATTACTTAAAAACTAGTACTCGTTTATTCTGAGATAGTATTATAAAATTATGTTGTGACCAATTAAAAACTAAAACAAAAATAAAATAAATTATATGGATTTGTTACATTTGAATTTTTTTAACAGAAGAATGGTATCATGAGGAAAGAGGATTGATGACACAAAATATGATTTTAATAACCTGGAAATTTCTTGCTATATATGTAAGGAATTTGCCCGTTGGATTCTCCTTGATTTAGGGAAGAAAACGTGGAACAAATACCCTTCATCCTCACATTCCACCAAAATAGCCCTCGTGTACCTCGCATAAACACCGGCCAAGCATTCAATCGTGACAACCGCTTAAAATGATCCTTCCACACAAACCAGTTGTAGCATTCTGTAGACCTCAAACTTTGAGAGACATGGTAGTCAGGGCAAAATTAAAGCTGCTCTCAGATCAAACAATAGTTGGGAAATCAAAGCCTTGTGGAGACAGAAGATGCAGGACGTGCCAACACATGAAAAAAAAAAACAACACATTTTCAAGCACAGTCACAGATGAAAAGTTAAACATTCAGAGTCAGACTAAAACACAGAACATATCAATGTGATCTACCTCATTACATGCAAGGTATGCAGCTTCCAACACAGACAATGTGATCTACTTCATTACATGCAAGGTATGCAGCTTCCAACACAAACAATGTGATCTACCTCATTACATGCAAGGTATGCAGCTTCCAACACAGACAATGTGATCTACCTCATTACATGCAAGGTATGCAGCTTCCAACACAGACAATGAGATCTACCTCATTACATGCAAGGTATGCAGCTTCCAACACAGACAATGAGATCTACCTCATTACATGCAAGGTATGCAGCTTCCAACACAGACAATGAGATCTACCTCATTACATGCAAGGTATGCAGCTTCCAACACAGACAATGTGATCTACCTCATTACATGCAAGGTATGCAGCTTCCAACACAGACAATGTGATCTACCTCATTACATGCAAGGTATGCAGCATCCAACACAGACAATGGGATCTACCTCATCACATTTTCTTGGAATTAATTAGCTTTCTCAAACCCATGAGCTAACTTCCATTTCTCTGCAAAAAAAAAAAAAAAAAAAAATGTAAAAAATGTGCTTGATTATTCTATTTTTTATGATTTAATTAGTCAAATCACAATTTTGTGATACTACTTTAGAGCAAAATTTTACTACTTTAAATAACTTGCAGTTCAATAAAATACACATGGCGCAATTGTTTTAAAATTTGTGCGGACCTATTTGCTTACGTCATCAATTAGATTTCTTTATTCTACCCACTTTCGTCCTTTTATGAAATTATACAGGCATTCGCATGGATGTAAATTAAACATGTAATCAATAAAAGTAAAATATAAAAGAAGTAGAAGAAGAAATTTAGGAAACACTGAAGTTTTCTTTGTGAATGCAAAAGCAAGATATTTTAATACCTTTCACCAAAACAGGCAATATATATATATATATATATATATATATATATATATATATATATATATATATATATATATATATATATATATATATATATGCATTATCGATCAAAATAGGCATGCATCATGATGTTGTTTTATTTATTTCAGCACTGCATGACGAAATTTATGCACACAGCCCATCACCATGCAGGTCACACCAATACCGTAAGAATTTTTCAGCTCTTAAAATTCAACTATGACCTCGATACACAAAAGCGTTAATTAGAGCTTTTTCTCTCTAATGCAGCATTTCGTCTTTAAAGTTTTGAGTACCTGAGTACAAGTTGATATGACTATAATAATGGCATATACTTTTAGATTTATATGCATACCTGCCCAGGTTTATAAACATATACTCATGTAAGCAAGAATAGGCGGACGCAGGTTGAATACGATGAACAGACTAGACGTTCAATGTGTAAAATTAAGCTTTTTCAGACAGTAAATATCATCCATTTGCCATGTATTTTATTTCAGATATTTTATTTGGCTATTCCTAATAGGAAGAGTCTGTAGCATAATGACCATAAAATCCCGATTTCAACTGGACTGTTCAATATTTGAAATCCCGGATGTGCCAAAATATCTGTCTACTTGTACGTGTAATAATCAACTGAAAATAATTATGCAAGCATAGTGCCATCACGATATTATTCAACAGGCAATACATGTAAACAGTACATCTAATGTTGGATATAGGGGTGTCAGAGTTAAGTGTGCTCTGAATGGTCTTGTCTTCTTTGTGTTACACTCAGACATGTTTCATGACGTTTGCGCTGAGCTTCGAAGTTGCTGATTTCAGAAGTTGTATAGCTGGTTCTGCTCTGTATCTAGAATTTCAATAGACTGATCCAAAACTAAAAGGCACAGCATATACATTTTGCACTGATATCGTGAGCGCAGTATACATTGTTCTAAGTATTTCCAACAGATTGATTTGTATAGGTCATTCTAGCAGAAAAGAATATGAGACGGTGAATTAGCGACTGCTCCGGATGAAATATCTCGACTGTTTGCTAAATATTTTTCTAAATTGTACACTCAGTCTACATACATACTTTTAAATCATGAACAAACGGACGGGTTCTTTATTGATGAACGTATCTTTAAAGTAAAATTTAACTATCAAAGAATAGCCTCTGTCACAAAACAGCTCAAACTTAGGAAAGGCCCCGGCATTGATGGTATTCAAAATGAGCATTTACGTTACGGTGGAAGAAGACTGACATAATTCATTACAACACTTTTCAACTGGGTAATAGACCAATGTTACATACAATGTGATTGGAAAGAAGGGTTAATTCTGCCCATATTTAAAGGAGGAAGGAAATCTAAAATTGACCCAATTCATTACAACGCTTTTCAACTGGGTAATAGACCAGTGTTACATAACGTGTGATTGGAAAGAAGGGTTAATTCTGCCCATATTTATAGGAGGAGGGAAGTCTAAAACTGACCCTGACAATTACAGATCCATTTCCCTGTTGCCTGTATTATACAAACTATTTGAAAAGTGCTTATTCAATAGATTAACTACATGGTGTAATAGCACTATATATAACTTCCCTAATACTGAACACCACGAGTTTCAAAAGGGACTGAGTAGTATAAAAACATCTTTCAATCTACACGAAGCTGTTTTTTCAACTTTAGAACAAGGATCAAGAGTGTTTGCTGCTTTCTTAGATATTCAAAGGCATTTGACACTGTGAATCACGACGGACTTTTTCTAAAACTCAGAAAACTGGGCATTCAAGGAAAGATTTTACATTTATTACAGGAATCGTGCTCAGATATTGAAAGCATTGTCCTGATGAACGAATCAAAATCCGAACCATTTCCAAAAGAACGGTGTATTCGGCAGGGAGGTGTTTTATCAACATTTTATATCTTGTTTATATTAATAACCTTTTACAGGAATTACATCAGTCAAAATTAGGGCTGCTTGCTGGGTCCACTCCGACTGGAAATCCAGCACTAGCCAATGATATAACACTGCTCGCATACACGCCAATCCATTTGCAAAAAAATGCTTGATATATGTAACAGATACTCCCTAAAATGGAACTTCACCTTCGACGTTAGTAATAGCTGGGTATTAGTTTTTACTCAGAATAGACAAACAACATGTGAGAACTTTAACTGGAAAATAGGCAATCATACTATACCTATTTTAAATTAAACCGAATATGTTGGAATTCCTGTGTGTTCCAATATGAAATGTTTGACTAAAGGCAGAAAATAAACTTTTTTCTCGTGTAAGGGTCGGCACAAATGAAGCTAGATCCAATCCTTTTACCTAAGTCAGCTTGTACAAAAAATTGTGATAGCATCAGACCTTTATGGTTGTGAAGTTTGGTCTAATATCTGACTCAAAGACTTAAGAAAGCTCGATGTATTTCAGCATCATTGTACAAAATTCCTGCAAGGCTTTCCTCAAACCACGTGATCAGAAATCAGCGAAAGTTTACTGGGGATAAAGAGAATTGTATCAGAAAATGATAAAAGGAAACTGAACTTTCTTTGGTAAATTATGGCTTCTTCCAGAAAATGTAAAATGTAACATCTTAAAGAATATATATATATATATATATATATATATATATATATATATATATATATATATATATATATATATATATATATATATATATATATATATATATATATATATATATATATATATATATGTATGTATATATATATATATGTATATATATATATATATAGAAAAGATGTTACAGAACAGAAAGGCTTTATTCTTGATATATGTGGCATTTTGCAGAGATATAATATATTTGAATTTATTGAACTTTTTGTTAGAGACAATATATTTCCAGGAAATATACAATGGAAACAAATTATAAAACATGCTACTCATAAATATGAAAACGAGCGCTTTACAAACTTGTACCATACTGACATTTAATTCATAAGACGTTCATACTTCTACAAAACCCTCAATTGTATGGCAAACTCCAAAAACAACATGAGAGTTACAGTTAATTACAACCCTTACAAATGTTCTGATAACTGTTCCAAATAATAATATGCAAGTTTGTAAACACTGCAGTTATTCTTACAAAGATGTAATAATCCATGCATTTATTTGCTGTCAGAGCACTGTGCGACAACGAGACATATTTTGGGCACATATTATAAATAACTTTGACATTCGTCTTGGCGTGTTCCTTCATAATATATCAGATGAAGAATTTATTCAGCATCTCATAGGTAGGGAATTTCCTGACGGTATCGGCTTAGACGAGCCCGAAATACTGAGAAATTTTATAATGTCTGCCTCAGTGTTCACTGCAACTGTAATTCATGGATTCTTTTCATAATAATAAGATCGATTTTCAAATTATCAAGATTTGGAATCATGTGCTCGTAGAAATCTTGATAATCTTGTCTTCATGCGTGCTATTGTTTGATATTACATATACAATATTATTTTCTGTAAAATAATGATGATGTGTACAATAATTAAATTTTGGAGGATTGTGCAAGAGTGCACCATACATTTTAATAAGTATAGTGTCCTCATATAATAATCCTCATTGGGAAGCTGTGCTTTTAAGCGACTCCTCTCATGTACACCTCTGTTAATTGTATACAACTAATTCAATATTGCTTTCTTTTTCCTTTGCGTGCATCCTTATCTCTGAAAAGAGGAAATAAAGATTGATGATGATGACGTCGCAATTTCTCTACAGAAAAATATAATTAACATTTAATCGGATAACTTTGTAATAGTGTAACCACGTTTGAATTAAAACCATTCGTATAACCTGTGCATTTACAAAAACCTTAAAAGTATGTATGAAACAATTGATTTTGTAATTGTTTCAGTTTGGCGAAATCTCCTACAGATAACAATAGGTCATAATGAGAGAGATTGTAGAGCGGATCTTATACTTCATGCTGCGGGTAATCTTTCTATCTATCTTACGCAATCATACAAGCATACATATTGACCAATTAGTCACTGACAACTAACTACCCTTTTATCTGATTGAAATATTATTGATGTATCATTTACTTATTCAGATTTCCCTCTCGATCTATGCATATCTATCTTAAAAAGTAAAATATAAATTTAGACAATAATCTCTTTAGGGTTACACACACACACACACACACACACATATATATATATATATATATATATATATATATATATATAAATGCAAAAAAAGGTACATAAACGTCAATAATGCTTACGAACTTATTGTTCAAAGAATCTGTTACGTAATCATAATTTGAAAGACTTATATTTGTATGACATTGCTAAATATGTTAACAAATGTACGCTTTCATAACAACAACATAAACAGTCATACAGACAGGACTTAACAACATTTCGGATTGTGAATGAAAGCATTCGTGCAGATATTTCTTTTTTCTTTTTTAATTTTAGATGCGCATGTCTAATTAAAACTTTTAGAAAGGATTAGAAGCGCTTTCAAATAAATCTGTACATAAAGTATCTTCCAATTTTTAAACTTTAATTGCATGCATTTAATTGTAAATTGTAAATCTGTACAATTATACTTTTTCTCTAAATATAGCCACGTATCCGGAGCCAAGAGATGATCCATGTTCATGTCCACTGGGTACTTTGTCAACCTGCCTACCTTACTATATGTCTATCTATCTATCTGTATGTATGGTTTCTGTCTATGTATGTATGTATATATATACCTTTCTTGAGTTAAACATAACTCAAGTAAAAGATAAGCAAATAGCGAGATAGACACATACAATTATATATGTTTCTCCTGAAAAGGAGGATGCATATTAATAGAGATATTTGAGGAATATTTATTGCTAAGAGACTTTATATTTATTCAGATTTAAATTTCTTGAAACAATTCATACAATGTTTGAACATATATCTTTTAAGTACCATAAGAGATAACTGCTTTGAAATTGGTGACGTAACAGGCGTATTCAGGGGTTATCGAACCTTGTAATGGATTTATAACATATGGCGTGGATTTGAATATTAGGATTATAAATTTAATGTTTGGTTCTTTTGAAAACTTGAATTCCGTCGATATAATTAGATAGCAAAAACATGCAAAACAAAATGTTTCTACGGTTCATTAGAACTTATATGAAACTATATAATTAACAAACGTTTTAGACAACGACAGATACATCCTTGTTCAAATATATTTTGAAAATGAATTGAAAAGTTTCAACTTTTTTTTCCTTTGAAAAAACAAATGTGTTGCATTTTGATCGATTATGTTTGACATATAATAGCCATTGAGAAAATGTTTACAGTCATCCCTGGTATAACGACCTCTCTTGACGTGTAAGTGAATCTGAAAGACATGACAAAGTGGATTTTGAGGAAATGATGAAGAATATATATATTGTTCACATCAATTAACCAGACGAGATTTCAACGTGAGGGTCATTAATTCAGATACGAGATAAAGTAGACATTCACGCGTAATAATCACCGGTTGCCACACGAAGTGCTGTGAGGGTCCACGGGCCCGAAAAACAGTCGTCGCTGGTCGCGTTGAGGAGGTGGTTTCTATATGCTGGCAAGCTAAAAAGAACATTTTGAAGCGATTGAAAATGATGGTCTTTCTGGGTAGGTTGTCGTTGCAAGAAGGTGGTCTCTTGTTCAGGTTTGACTATTTTTTACACTTTTTCAGAAGAAATAAAAGTTATGAAGCTTAAAAGCAAAAATGTTTCAAACCTCATTAGCCATCTTTCTTACTTAAAAAGAAATATACTTTCATGTTACACATTTAATATATTTGTTTCCAATAATGCTCTTTATAGATATATCCTTATCGAAATCCATGGATTAGAAACCCTTTTATATATACAATACAATAATAGATGCTGCCACATCGACAAGGACTAGCTTACCATCGACAACCACGAGCTTACCATCGACAAGCACGAGCTTACCATCGACAACGACATCTACTACGACTACTGAACAAGCAACAGATATTTTAATTGGTAAATATAGACATACTTATGTTTCGTTTTAAGAATTAAGAGAACAAAATCAGAAAACAAGCAGCGGGGTAGCTCAGTGTCTAGCGTGTCGGACTTACAGGAATAGGTTGGGCTTTCAAAATTCTGCCCAGACCAGCTCGAGTCCGCTGCCCTGGTGTGTCTTGGAGAGTGGGACTTTACTCCCACTTCCTCGACACAGTTTACTCTTTCGTGGGCTGATGTGCTGTTAAACATCCAAAACAATGAATACAAAAATCTTATTTCGGTAGAAAAGTATATAAATGGGAGATCTCATGTGATATTTTGGTTGTCTAAATAATTTTTCATATTAAATCAAAATTTTCTTCAAACAATTGTAGTATGACAATACCAGTGAATTTATGAAAAGGAACCTTCGAACAGACGGCACGTTAAGAAATCATTTTAAAAACCATCAAAGTATGCCTACTGTGGAATGATTATCCCTAAAAATTCGCTTAAATTCATTTAAATGCGTTTTGTGAAAGAAGAAAGGCTATTTAATAATCGTAATATATTTTATAATCGTACCTTGTTATACTATTCACAGTTTACTTAACGTTTAGTCTGAGTTCGGCTCGTTTTAATACTGTAGTTTGGCTCGTTTTATTACTGTATTGTGGATTTAAGTTTTGCTTGTTCATCACACTGACTTGCATGCCAACCAAGGCCTGAGATTTTATCTTACAAATATGTAGTGTTCTTTTCTCTGCTTTGATATATACTCATGCCATTGTAATACATTCCTTTCCCGATTTACGTATTTATCTGCAGCGCTCTGAAAGCTTGCAAGTCATAGGAATGATTACTTGCGGTTCAGTATAATATTAACATTGTCTATGATCATGGTAGGTGCAACCAGCCAGTAAGGTACATAACAATGCAACAATAAAATCACACACATTATTGTTCGACGCTTACTTATCATAACAAAAAAAAAAATCAATCGGAAAGTAACGTTTTGTTTTCTTATATTTCCGGATAATATTTTTCTTCACGTTAGGTCTTCATGTATGTAACAAAGTTTCAACTATCTACGAGATTGCGTATAACGTCACTGTTGCCCATCCTAACGCATCAGTCTGCATGACGGGAGATCATAGGTCTTCAGAGGCTCTTGTATTTGTCAGCTGTAATACAAGCTCTACGGCAACTTGGAGAAAAGGAGAAAATGTATGTATTAACAAAAGGCAGTTTTGTTCAATTATTTCTCTAGTCAAAATATAATTGTTCAATTCTTTTTAAGCAGAGTCTAAGTATAAATTTACAAAATGTGACCAATTCAAGTTATTTAACAACATTTAACAACAACGAACATTCAAGTTTGTAATTCTCTAACAAGGTTTTAAGATCTTTTCCTATGTCTGTGAAATTATGTTTTCCTTCTCGACTCTCCAATGGTAAGAAGTTAAATTAGAATAAAATGTGCAAACAACTGAACCTTTAATTAAATCTATATCTAGTAAAACTGACAAATAAAAACAAAGATATCAAATAGGAAGGCAAGTTTTATTCATATTTGTTAAAACTGAGAAGGCCTTGAGCTCCACTTCCTGTTGTCAGTCAATAGATGCTTATTCGAAATTCGAAATGACCGCTTTCTGATTTAATCTTGGACTGTGTCAATGAATACATCATCCAATCGGACCTCAAGATTACAAGAATTCTCACACTCAAGTTCAGGTTGAACTCAGAATTCAGATATATGATTGGATAATGTGAAATAACGGACCAATCTGAACTTTTAATTTTTAGCTGCGCCTGAGTGTGATAATTCTTTATAATAGTGTGGCCAAAGCACTCGAAACATTTCAGACCTTTCTATCAACGCAAAACCTCCTCGAATGTAGTACATTTATCTCTATATTGGGGCTACTTGATTCAAATGACTATAATGTAGCTTTACCCAATGTACAGACGTCATATGTTTATGCGATATTTGTTGAGAAAAGTCCGAGATATTGTAAAAATCTGATTTTATGAGTGCATGGTCGGACTTATTGCGAATGTACAACATTTAAACAGTATGAGCCACCTTACTACACTTGAGTTTTTTTCCACTTGCAGGTAGACCCGTTATCTTTTTATTGCTGGCCGGGCAGTTGTGTCTGTCCGAATCAGAGACAGCATTTTTCACTAATAGTCAACAACCTCAAAAGTTTTACTTTACTAAACTGTTATAATTTTACAGACCTTCATTCCTTTGACGTTCCATGTTCCCTATCAGCTGCACATTTCCTTTTCTAGCATTTTATAATTTTAAAAACAGCTTCTTATATATCATAAGTAATGATATACAAAACGACAAGATATTGATATATGTGCGTTTTGGTGATTATTCAGTTTATAATGTCCAAATGTCAATAAAGGAATCGTAATTCTACCCATAATGTAATGCAATAAGTCCGACGATATCATGAAATACCAAGAAAGTGTCCGTTTTAATTTAAACTATTACAGTCTGCCATTACCATGCTACATGACCATTACAGTCTGCCATTACCATGCTATATGAATATTACAGTCTGCCATTACCATGCTACTTGACTATTACTGTCACTGTTACTCCTCTTCCTACAACAAATAATAATAAGGCGAACAAAGTCACCGAGAGGAAAAATGTTATCATGTAAGATGCCGATAACAATGCAGGATACTTTTCCTTTTCTAGTTCACTAACCGTTTACTATATTGAATTTATACAGGTCATGCAATTATGTAACAGAATTCCTCTGTTCACCCCCATAGCCACATTTACAACTGAGGGAGTTTTCACATCAATTGGAGGGACTGCCGGCATTTTCCTTGGATGTCTTCCAGATGGATTTAAGGTAATATTGAATAACAGCAAATGTTGCAGATAAGCATAGTAGTCAAGGTTCTCGTAAACTACTTCTTAAAAAAACAGGCTCATAACCTTAATTTCTACTGACCAATTATTCAATATTCTGAAAATTATGTGTTTACGTACAAAGAGGTTCTTACACGAGTGTTCATTTCAAATGACACTTATGAAACGCGTTGAATAATTTTTAACCAAAAGTCAACCTTTACGAACTAGAAATTAAAATTAAATAAGGAGTTTCATAACTTTCGTTTGCAACTTATTACAATTATAAAATTGTATTACATATTTCATAATGAAATATTGAAACGTATCAATGTGAGAAAAATTTATATCACCCAGAAGCGATAAAAGTGGTATTGACACTGGCATCGTCATGTCTGGAATTGTTTTGTTCCATTTCGGAAATATATCTGCCATTTTGTATGTTATATGTCCATATTAAGGCCTCATTCATTTCTTCTTCTTCTTCTTCTTCCATCTCTCTCTCTCTCTCTCTCTCTCTCTCTCTCTCTCTCTCTCTCTCAGGTGAATATATCTTATTATATGCCAACATTGTTAATTTATGCAAGCAAGGAGGAGGTTCCATAAAAATATCCCTAAAAACAAATTACAAACAATAACAAGTAGGTTTCAAGTATTAGCTTATTTAAAATAATTCTCCACACGAATCTTGCAAATTATCAATTAAAGAACCTACATGTCCAATAATCATAGTCACCCATAAATGTTGCACTCTAAGACAACAGTAACAGTTTTAAGGGAAAACTCTGGATTAAATATAATACTAAAAATTGTTAAATTAGTAATTTTAACTCTTACCACATTCATAATTATGTTAACAAAAACGATGGAGATATCGGGGATGGATGTATGTTCATTTCAAAAGGAAATTAAGTTACTATCGAAATTTGGGAGCAATAAATAAGCAAATTCCTAGTAGTTAAGCTCACAATCATTAAAATCTCAAGTTTAAAGATGTCATGATCTGAAGGCTATCGAACCTGACAGCTCTGTGATGATGCCATCCCCACCCCAACAATGTTTACTGTATCAATCCGCAAAAGAAATAAGTAAAAGAAAATAAAAATCGTTTCATTTTCCTATGAACAAGTTATTAATTTCAGGAAATACACAGTCTGAAACAAAGATCCACTGCTTTTATTTAACATATACCTCAATATAATGTATAACTCTGAAGTACATCCGGATACTTTGGAGATTATACAATGGTCTACAATTTTTTCGAAGTCGTCTGCTTCAGAGATAATATGTGTTATTTATTAGGGATTTCGATGTGCTGAATTCAAATATGACAATTAAAACAACTGATTGGCTACTGTTTCCAAGATATTTCAGTTTTTACATTTTACGTCTATGAATGTTGTGTACATATTAGAGTTTTAATCATAAATTGTAAACTTAGGTCTTTTCATGTGTTTATAGTTGCTTTACATGATAATATTTCACCTGTCCTGTTTATGTAACACTTTAAAAAACAGCAAAAGGGTTATATAAATAAAAATATATTGAAACAAAAGTAAAAACACTATTATGAAGCATTCTGGTGCACTATAATATACACTATTATGTATATATAAGTACATAGTTTAGTCCTTATTTAGTGTCTACTGGGTGCTTCTTGGTTTGTCTCGTGTATTCATTAAATGGAGCATCTCTTGTCACTGTCCAGCAATAGTCGGCAAGCATTAATGGGCTCCATTTGCCCTGATAGCTTTTTCTTCATCGTTGCAATGTCCTGGTGAAATCGCTCGCCGTGCTCGTCGCTCACTGCTCCGCAGTTCGGTGGAAAAAAACCTAGATGAAAGTGCAAAAAATGTATCTTTAGTGACACGTTGCAACCAAGGTTTTGTATGCCTTGAGGAGCTTTTCCACCAACTCCCTGTAGTTGTCTGCCTTGTTGTTTCCGAGAAAATGTGTTGCCACTAACTGGAAGGCTTTCCATGCCGTCTTTTCCTTGCCACGCAGTGCACGGTGAAATGCATAATCTCGAAGAAGTTCACGAATCTGAGGACCAACAAAGACACCTTCCTTTATCTTAGCTTCACTTAACCTTGGAAATTTTCCACGGAGGTACTTGAAAGCTGCTTGTGTTTTGTCCATGGCCTTGACAAAGTTCTTCATCAGACCCAGGTGGCAAGGGTGGTAACAAAATCTTCCTTGATTCAACAAGTGGTGGATGCTAAACGCTTTTCACCCCAGGCTCCAATGACTGTCGGAGTGGCTAATCTCTCTTTATGTAGTGTAAACCTCTCGCACGACTATCCCATTCGCAGAGAAAACAGCAGTACTTTGTGTATCCAGTCTGCAGACTAAGCAAGAGAGCAAGAACCTTGAAATCGCCACAAAGCTGACACTGATGTTGGTCATAGTTTATACACCTCAAAAGTTGTTTCATGTTTTCATAGGTTTCCGTCATATGGAGTGCATGACCAACTGGAATTGATGGCAAAACACTGCCATTATGTAGCAAAACAGCTTTAAGACTCGTCTTCGATGAATCAATGAACAGTCTCCACTCAATTGGATCATTAACGATGTTGAGTGCTGCCATCACACCATCGATGTTGTTGCAGGCTACAAGATCACCTTCCATGAAGAAGAATGGGACAAGATCCTTTTGATGGTCACGGAACATGGAAACCCTAAAATCACCTGCCAGGAGATTCCCCTGCTGTAGTCGGGAGCCCAGCAGCTCTGCCTTATTCTTTGGTAGTTCCAAATCCCTGACAAGATCATTCAGTTCACCTTGTGTTATGAGGTGTGGTTCAGAGGAGGAGGATGGGAGAAAATATGGGTCATGTGACATTGATGGTTCAGGACTAGAAGTTTCACCCTCTTCCTCTTCCTCGTCTGACTCAAGTGAGAATAATTCTGGTGCATCAGGAACCGGCAGTCCTTCTCTGTGGGGTACTGGACGTATAGCTGACGAAATGTTTGGATAATGCACAGTCCACTTTTTCTTCTTTGACACACCTTTCCCAACTGGAGGCACCATGCAAAAGTAACAATTGCTGATATGATCTGTTGGCTCTCTCCAAATCATTGGCACTGCAAAAGGCATAGATTTCCTTTTCCTGTTCAACCACTGGCGAAGATTTTTTGCACAAGTGTTGTAGCATATGTGTGGGGCCCACATCTTGTCCTGATCTCCAATTTTGCAGCCAAGATAAAGGTGATAGACTTTCTTAACCACAGTGGTTATACTGCGCTTTTGTGATCCAAAAGTCACTTCACCACAAAATAGCAGAAGTTATCTGCATTGTTCACACAAGTACGAGGCATCTCTGCTCACTTTGGCTAAACAGAAATGTGTCCCTTTGCAAAATCAAACACTGACAAAAAAGAGAGCACGACACTGTATGATTTGTAGAGCTGATATAGGGCAATTTCTTCAGCAGAGTCATGTAAGCTTAGTTATGATTGCATCATCCATGACTTCTAGGAATAACATGATGCAATTCATATCATGTATGATGCAATACCAGCTTCAGATTGCATCATTCATTGTCTTGCCTAAAAGGCAAGTACTGTCCAAACCCAGTCATAAATTTATTCATAGATCCAGTCAAAGATGTATTTTAGTCATTTCTGGTTTAAACTTAGATCCCTTCCCTTTATAACTCACTTATCCTCCGCCATTCCCAAGTCAAGGGTCATATATACTGACCCAGTATAATATCTTTAAAACTAGAGCCAATCAACAATTTTAAGCATCAATTTCGTTTTCAGTGACCCAGAATTAATAAAGTTTGACAACATTGATTGCGGAAGGATTTTGGCTGTAGGCCAGTGTTATGTGTTTGCCTTTTATTACGTCAATACGTCATTTGATATTATTACATGATGCGATCTCGAAGAAGGTAAGAGATGGTTTTATAAACCTAAATAAACATGTGACAGTAGTGATACGGTTATTGCTTACATAAAAATCATACTGATAAATGACGACACTTAATAATTTGCTTTATTTTACCGTAATGTCTACTTTTATGAATGATAAGCGTTCTTTATCACATAGTTGGTACACTTTACATACCATCTATACTCGAGTAAAAGTCTGATCCATCGGCAAACTTCACAAACCGGGATCGGCCATTATATAATGAGCTGGCTGATCTGGGTCCATACAGTTTGTTAGGACTAATCAGTAGAACAAACAGCATAGACCCTGATCTGCTGGTGTATTATGCGACATCATATCTGGGTCTATGTTGTTTACAGTTGGACTTAATTTGTGCGCGAGTATATATGGTACACTGTTTGCTGTTTATTAATTTCGACATATCAACACGTTAAGTTACCGTTTTCTTTGAATTTGGTTGTAAAAAAAAGCCCATGAAATCCCTGCGCAGTATTCTTATTATTGATTGGCTGCAACCGTGGGAATTTTCATTGCCCTATATACTGGAACTACTGTATGTTACTACTATTTACTACTAACAATATGGCGGCCGTTTTTCCAATTGATAGTCGAGAGGACATTAAAAACAAACTGTCAACTATCATCGAAACGTACAGTAGAGTTGATGTAGGTCGGAATATGGCCCATTTACACTACATATAATTCTCATCACGCCAAACTAAAACCAGTACATGAGTAAACCCGTGGGACGTTCGCTAATTAAACAAAACTTGTGGGAGATTCGAGACAACTCAGCACTCTGTCCAACGCTAATATACCAAGTATATGCAGAGCAACGCCCGGCAACCTATTATAATGCAGACAGTCCAGTTTACGAGCAACTAACTTGCATTATGGATATTGCATCCCATCCACAGGACAAACATGGTTTACATATCAACCAAGACTCCATAGGATTAAATAAACTCATCTCTTTTATGAAGAGATGCACGTTATCCAACCACAGCTCCCGAAAACATTTAATCCAGAAACTGAATGATAGCTGCACTCCTCCAAATCAAATAATGCAAAATATCCGGTTATAAAAACATTAAATCTGTGAATAACTACAACCAAATGAATTCTTATCAGCACTGGCAATTTTCCTCCGCTCTCAGCAGTACATCTAGATATAGCACAATTTCCGCATCCAGTAATTATCCCTTAAGACAATTATCCAACAACTATAATGTTATTTCTTCTGCCAAATCCATTACTGAACCTGTGGTGAATGTCCATCGTGGAATCAACACAGTTTTCGGTGGAAACGCTGTAAACAGCCATTTCGAAATCCATGTATAGGGCCCCTCAACTATTCCTGCTGACCTGTCGGCGTGAAGTATGCGACATCACACAGGAATTTCTCGTAGTGGTCAGATATATATATATATATATATATATATATATATATATATATATATATATATATATATATATATATATATATATATATATATAAAAATGTTATTAGTTATCGAATTGTGCAATATTGCTTTAACTCGCGAATTGGTATGAATTTTTGCAAGCTCAAGAACTGAAAAGTGCAGGTTATGGGTCAGAATGAAATAAAATGCTCAAAATCATTTGTTTTTTTATGCCTATCTCGATTTGATCCTCTTAAACTCGAAGCTATGTGATAAACAGACTCTCAAATGGGTAATGATTTATATTTTACAGTATGAAAATTTCAAGCTTTTGCTCACCAAGGCTCGCCAAAGTTGAAAATTATTCAACCTGTTTCATAAATTTAATATGAAATCACTACGCATTTGGGTAACACTGTATCTTTAGTTTTTGTAATAAATCTGAAGTCTAAAGGAGATAACCTCAAAGATTACGCTCTGATCAAACCTTATATAGAGTAAGGAGTCAAATTATCCGGACACCAATTATCCGGACACCAATTATCCGGATTATTCGCCCGAACAGACTACTACCTTGTTCCCAGGAAATATGTGCTTATTACAATGTACACGTATCTGTAAATCAAACAATTTGCCGATCACAATGCCAGCATAGTATTAAAAAAAAAAAACAAAAAAAAACCGGAAACAAACACAATCGAATATAATCTCACACTTATGATTATAATGATATTATGAATACCGAAAGTATCTATTTTAAGTAAAAATAAATGTAACTAGGAGAGGAGGCGGGAAAAAGAGATTTACCAAGTGAGAAACTGTCGCTATAAGAATATGTATTTTATCATACAGATATCCCAAGCTAATGATTAAAGACTCAACCTGGTCCAATCAAAGGTATCATGTAGTCCAGGCCAACGTAATTAAACTACTAATCACACCTATGTTATCATTGCATCATGGATAATATAAGCAGGTATCAGATAAATGTGAATTGCAAACGTAAAGTCTTATCATGAATTTTAGTACTTAATTAAAGTATCTAAAGTATATTTTTATTATTTCTACTTTTTCTGCTCTTAGACATGACAAACATCTACAAAATGTTAATATTTACTTTATATACAGTCAAACGTACGATTATTGGACCCATTTAAATATCACAATTCTATATTTTCACAAAAAATCGACCACCCAGCCCCGACGACCGAAAAGTCTTGTTGAAATGCATGTCTCCGTACAATCGACGTTTCACTATATGTATTATATACTTAAGTGTGAAATATAGAAAATTATTGGCGAAATAATTTTCGTATTTTTTTCATTCCCATATTTTCACATGTGAGAAATATATCCTTATATTTTCCCCAGCGAAACTACAAGATTTTCCAACATGCCATGCGACGCATGATTGTGTGTGCCTACAGGTGTTTTATCTGCAGCAAGAAAAAATAGCACTCTGTGAGCTAGAGCAAATACATGGAAACAGCTTTACCTTTAAGACATGGAAATTAATTTTGGCTGAAGAAATTTTATTTGAAGCCGTTCGCGTGTCTATGAAGTTATTTCCTCTTATTATCTTGACAACAATTATAAACCCGCTGTGATGCATTATTGAAATGGACTTGCTTTGTGGTCAGATAGGGTCAAAGTGTTTATAAAATGTCAAAAATGTCATTTACAGCAACAGATTAGGCCATTCCAATCATACCGTTTTCTTAAGTCGCTGATATTTATATGATCAGCCTATTAATAGGGTTAAAAAGTAAGGTGAATTTACGAAAAGGGGTTGGTGGTGTGCTGAAGAGTGAGTTTAATCTTCTAAGCTTTGATTCGGGAGCAAGTTTGGTATATAATAAAAAAAAAATATTTTCCTGCGTAAATACCGGATATATTTCATCTTGTGGTACAAAGAGAAAGATTTATTATATACTTAAGTGTGAAATACAGAAACTTATTGGCGAAATAAATTTCATATTTTTTTCTTTCCTATATTTTCACGTGTAAAAAGTATATCATTATATAAGATTTCCCATCATGCCACGTAAAAAAACGAGCACTTTGTGAGCCAGAACAAATACATAGAAACTGCATTACATTTCAGACATGGAAATTAATTTTTGCTGAAGAAATTTTACTCGACGCCATTCTCGTCTCTATGAAGTTATTTTCACTTTCCTTGACAACGTGATTAACCTGCTGTGATGCCTTTATGAATCAGACTTGTTTGTGGTTAGATATGATCAAGTAGTTTACAAAATGTCAAAGCTGTACTTGACTGCGACAGATTAGGTCATCCCAATACTACGGCTCTCTTAAGTCACTTATATTTATATGATCAGTCTATGAAAGTGATGTGAATTTACGAAAAACGGGGTGGGTGTGGTGCTGAAGAGTGAATTTAATCTTTAAAGCTTCGATTCTGGAGCAAGTTTGGTATATAATAAAAAAAAAAATCCTGCGTAAATACCGGATATATTTCATTTCGTGGTGCCAAAAACGGTATATTTTAACTTGAGGCTTCGCCGCTCGTTAAAATATCACGTTTTGTGTACCCCAAAATGAAATATATCCGGTAAAAGAAAATATCCTCTATATATTTTAACTCGTGGTTAGTTATCTCCCCCTGAATATTCATATCCTGTATATCATATTATTAGGTAAGCGTTAAGGTATGTGTAACCTGCTAATATTATAAATATAGCATAATAATAGTCATCATGTCCTCCTCTTTATATGGGTATTTTATTATTATTATTATTATTATTATTATTATTTTCATCATCATGATCATTTTTATTCTTATTATTATTTCAGTTTGCTGTTCAAGACTGTCGTACTGGTGTTCAGATCAAACATCTGCAATCAGGTGGAGTGTTCGCGAATGATCCATCAAACTACTTTATTGTTAGATGGTAAAATAAACGTATTTCAATATGGTCATATTCGTTGTTGTGGTGTTACCTAGCTTTGATATGTGCTTATTGTGCAGATTCATTCAGGTATTTCTTCAAGCTAACATCCACATAAAGCTATGTAAGGAACCCTTATATTAAAACTTGGATGAGAACGCTGTAAGAAACCCTCGAAGGTCTTTGTAAATAAATGAGTTACTTAAATGTGAATGGTTTGGTATGTTATAAACTGTTCAAAGTTTATATTACGAAATCATAGAGTAAGTGAAAGAAGAATGAATTATTATTGAAACTTGGTAATACAATTCTCAGAACAAAGAGAAGAATAAATAAATATATCGCCACATGTTAGTCAGACTCTGATATATGCCGATACTGAAGGATCACTGATCAGTAATATCGTTGGCAAAGTTTTGAGACATTACGTAAATACAGGCAGGGCCGTCACAAGTTTGCGCCGGACGAAACGGCGCCCAGGGCGAGCGTCGCCTTCAGCGCCTTCCACTCAGAAAAATACCGCCAACTCAACGAAACGGAGCCCCCCCCCCCCGGGTTTGGCGCCCAGGCAGTCACCGGCTCTGAATACAGACATAGTAAAACCTTTTTGGGCATTCAAATCTTATGCCCGATACTTGCCTGACTGTAACTATATGTCACACACAAGTTAAAATGGTCGTACATTTAACGTGATGCAGCCAGCAATGTAAAAAAAAAAATAAGTATATATTTAAAGCTTATATATTAATTATTCGTATGAAAGCAGTTACCTAATTAAATGTTACATGCTAATGAGTAGATGTGGGTAGCTCTGCTCTGACCAAATATCAATTTTCAATACTTTCCATTTAACAGATAGCGTCACAAATATGCTAAGGGCGTGTTTTTTAAAATATTCATTGCGGTTGCTTCGATTGTCTTATTCTTTAGAAATACGGCAGGTCTTCATTCAACCGAAGATTATTACAATGTTTGGGGTCGTGCGCGTGCGTGGGAAATAATATATGTAGAATGTTAGAAGACACTATTGGCATAAAAGATAAAAATTGTTAACATTTAGGATTATATGATGGAGCTGAGAACAGCATTATTGAACAGTTCTCTAAAAGCATTAACAGATGAAGATAGCACTACATCAGTTGGAAGAAGGTTCCAGCTAGGAATAGTACAAAGGAGTTCGGAATATTTAAAGGAATATCTCTATAACGATATATATTTGTATGTGTAGGAGTGGTATTGTCTTGTTATGTGGTCAGTTGAAGTTACTATATGTTCAAAGGGACTTATAGCAGGTTGAAGACAATTTTAAAGAAATTAATTAGTTGGAGTTTCGGACACACACGCCTTTCTCTCAGTGTGAGCTAATTCATGGTATATATCATATCAGGGACACTGCGTGTGTTATAGTACCTGCTACAGGTATATCTGGCTGCGCATCTCTGGAACCTCTTGTCTTGGAGTTAATATCAGAGTGATACGTGACCCACAGAGATCAGCTGTATTCTAGTCTTGGGCGGACAAGAGTTAAGTAGGCTAGACTTTTCATCCTTTGACTAACTCCTAAGAATCCGTTTCAAAATGCCAAGTGATTTATAACCATTTCATACTATTGTCTTTAAATGAGAAATCAATTTTAAGAATTTTGCGGAGAAGACTGATTCCAGAATTTTATTGTACCGAGTTTGCTTGAATTTTAGATACTTTCTTGTTGTAGGGGTAAAAGTTTTTAAAAAGAGAACTTCAGGTGACAATATACATCGGTGAATGTAGCCCGTGACATTTACCGGTGAAATCATGCAAAGTCGCCGGTAAAGCGACTCCGAAATCTGTGTTGCCAGTAAATGGAATAGTTTGTGACATTTAATGTCGATCCTGAAACTGTATACGTCACAGTTTGTGCCAATTACTGGTGAGCAAGAACGGTATATGTCATACTGTTTCAGATATACATTTTTTCTTTGTGTAATGAGTTTGTCATCGTATCAACTCCTTCGCGGATATAATACAATCAGCCGCGTCCCCTGTCTGTTCATCTTTTATATAAATAAATCTAGCTATATTGTTTGTGTAGATGTCTAGTTTTTAATAATTTATAATTTGTTATTCACATAGACAGATCTGATTGACATGGCCAATACATTCTCTTGGATGTATTAGTTAATGGACAGAGATTTACACAAAAGGATGTTAGTTATGGTCATAATGATAAAAATGCCTACTTTTTAAATTTGACAAAGGAAATCACGCATTTTGATAATTCTTCTGTCATTGTTTGTGGTGACTGAAATGTTCTTCAGGACATGGAGCTTGACTCTATAATATTTTTAATAATAAACAATCCATGGCCCGAACAAAAGCCCAGGACATAAAAAAAAACTTGATTTACTAGTTTTATGGTGAACAGTCAGTCCTGACAATAGATTGTTTGCTTGGCGACAAGCAAACGAAGTGTTGAAGAGTAGATTTGAAACGCTTTTAATCTCCGAGGATATGATTTCAAAATGTTTAGACTCATCTATTACTCCTAGATATGAAATACATTATTGAGGAATAACACTTACATATTCTATATCGGCACTAAAATTATCTATATCTGCATTACCTAGAGGTACTGGGTACTGGAAATTCAATTCCAAGTTTTGAAACGAAGTGAATATATTAGTTTGGCAAAAGCAAACGCATAGACAACATAGCAGAAGAGTACTATTGTGAAGGTGATAGGAGAAATACAATTTAGGTGCAGCTGCCTTGTAATGATTTTTTTGAAGTTCTTAAAATGATTATAAGATCAGAATCAATTAAATATACACAAGCCAAGTCAAAACAGGAGAAATACAATTTTAGGACAATTTAAGCCGAAATACAAACTGTACATACTTTAGTGAATCAAAATACTGACTCCAATATTATGAAAGAACGGAACAAAAATAAGCAGTTTAAGTATAAATTAAAAAAAATACAAAACAAACAAACAGGTGTAATGTGTAATAACAAGATCAATAGCAAGGTCTCAAGAGATTGGTGAAAATTGCAAAATATTTTCTTAACCATGTACAGATCAATTACATAAACTAAACATTATTATAATTAATTATGGAAACCGAAACTAGAGTAATATATCCAAGCCGTATATTGAATCAACATAAAGATTTGTAAGAATAATTATACAAAGTAAAAACCAAAAATAATCTGCGAATTCATAACCCCTCAGTGGCAGGATGATATTGTCGATTTGCAAGCATTGGAAAACTTCAAGGTAAAGAATATTGACGGGATATTTGACCATGAATGGTAGACTCTGTGCTCAAAAGAAGATAAATTATACAAGATACGACAGAGTTTATAGCTAAACAATTTAAGGGTAAAACACATGTACTTCTAAAATGGAAAGGTTAAGATGATTCTGTTAATGTTTGGGAACCAGCTGAAAACTCTGTGTCGTTAAAATAAATGAATATGAAATTATTAACTCCAAAGTTGAAAGATCCACATACAGACAAAATACAACCAAACACCGTAGAAAATACTTATTATGATATTTTTTACGATTAAAATGTTTCCTTAAAATCAGTCCTGATCTGTGTGTGTGACTGTACAGTCCTTGATCACAGTAAAACTTAAGACACCAATAATGGGAAATGTTGCTTTTTGCACAGATATTTGGAAGCAGATAACTAGGACTTGGAAACAAATGTCATAAATATTGTTGACGAAAATTGTCATAATAGTTTGCTTTTTTATTTTATTAACGAGTCTGATGATTAATGATTTAAATAAAATTAAAGATACCAATGTTTTTTGAACAATGATTATAGAAAACAATTCCAATCTTAGAGTAATATGCAAAATATATAAGTACCATAGGTGTTATAAGTGTAACTTGGAAATACAATTGTTCAATCTAACGAAAAGAATAAAAATTTTAAATTTTTTTTAAACAATGTAAAGACTATATAGACATGGCGAAATCAATCTGGTGTTATAGTAGAGGAAATATTTGTATCAGAGAAACGATTCAAAGGAATATTGCACACGAATGCGGGAAAACTTACTACAGGTTCATTGTATGTTCACCAAAATAATGTTAACAATAGCTATTTAAATGAAAAGAATGGTATTATAATAAATGAAGCCATTAATTGACGCAGCGATATCAAAGCGTGAAATAAATAGCATCACCTCTTATGCATCTTCCAAGTACAAAGTAAATTAACACATTGACAGAACAAATGACAAAATATTTACATGAAAGCTTCATAATTCGTTAACAGGCGACAAAATTAGTATATATTCTATAAAGGATATCACATATATCTATATAAATTATTGAATGATAGAAAACCACACCTAACAGAGATAATAAGGAGAAGGCTATACATTTTGGTTTGGCAAAAGTCTAGTTAGATTTGTCTATAACAGTTAATAAACATATTTTAAAAGCAATGTTTGATGCTTGTCCAAAACTTTAGATGGGCACAAATAACTAAATCAAAATGATTACTGACATATTAATGAAGTTGAAAGATAATATAATAGATGTCATTCAGAAGTCGATTTAGAAGTGCCAACGCATCTGTCTGGTTATTTTAGTTATTGATCATTAGCATCAGAAACGATAATACGAAATATAAAAGATTTATCCCAATTACGAAACAAAGTCAAGAGATCATAAAAAGGAACAAAAGCAAAACAAAAAAAACAAAACCAAAAAAGAAACACAAAAAAAAGCAAAAAAAAAAAAAAAAACAACAATAGTAGATATGTTATTACGCACGGTAAAATAAAAATATGTCATACAAATAAAATATGTAATTCATAATTTAAATTTAAAACTTTTCTTTCAGTTAGGATTAATATTGGAAATTATACATTTTATTGTATTGTATGATGAAGAAGCCTGGTTAGAACCATGCATTAAATTAAATACACACATAACAGCTTCTGTTCCAGTGTTTTTTGGATTAGCGGCTCCTGATCTCAAATTTATAAACTTTTTGTGTATGATACCATGTTTAATCCAGTTTGTTGGTAAACATAAAGTTTTTTAATTTAACAAAAATCGTCAATACGATTAGAAATTGTTAGGTCTTTAACTAACATTCTACCATATTATTAACCACTCAGTTGTTGACATTTCCTTTCACCTTTAAATCAAAGTTTATGAAAACACTACCAGGTGTAATCAGGACGTTATGTGATAAAGCTGATCTAGGAAAATGTATAACTATTTAGGTTCAAAACCACACAAACTGTGATTTTCAGTGGCTGCCTGAATAAATCGATCACTTTTGAATGGAATTTATTTAGAGTTACAGTTTGTTATTTATGCTGTGTAATTATAAGATGAATTAAATATAATTTTGCCAAGACATTCCTCTTTGTCGTTGCTTGTTGTCAAAGCTTCTTTAACTTTGTTCATGTACATTTCAAGGTTGTAAAAACCATGAAACATTAAAACATTTATTGTTTCGTTTGTGTCGTTGATGTAATAAAATACATTGTTTTCCAAATCATTTACAATATTGTACGAACTAACGATACAAATATTCTCTGTAATAAAACGGATAGATTACCATCTCTATTATTAATCGAGTAGGCAAAATTCATATCTTTCTCCGGTCGTCCTTCTCCCGTAATACAGACCATTGATGTATAGTATATTATTTACTTCTGTTTTAATATTATCCATACATTTATTTCTTATCTCTACGGTGTTGCGATTAGCAGTGTCTTGTCTTTCTCTGTTGAACACTTTCTGCCTGATTGCATTCTTTGCCTCCTTGTATCCGGTGGATTCGTTAACTATCAAATTGAATTTCTTATAAATAATATTCTTGTCATGTATTGCTTTACTAAAAATATATTTATATTGTTTGACTTAATTATCGTCAAAGCTGCTGTTTGCTCGTGTTGTGTAACGTTGTTGATCAGCTTTCCCTTCAAAGTCGGATCAAATCCACTAAAAGTTAAAGGGATAATAATTTATGTTGCTAATCATGTGACTCTTGCAAAAGTAGCTGATATACCCATCCCACCTGAAAATGTAGACGAACTAACTTCTACCCAGTTCCGATTTTGAAGAAATGGCGTTGCTCACCTTTGGTGATACTAGACATTTGCTATTATTTCTTTCCTAAATCGCAATTGTTCTTCTAACTGTGATGTATCCATTTCTTTTCTATCTAAATAACCACAAAATTGGGTGTTGGTTATGGTAATGGAGACTTTGAGAATCCTGCAAATGAAGATGATCATGTAGTAGATACAGAGCAAGTACTGCAAATCTTGTTAGTAGTATTGCAGATCAAGGTCTGTGACGGTTTTAAGATGTTGTTTCAGGGAAAGATACAATTATTTGGCAACAAAAGATTGATCTGTACAAAGAATGTATAAAGAAAGACATCGGCAAGAGGGAGTTAACGTACCACTTGGAAAGAAACAAAATAAGTATACTAAACAAAGCAACTTATTTCAAATTTCGAAGAGAGGCAGCATCAAAATTATGTCAGCAACTAACACTGTAGCACGTGAAAGTGGTAGGAACATGTGATCGAACTAGGTTGGATAACACAATGTAATAGATGGGTACTTTTTGTAACGATATGCACGATGCATCATCAGAACAGATCACAATTAGAATAAACAATCTAAATTGCATAGCCTCACCTGAGGCCAGTTGTCAGGAGACAAAACCTCTTTAAGATAATATCGTAAAAAGACAACAAATTAACACAGAATTTTTAATCGGAATGCCGTCTGTTTTTGTCCATCCAGGATGTACATCGGACTTATATTAAACATCATTTTCGGGTTCAAAGTTACTCACTGGTATTTTCAGTAATACTTTCCAGGCTCCAATCTCTTTTACTTCAAAACTTTAAAAATCATTGTCAGCATCACTCGCATTGGGCAGTATTTGCCGAACGAAATTGTCATCTGAAGATGAACCATGTTGGGAGTCAGTCATTTTGGATTTTCTATGAGCCCTTGCAATTAAACACGCATTTGTAAAACTTCCTTCATGAATGCAATGTTCAACCTTGACAATACTTGTTCCAGGGTCCAAATGTGCCGAAGGTTTTAAAAACTTGCAATAGCCGTAACAATAAAATTTAAATAACAGTATTTGTCAAGAACAACCAAGTCGTAGTATTGATGGTATCAAATGTTCAAAGTGATAACGACATCGTTCCGAGATAGAGAAATTCATATTCAGTCGTTCAAACTGAAATAGTAAGCCATGAATTAAAACAATTCCCAATAATTGTTCAATTAAGTAGCAATGACGATTTAAGTTTCCGAAACCATTTTCGAACCATTCGTTTACAGCAGACAAAGGCAGTTTAAATTATGCTGTTGTTTATGATTGCTCCAAAAAGCGATCAACAGAACAGCGGTTGAAGAATTATGTTATCGGCTTTATATCTGCATTCGAAAACACACGTTTTGATGCGCTGACTTTAATAGTTTATTCAAAACTAGTCGTGCAATTGTCCTTTCATTAATCTAGCATTATCGTTTTTCCACGAAGTGTCATGAATGCATCTCCATAGGCTCAGTTTTTATCCGAGGCCCTTGTGGCCGAGTGGTCTAAGGTGGTCTAAGGAGCTCTTCTTTACAAATAATTGACATCTCACCTCTGTCTGCGTGTGGGTTCCAGTCTCGGCTCGGCCAACGTGGGTATGTAAGAAAGGTTGCCAGTAGCTTCCCGTGTGTCGATGGTTCTTCCCGGCGTTTTCCCGGGTTCGTCTTCCACCAAATATACTGGCCGCCATGTATTGACTATCATGTGCTTAGAAATGGCATTAAACCCACAAAACCTCAATCCAAAGTGATTTTTAAGCTCCTTGATTTAATTGCGAAACTTAATTTCTTCCCACTAATACACCATAACATAAGGTTACCTAGGTGTTCATTTTGGCAAATGCATAGTTAGAACCCTAGGACAAAATTCAAGGTCATTATCAGGAAAATGTAACGAAACTGGAAAAGCATGTGACGTCTGGATGTGTTTTATAATACCAAAGACAAGAATCATATTGGTTGGTTTACAAATCCGAATCTTAAAGAATGTAGTCACTACAGAAAACATACTCAGGCTTTAGTAACTCCAAAACAACTGAGGATTTTGTTTTAGTTCGGTTGCTAATCTTTAGCCGTAACTTATTTTGATTCTTCGCCAATGTTAAACTTGTGGAAGTTGAGGCATAATTTGGCGAGTGAAAAATGTTAAATAAAACGTAACACACTAGCTTAGATTAAATCAGACATGTGTTATATCATGCTTTGATAGCCAGAAAGAAATTACCCCCAGTTATAAAGCTTTAAAATATATGGTGACAATGTTTACCATTCCCTTCAAAGTGAGGTTAATTTTAGGTCCAGAAACCATGCAAAATGGTAGTTCAAGTACTTATTTCTTTATTTCATTCTTCTTTTTTAGAAGTAATAATCAAAAATGAATTTGCCTATCACATACTTTACCAAATTTCTAGGCACAGTCTGTCTGTCTTTTTTTATTCCCAATTCACTTCATGACGTTTAAGTCGTTTGATCAAATCTTATAGTTTCTTCCTAGAGGAGGGATCTATAAAGCACAACATTCATGACATCCACTCTTTAAACAAACTGCAGCTTCACCAACACAAGTCTGATCCTTTAGTCTTTACTTGAGACATTTGATTGGTGCATTTTAAGTCAGACTTAGATTTCAGCCAATCATATCTCTAGGTTCTAGATTTAAGTCCATGTTTAAGCCCTGTTGTTAAAACACAGTTCAGGCTTCCTATCATTGGAAAACAATATACTTTATTTTATTCTAGGCCGTGAATTACTGGATTGTCCAAGTGAAATACTTGTGATAATTCACTGGAGTGAAATAGGATACATATTTTCACTGCCGCGTCGATAACACTGTAGCCAATAAATCTGGGCTATGATTAGACGCTTGCGTGGTCTCCTGGTAAGTATGGCCATTTCGCATGCAGATGAACTAAGTTGAAATCCAATAATATGTATATACTTTTTTCTTCCATTCTTTGTGTGCTGCATTGCATTGAATTAAGAATTAGAATTGCGAATATACACAAACCACAGATGAACATAAACGGTAAACCACAGACATTATCGCGCGGGATACAGTAAGTAATCTGCGACTTCAATCTGTTATACATATTGCTAGGCAATACATTCGGACATAAATAAAAAGTACATTGGTTTGCTCAGAGTGAATAACGGATATATTTCATCTCCTGGGTGAAAAAAGTTAAGTATTTTCACCCACTCGATGAAATATATCCATTCTTCAATCGTTTCAAGCAAATATCCTCGATGTATTGTTCCTTGTGGTCTTGTAAAATGAAACTTAAAACACAGAAACGTATAATCGATAACTTAATTGTTTCACACATGATATATTCTCACCTTGTTTAATGTTTGAACAGTAGTATGAACAAACCATTCCTGTTTTGACTGTAATCATCATACGATTTCATGAAACACAAAACATAACTCGCGCATGTCGTGAATACGTTTGGTTTCATTAGGAGAGAAAGGTCAACAAATATAATGTACACAATTTAATAGAAATATATTGTTGTTAAAGTTTCATTTTCCAACAGGTAAATCAATCTTTCTCGGTTTTAGCCTTTTACTTGTAATTGTCACTGCTTAATGGAAGACTTATGTAGAAAATTATTAGTCAACTAAATTTGCATCATGAAACTTTTTCAAACGAACTTGCATATATCAAAAATAGACACGGTAGGCTATGTGTCACACAATAGTAAACATAAATTATAATATAAAAATATAGATCAATGCATGAATAATTATATAGCTTAAAAGCTCCAATATATATTTTAATGACACCTCGTCACCAAAATAACTATATAAAAAGAGGATAAAGGACGCGATGAAATTCAATTCAGAAAAGCAAATTTTCATACAATATGATCATTTTGACTTTTTCACTAGTGGTCGTTATCATTTACATACATCAAGGATGCGCAAAGGAGGGACCACTGAATCTTAGTCCCATTAAATGAAACATTCACACTCGTATATACGCAATACACAAGTCTGATGACAATTGCTATCTTTATCTAACGAAGTGGAGTGTAAGGCTCTTTTGATACGATTTGCGTCATGTAAAATGAGCTAAAATATGCCAATTAATATCAACCATAATACAATATTTGCTGGGGTGAATAAAATTATGAGTCGTATTATTTTATTTTTATCCGGTAGAATATTATTCATAGTAGCTGTGGTGTGGTATAAAGTGATTATGATGATGATAGGAGGGTGGGTTTTGGTTGGGTATGGTGGTTGGTTGGTTGCTATGGTTGCTATGAGTTAAATGCAATTTTTAAGCACATGATAGGCTATACATGGCGGCCAGTATATTTGGTAGAGGAAGAACCAGAGAAAACCCCGGGAAGAACCACCGACCCATGGGAAACTGCTAGCAATCTTTCTCACATACCCACGTTGGCCGAGCTAGAGACTCGAACCCACGCGGAGAGAGATGTGATGTCAGTGATCTGTAAAGGCGAGCGCCTTAGACCACTCGGCCACCTGGGTCCCCGGGTTGGGTGGTAGTATCATTAGTAGTAGTAGTAGTAGTAGTAGTAGTAGTAGTAGTAGTAGTAGTAGTAGTAGTAGTAGTAGTAGTAGTAGTAGTAGTAGTAGTAGTAGTAGTAGTAGTAGTAGTAGTAGTAGTAATAGTAGTAGTAGTAGTAGTAATAGCAGAAGTGGAAATATAGTTACAGTTGTATTTAAAGACATGGACACTATGGCGGCAGCATCAATAGTTATCAATTGTCTCCTTGCAGAGCTCCACTGACACAAATGAACAAATCTGTAAAATAGTAAGTCTCTAGAAAACAGACATGAATGCTGCTGTAAATATTTTTTATTAGATTCATATATATTTCCCTCTATGGTATATATGAGCGTCTTGTACAGCAACATGTCTGTTTATAAATTTCAAAGTCCTTAGGTATTTTAATAAAAGTATCACATATTCAGGTTCCATTCCAAATAATTGAACTCAAATATAATACTTGATTCATATGGAAGCCATTGTTTGAAAAGCGTTTTTTTTTCTCAAGCAGCAGCATATTTATGGTTACAAGAAAGCACAGTATACTGCTATTTAAGAATGACTTATACATGATTGCTACAACTGATGCAAGAATGATTTCGCAGTAGTCCAGTCAGCAGTTTCGTTAGGTATAAGACAAATTGATTGAATTTTTCCATAATCAAAACACAGTTCAAATAATTCACATATTGCCTTCATCGTGCTCGGACACTACAATATTTCATGCGGAAATTTGTCAACTCCACTGCTTTTTCGGTTTCTGTAACGCATGGTTGTCTCTCTATCTCAGTATATTTATCCAGACCTATTGGTCAATCTCGTGATGCACTGAATAGTAAGCTTATTTTTCTATAGCCAATTAGCTTGATAAGTGGTCAATTAGGCGAGAACTTTACATGTCGGGTAGATTCGTATGTCCGACAGCCATTCGGATTACGATAAGCTTTTCTCGACGAAAGCCAAACTAAGGTTGAATGAAAGGTGCAAACTCCCTCATTTCATAGCGTGACCTCGGCTTTAACATTTGTTATAATGAGATATGTTCTATAATGCCTTATTTATTAACTAGGGCTCTTTTCCCAAACCTTCCTAATTATATCCATAAATGGATTTCTTACTTGTTTGTCTGATTAATTTAACTCATTTTTGTTTAAAAACTTGTGTTAACTTCCGAATCATATTGGAAACCATGATAATCAGGAAGTAACACATATTTGTCTTGCTACATTCACGGTTTCATCCGTTTACATGCTATAAGAAACAAAGGTAGAGATTTAAAGAAATGCTATAAGTATTCCGTTGTGAATGTGCAAGTATGATTAATCCTTACGAAGACTTAAGATGTGATAGTGGGTGTCATGAGACGTGCAGTAGCGGTGTGGTGAGTTTGCATGGGTATGGTTATGGCCTATTATTTTAATAGAACTGAAAGCAAGATAATGCATTTTTCAAAGTTTACATTTGTTAATTAGGGTACAGGTTTTAACAAGGGGAGTTTGGAAAGGTCAGTTAGGTCATAGGTCTAATACTGTGTACATTTATTTAATAATAAGAAGCTCTAACAGAAGCAAATTTAATTGCACTGTTGGGCTGGGTGTTAATTCGTATGTGTTGAAGATGCCCAGGCAAACTCACGCAAACACAAATTCTCTAGATAAACATAAGCAGTAATGTACACATCACAGTCACATGATTCACCTGATGACGTGAGCGAGAGAAAGAGAGAATCTCTCACCAAGTTAAGAAAAAGCAGATATAAGTATTCCAATGTTTCTATCTTATCTGACTGGTTCATCAATCATCACATGATTCACCTGATGACGTGAGCGAGAGAAAGAGAGAATCTCTCATCAAGTTAAGAAAAAGCAGATATAAGTATTCCAATGTTTCTATCTTATCTGACTGGTTCATCAATCATACAATCCATCGTTCGTGCTTATTGATACAGCTCATCATCATCACATTATAACAGCAACACCACCACTATTGTCATCATCATTGTCAACATAATTTTGTTTAAATGTTTTGGCGCTTGCGATTGCATAAAATGGAAAGTAAATTGAAGAAAAACAATCCCGAGATACATTTGCCTAATAAGCAACAAACTGGGCAACTGAAAAGTCCAAATCTTGTCCTGCTGTCTGTAACTGTTTAGATTTATAGTATAACACCTTAATTTTTGACCCTCCTAGTCGTTCATTATATCATACCCAATCACTTCAACAGTAATTAAATTTTCAAAATGGGTACCATAAAAGTGATCAACAAATTCTTCCTACGTACTTTCGACCACGTAATGCCCCATTTACAGGACATCTTATTGCCTATTGGAACAGTGCACGAGCATTAGGTGATATCATAAGAAAGCCTTAACATAAGACAAGATGAGCGACCGATTAATTGACAAACAACATTCCTAAAAAAAGCATTGTAGTTAATATATGTATTAAATCTGCTTAACGCAAACAATTGTATAAGGATTATGAAACGATGTGAGAGAGAGAGAGAGAGAGAGAGAGAGAGAGAGAGAGAGAGAGAGAGAGAGAGAGAGAGAGAGAGAGAAATAGAGAACAGAAGTAATATATGTTGTACCAAAATACCAGTGCAAAATATACCTTATTTACAATAACTTTAATCCCATTGGTCAATATTTCACATTGTTCATTGGACATTATTAACTAATTACTTACTTACTTAATTAATGAAATTGTTTACAGGGTATTTTGCTGCGATGATCTCAACATTGAAATAATTATAGCAAATAAAAGTCATCGTCAGCATTATCAGCATTAACAAGTTGTAGTAGTAGTAGCAGTAGTTGTAGTATTTGTAGCAGTAGTTGTAGTAGTAGTAGCCGTAGTATGTGTGGTAGTAGCAGTAGTAGCAGTTAATCGATTAGAGACAGCGGGTGTGCTCAGTGTCACGGAATTATGTATGATTTATATCAATATGTATATGTGGTCAAAAATGTTTCATTGCCGCGTACAGCGTTACCCGAGGGTGGTTTATTTTTTTCGGCTCTAGTTATTTCAAAATACTGAGCGCGACTCAACCCATGCTGCATGTGCAAATTGCCTGCAGTGAACACCCAAGTACCCAGCTGCGCATATTTGTCATAGCTAGGGTTCATATAGAGCAAATTCTCTATAAACAAATTACACTACGACGAGTCTTGTCAGAAAGCTTACATCTTTACGGGAGCAAATCTTCAGCTGTAGAGGTATGTGAAATTTAAGATTGTATTCTTTAGTACTATTCGTTTTATATGACAGTATTGTTTCATATATTATATGTTTTAGAATTTATTCTAAATTCTACAGAGATTCAATACCTAGGTCATACAACGCCATGCTATTAGAAATACTATAGTCTGTTTCAAGTTAGCTATTTATTGTAACTGAACAGACAGATTTTATTTAATTATACGCTGCATGCATTGAATCATTAATGTAATGTGTAACGAGATGTAATTCACGTGCGTGCATGCGCAACATATATCAATGCAAAAGTACTTAACCGTGTCATATGCACTACACGGTTCAGTTGTTATACTTTTAGCTGGTCTTTGTGTATGGTTTTGGTGATGTGGAGTCACAGAACTGTGTGGTTTCTTGTGACGTGTACGCTGTGTCTGGTGACGTTAGTTCGGAAGAGTGTACTGGTGTTCTCGATGCGAGGGACCAAGGCTTCGCGACCATCGGGTCTGTGTTGAATGAGAAGGCTCTCGAGGGATCCTTCAACAGACTGAGAGGGGTGGACCATGCGTGGTGGCTCCTTGACCATTGACTAGAGCGGGTGGAACCGGAAATACATCTTGGTCGTCAAATTGACGCCACGATAGTTATATATATTACGTGTTCCATGTTATTGTAATTTTCACTATTGCTATCTGAGCAAAATTTCATGCATTCACATTTCAATATCGCTATATGTGTGATAGATTCATAATTTCATGCATTCCCATTTCAATATCGTTATATGAACGATAGATTCATAAATTCATACATATTCCAATATTGCTTGATGAAGTGGTAAATTGATGAATTGATAAATTGATGAGTTGATAGATTGATGAATAAATGAGTGTTATATTGATAAGTGCATAAATCACATGCTTTGGTCACCCTTGGCGCTTAATAAGACCTTGTTTATATTGGTGTATAGATCATATACTCTTATCTGTTGATTGGTGATAGGACGTTATTCACGTTTGTTTAAATTCCATTCGTTAAATTCATCTTTGATTTTTCTCGCTGAGTTACATGTTGTTGATAGTTCCATGTTAGGAACTATATAATTTGCCTTATCTTTTTGTTATAATGGTGTCAGATTTGTTCATCTTTAAATTGCGTTTATAAATAATCATTAACGCAATTGCTCTTGGTGTCTTCACTAATCCAATCCCAACCCGGCTTCATCCTGTGACATTCAGTTTATATGGAAACATTTTCTTGAGAGTCAACCACAGATCTCTCGCTTTGAAATACAACTCTTACAAGTCTGTGCCTCTGACCGCTTACTAACAACGTGAAAATTACCCGTATACTAGTAGACTAAAATATTTGTCAATGAGGGACAACAAGATTTATTCTTATCACCGAAGTAATCTCCTGTACGTAGTACATTTTGCAAAAGTAGACTGAAACGTTTACGTTTACAAGTAATGCAAATAGTAATTTGCTTAAAATCAAACGTATTTGTACATTCTTGCCAATTGTTCAGATCATAGGCTAAGGTAAAGTATTTATTATTATTTAACAAATTAAATATTTTGTACTGCATGTGCAACTGTTTTAAAATCTAAAACAAATTTACAGCATTGATAATTGTTCAGGTCAGAGTCTATAGTGATATATATATATATATATATATATATATATATATATATATATATATATATATATATATATTATTGCAATAATAACTTCCTGCAGCCCGAAATAATTAGTATGTCTTTCATGTTGCTTATTAATTAAATTTCGCACCTGCCAGTCTGGGTAGAAGTCAAAACCCAAGGACATTTATATACCTGTAGAGTTCTAGCAGACTTTGCAGTTGTTGCTTGTATTTCAGTCCGAGTCATCTAGTACTTTTTAATTCTATTTTCGAAATAACCTCAAGTCTGTATAGTGCAGTGATTTATAAATTTGATTTTGAATAGTGTTTTATCTCTGCAGGAGAACATTAAAATACAAAATAGATTAAAATTTCCATATATTGTACTCACAACCATTTGAAACGCCCACACTCCCTCCATAACATATATATTCAGTAACACATATATTCATGCGATCTTGGTCTGGATATTTTAACTGCGATGAATAATACATGTGCAACTTAAAAATAAAGTAGAACAAGAACTACTATGTATGGCTGGCGTGATCCGTGTCCTTTAATAATGTACATACACATATATCAAATGAAGTACTGATATTGTTTTAATCTGAGCATTTCGCTAAAAAGAAACAGAAGTCATTGGCATGAATATCCCTGTTTGTTAGTCTATAACTTATTGATTAAAAACGCATATTTATCCAGTTAGAAAAAATTGGGCCACCGTGGTTTTTATTTGTATTCTTAACCTACCAGTAATTACTCCTTTTTACAACAAACTCATTATTGGCATATACAAAATTCTTAATTGTGCAGTTGAAAGATTACCTTGCTGTGACTTAAAGAGTATGATTAAATATATCATATGTTGCTGCTGCCATCTTCATATTCATTTTGTATATTAGTTAACTGTGTGATCGAATTCCCCTGTATAGACTGAACAGGGCGACTGACACTGCGACCTGTAAATAGCAATTTGTACTTTCTTTTGGGATTTTCGCCACACATGTATACAGATATTTTACGACACGAGCCTTATCGAAGCTAGTTTTGCTGAAATGACAAAACGTGACTGCTTTCATAACACCGAGATAACCGCTGGCTGGGATGCATGCATAATTAACCGGGATTTAGGCAATTGCGTGAATTTTAACGTATTAGTTCGTCAATTACATTTCTGTTTCTTTCCGCAAAGTTAGGAAAAGTGACAAGATTGAACGATTGCTTTAAATGCAATATTTCTTGGGACGTGTTCCACTTGATAAACTAGAGTTTGCGTGCATTCATTTTCATCCGTTTAAAATGAAACATGGCATAGCGAATAAAAAGCATGGAAGACACAGAGCCAACATGGTTTCAACTTGCCAAGTGAACTTGGCCATTATGCATACCTAAAGCTGAAAATCTAGGTCACTTTGTTCAAACCATCATGTATAGAGACGTACAGCTACTTAACTGTTGTTTCCTCAAAGAGACCATATACATTAAATGTTTTTGTGCTAACTATGCCATCTGACCTACATTCATACCATGACAATAACGGTATATTCATTATTATATTAAATACCGCGATGTTCAAATGTATGGCCTACACAGAGGAATGCAACAAACACGTTCATTGGGGAATAAAAGTTACTAATCTTACTATAATAATATATAAAAGTACTGCACGACTTTTGATCGGAATGGTCTTTAGATAACGAGTCAATCACGTCCTCCATACATACGACACGAAGCCGTATATACAATCGTAACATTTGCAGAGTCTGAACATCGTATGAGACTGCATCTTCCTGTGCGGCATGTTTTATAAACCTAAATTTTGTTCGATTCATATTAAGGTCTGTTGTGAAAGGTGCTAATATTTAACTATGTAAATCTCTGAGCTCCGAATGAGTTTAGTTTCAAGAGTTCATTTGTTGATGTCTTTAATATGAGTATATTCGGCATAAAGGCGTGTCAGCTAATGTAAATCAGACTTTTCCATTTGATCGTAGAAAAGCAGGGCAACGGTTGGCGCCAGGAGATCAGTGTTTGGAGCCAAAATGAAAATTGGTAAGATATACTGAATATGTCTCAAACGCAGTCTTTGTGATATCCAAGGCGAAGACGATTTCCTTCAACTTTCCACATATAAATGTTAGACTGTTAATATTTCGCGATGAAGTATGATACCTAGCCTTTAAACACCACTGGCTGCATCGCCTATAAAAATAAGCTAAGGAGAATATTAATTTACTTGCTGAGTCTCATTCTGTCATATTCTTCAAATTGCATAATCTAAATGTATTTCATACAATCGCGTCAACCACGTAACGTGGGATCCAGAGATAAGTACCATCTTTTTTGTTTCATGCGGAACGACTTTCCATAATATTTATTGAAAATACAGAACTTATATTTCTGTCTGGAAAATGAGTTTACTGAATTTTTTTTCTGTCTGTGTCAGAATACATACATAGTACAATATTACAATAAGGCATGCTAACAACATAAACTGTCCTTATGTTATGTACAATAATCTTTAAACCTTGCAACAGCTACCATATTTCTGATGCTTTACCTCTAGTTCTGGACATTTACTTTATTTATTGTTTCCTTTTGTTAATTTCAAAATGTTGTCTGATATGTATGTGTGTCTTTTCTCTGGGTTCTTTTCTTTTTTAAATGTTGTTGCGAGTAAAACAATTTTGAGTTACTCTAAATATTCCGAAGGATGCAATGCAATTATGTAACATCCGATCAATCACAAATAGTCGTCCACAATGTACAGCAATACGTATGCATTGCGCAATTCAGATATGAGTGACTTTCTACATATCTGCCCATAGTCTATGGTGTTAAAAAGAAATACAATAAAATCTATGCATGTATAGTGCATGTATGTAAGGAACAGAAAGTATCACATGTAGATGAATATTTCAGGTGTTGGATAAAAAGAGGAAATGAATACACGATCTGTGCAGCGTATTGATTTATTGTGATTTTGTTTTCCAGATTCCATTGCAACATTAATACTATGGGTCATAACCTTGACTCTCGTATCACAAGGTAAAAATTAAAACGTTTTATTTATTGCTACCACGTGAATGAGTGGATTTTCCTATATAAATAATTTATATAATTTTTGAAAAACAAAAATTGTTTTCACTGCGGGTCAGTATACATAGATAACACTTTGATCAATAAATTTCATCAGCCATTTTTTTACTTCCATGATCTTCTGATCTAGTGGTAAGTACGACCACCTGTGAGGCATGATTACAAAGTTTAAATTCCACAACGTGCATATTTTCTGTCTTGACTTTTTTTGTTTATGCGGGTTTTTTGTTGTTGACTTGAATTAGGAAAGAGAATTGTGCTACGACTGATATTTTCAGTGGGAATATGCACAAGACGCGTCAGAACATGAATGTATACATGTATGTGTGTATGTGTATACATACGTCTCTACACCTACCTACGTACATGTGTGATCAGTAGAATATAATGTCCAGTCTTACGGAGTTTACATTACGATTTCGTCTCGAAGTAGACTTCCATATTTAATTGATCTGTAATGAAATTATTAAGTATACAGTTTTAACATTGTATACAGTCTATGTTTCAAACTTAAAGTCAATAATCATATCCCCAGTTGTATGCCAAATTAACCAGCAAATTATCTCAATCAAGAGAAACTTGTAAGTATATTCTCATCTCTCGTTTGGTTTATCTCTTTCGCACTTTTGTTCTCTGCTCTTTCTTCGGAGACAATATCAGTACCACAGTGTTGTACTATCAGACTTTTATATATGATTTTTCCATATCTTGTCTTCACAGCGAATACCCCTAATGAAGAACAGCTACAACATAATAAACTTCCGAATGATTATGGATAACTGCATAATGCAGCCTTGAATCTCCATTGTGTTATTTAATTCTCGTTCCTTGTTTTTTACTGGTAAAGACATGGAAAGGAACTCCGCAAATACATCTCGAAATATGTCTTTTTTAAGCAATTATACGCAGTTTCTGTATTGTCAATTATCAAGAATATTCCATTCGTTTTATTGACTTCCCTCTTACTAACGCTTTGTATGGATATTAAAACAAAACCAAGACCTAAAAGGGATAATTAAATTTCTTGACGTCATTTAAATACTAAGAGCATTTAAAAAATAAACTTGATTATTTTGAAAGTATAGCTGAAAATTTTTCAATTTTATTTGTTTTATTTTATTTGTGTGAAAAAACATTTAAAGTCTAGTATCAATATGAATAGTTTAAAACTCTATGATTTAAAAAAAAAAACGTTTAGAAAATACAGAAATGGTCACGGAATCGGCATCATGGTATACGTTGAAAGGTAATTAGCAAACGATTCGAACTTTGGCTGTCATGACATTGAACGTATGTGGATTGAGATTACGATACTCGTATAGTGGTAGGGTATTTATACTTCTCTCCTACCAATTTCTTGGAAAGTTTTGAAACTTCAATTGATATCATTAGTGACACGTATAAACATATTATTATTATGGGGGACTATAACACTGATTTACTCAGAACTTCTATTTCTGCAAACTTAATCGATGTTATGTCATTATATAGTCTACGAAATGTGATAACAAACCCCACACAAATTACTTCTACTATCAAATCCCCTTACTTGATCCAATCGTTGTAAGTAGTTGTATAACTATACTTCACACTGACATTTTTAAAATTAATAGCGATTTTAGTGACCATGATGTTCCTAATATAGCAATCAGTGTTAACCTGCACCTCAAAGCGGCCTATAGGACTCACGGTAATAATTCAGCTCCCATAGTCAACCTATGCAAACACCATGCTATTAAAAATACAATAACTTGATATTTCTGAATGATCATGATCAAAACTATATTTATCAGCATAGACATATTGTTGATGACAGCTTCTGTGCAGAGAAAACCATATGAACCGAGGCAGTTTTTGGATCATGTGTTTTCAATTCCGCACCAAAGAGTCAGGTTCTAGACTGGTTTCCTTTATTCCATAAAATTAGTACCGTGAGTCCTATATCTACCCTTGATTTACTTGAGATACAGATGGATAGTAGTAGAATGCATACGTAAAGAGTGCGCATAGTTATGCTTGTCTGAGATTACATTAGTGAATATAAAATATATTCCAAGTTCATGTACACCAAGAATAGCAATGGTGCATTTCAGGCAACATTTAGGTATTTGAGCTTCATTTCGGAAAATCAGGAAAAAATATTAAAATAATATTAATCAAGAGTTACTTTTTACTATCACCATTTATTTCTCTTCAATTTAAGATTGAAATACAGTATCAGCTTTGTCATATTATGCAATAAATTAATAAAAGGTCACGGTGACCATCTATATGTGCATGTGTTACAACAGAAAAGGAGATGTAAATGCCAGAAATTACCTAAAATTCCCCCCGAACACATATTATTTAAACGTAAAGTAAGGTAAGCATCAGGCAATTAAAATTAAAACTATGAAGTTCCAAAACATTGACTGAATAAAATTGGTGGAGCACAAAGTCATGAAGGGTCATCACCTTAAGTTTGGTGATATAGATCTAAGTGATCATATCTGAAGCACAATGATTCAAAACACAACTGAGAAATATCAAATTGGTGACCATAATTACTCTATAAATGGTAAATTGTCTAATAGATATTCGCCAATGTGCAAAACATCCCACCTTGCATAGTCAAATTTAGACACTCTAGTAATGCTTCCCTCAGTATTTGATCAGGTGTGGCACAGAGGCTTATTATTAATACGCAACGAATACTGTCTTTCAGGTAATCTGATACAATTATTTGAAAATTATCTAAGTAATATAAAACAAATGGTCCTTTTGCATGATACTTATTCACCACGAGATACGATTATAAATGCTCGTGTGCCCTGGGGTTCTAAACTTTGGCCTTTCTTGTTTCTAATCTACATGAACGATATTGCCGATGGTATGAGCTCTCTCACCCGTCTCTTTGCAGATGAATCATCTCTGCATTATTCGTCCCCTTATTGTGCTGAAATAGAACTAGCCACGAATAATGATATAAAAAAACTGCATAAATGGTCAAAGAAATAGTTTTTAAAGGTTAATATATAAATATATATAAAAACCAAAAAAAAACAAAAAAAAACAAACAGTGGCATTGTTTTTCGCGAACATAAAAGTAACAAATATTCCTGAACTTGTTCGTGAAAATACTGATCTTAAGTACGTGGATTCTCATCGTCATCTTGGATTACTACTTTCTTCAAATATCAAATGGACTTGTCACATTGACATCTGTTTAAAACAGTATCATCTCGAATACCCAATCATCGAAAAGTAAAATACAAACATAGCAGGCAAACTTTATCAAAACTATATATATAACTTGAATGAGGCCCATCTTGGAATATGCCAGTGTAGTCTGGGATGGATATTCGTTGATCCATTCATAAACACTCGAAAAACTACAGCTTGAAGCGGCAAGAACAGTTACATGACTTCCAAAATACTCTAGCAGGCAATCTCTCTATTTTGAATCTGGGTGGGAAAGTCTGCAATCTAGAAGAAAGAGACAAATATTATTAACACTCTATAACAGTAAAACGAGGCGAACTCCGGACTCTCTCATTTAATTATTTCCTCCACCTGTGTCCGAACAACAAATCATAACCTTCGACGTTCAAATAATATAGTCATTTGTAATTTCAGGATCAATTATACCAAATCATCTTTCATATCCTCAGCAGTGGCTTTGTGGAGCAATCTTGAACAGGATACACAATGTAATATGTCTTATAGTGCTTTGAAAAAGTGTTTATGTCTAAATATCGAATCCAGTAAAATGACTGTTTGTAGTCATCGAACACTAGATATTATCGATACTAGATTGCGACATAATGGATGCGCATTAAAAGCTGATCTTTACTGCGTTAAACTTGTTGACACCCCTTTTTTTGTTCCTTTGGTGGGATAGAAACCACCATGCATTTCTTCATATTCTATCTCAAGTATAGTCAGCAACGAATCAAGTTGATGAGACAATTACTCTCAGTGCCATATCCAGCTGTTAGCTTACATTTACTGCATTGGGTAAAGGGCGATGCAAATGAAACATATAGAATTCTACAACATGTATGCAAGTATAAAACTGATACCGGATGATTGCAATAACTTATTCAAATCGCGAATGCTGTCATTGTATCCCCGTTTTCTCTCTCTCTCTCTCCAATTATTTTTAATTATTAATCACTGTTGTCATGTTGAAATATATTGCAATACTTGTGTCACGTATGGAGAGGTCTTATTTAAGTTGTCAGATCTTGGGCCCAACCCCATTGAATCATATTGTGACATAACAATATGTTTAAACAAAAACAAAATAACATGCACAGTAAACAGCTGACAGTATCGCGTGGTATATCGTAGAAAATCTGGTACTTCAGTCTGTTATACATATTGCTAGCCAATACGTTTGAGCTTAAATAAAAAGAAAATTTGCTTGTTCCGAGTGAATAGCGGATATATTGCATGTCGTGGTGAAACACAAGTATTTTCACACAATCGATGAAATATATCCGTTATCCACTCCATGCAAGCAAATATCCTCTATATATTCGACCATGCGGCAGAACTCTTTGGGCTTAATACTTGACAGGTGTGATGTATATGTTTTTCTTCAAAATATATTTTGTTGTCATTTCTTTTCCTCGCAGGCTACATGCACATAGCTTAAGTGGCGCACGACATTTTCGTAAAGGTATTTTTTTGATTGATCGAATTTATAAATCATGCTCAAGACAAGCGAAGAAGAAAAGAAATGTCTATTTTTATTAAAGCAATATTTTCATCTGCTCTTAATTCGGAGATGCATTTATTTTATTTTTTCCCTATTTTTCACATGATTTTCTTCTTTTGCTCACTTATAAAAAAAGAAAGAAAAACATCCGTTCAAAATAGGATATAGTGCATTTCTTGTGAGTGTATTGCATTTACTGTACCTTTTCGATACATGTCACAATCGTTTCAGTTTTACTCACTACCGACAGAAAGGAAATACATTGGGAGATACCATACAGTTCTTTACTGTATTTCGTTTATAATGCTTTTACCTCATTTTTTTTAATTGTTGCCTATTTGCTGAACAAATTTGCAAATATGGATTATGTTACTTTTTATTGCACATTATTTATTTAATATACATTTCCTCGGAACATCGGAGGTATTCATTTTATTTTGTTTTTGCTTCTTTTCAGAAAGTAAAATATATAGAATATAGGAACATTGTCCGTTTTTGATTGAATTTTGTAACTACTGTTACTTACAAATGATAAGAACTTTTGACATGTTTATACTGAAAGCTATTTGATGATAATGGAAACCAATTCTACTTTAACATGTCACACTAAGTTTTCTTAAGATATTTTACTTCATGAATATTTTGACTTCACAAATTAATAGACAAACTTGTACATTCTATAGTACTGGCCATTATAAGTGATTCCAGGTAAACCCAGACAGACACCGGTACTATAATGCAACGTTTATTAGCCCCGTGAAATACCTAATCGTTTAAGATAAATAAATATTATAATAAATAATCTGAAACTTTAGCGCAATAGTATGCACCAGATTTCCAAGTAAGAAATTTCCGTTTCATCTGTTGACCGTTTCCAAAATATTACCATTAGTATAGTGTGGCACTATGGCGGAAAAAATTGGCACTGTGGCGGTTATAGGGAATATAATATTACACCATCATTTTGAAAATGTGGCACTATGGCTCTTATGTTAAAATGTTAAATATGTCCACAGCATTGACATTAGTATAACATTATGGAGGTGGTGGGAATTTAACATTATTCCAATTTCCAAATATGGTTCTATGTCGGTTATGGGAAATGGAATGTTAAAAATGTCAATATAATTGACATTAGATTACACAATGGCGGTAGTGGAGAATGTAATAATATTAAAAATCCCAGTATGATTTATACAATGGGCCGTTCTTCGGACAAACAATTTATCTGGACAAGGAGAAAGGTAATATTAAAATTCCACCTATTAAGCACCGTTTTACTGACCAGCATCCATTCATCATCTAACCAACAGCTACACCTACTAACCAGCAAAAAGAGTACGAGAACATACATATACGCAAAGATAATATCACCCTGAAAATGTTAGGAGTGTCCACACACATACCTATTAACCAACACGCCGTCTGACTGACCAGCACACACTCATCTACTGACCAACACCTACACCTACTAACCAGCAAAACAATAGGAGTGCATAAAGATATACAAACATACTATTAACGTCGTCTGACTGACCACCACCCACACCTGCTAACCAATACGCCGTTTTGACTGAACAGCACCACTCATCTACTGACCAACATCTACACATACCATCCAACGAAAATAGTAGGAGTGCTTACAGATACACAGATATACTATCAACGCCGCCTGACTAACACCCACATCTACTAACCAATACGCCTTTTGACTGACCAGTACCCACTCAGCCACTGACCAGAACCTACATCTATAAACAAAGAAAGTGTATTAGTTCTTAAACATACACAATCATGCTATCACAATGAAAAGGGTAGGAGTGTTCACATACACACAAACCAACCAACACGTTGTCCAGACTGACCAGGACCCTGCCATATATTGACTAGAACCTACACATACTAACCATCGAAAAAAGTAGGAGTTCTTCACATACACAGACATAATGTCACCCAGAAAAAGCCAGGAATGTTCCCACACATGCACACTAACCAACATGCAGTCCGACTAATCAGTACTTACCTCATCTAATGACCAACATCTACACTTACTAACCAACAAAAATGGTAGGAGTGCTCACAAATACACAAACATTATGTCACCATGACAAGGTTAGAAATTTTCTCATACATGCACACAAGCAAACTTATATAATACAATCCCTGGAAAAGGTAGGATTCCTCACACATACGCACACATACCGTCACCCCTGAAAGAGCGAAATGTTCATAGTCTTGCCCTACTATGCAACAGGCCGTCTGCCTGCCCAGTACCCACTCATCTACTGACCAACACCGACACTCGCTAACCAGCGAAAGAATAGGAGTGCTTACAAATACGCCAACATACTATCAAAGCCGTCTGACTGACCAGCAAAGTCACCTATTAACCAATACGTTTGACTGAGCAGTACCCACTATTCTACTGACCAACACCAACACCTACTAGACAACGAAAAGAATAGGAGTGCTTACATATACAGAAACATACTATCACCCCTGCAAGGGTACGAAAGTTCATAGTACTAACCAACACGCCGTCCGAGTGACCAACATCTACTCATTTACTGACCGAAACCTACACATACTTACCATCTAAAAGACATGGAGTTCTTTACATACACAAACATAATGTCACCTAGAAAAAATGTAGGAATGTGCTCAGACCTACTCACTAACCAACACGCAATCCGACTGATCAGCACCCGCCTTCTCTACTGACCAGCTAAATGGTTGGAGTGCTAACACATATACAAATATACTATCATCCCTGACACTGGTAGGAGTGCTCACACCTACACAATGATGATATCACCCATGTAAAGGGTATGAATGTTCACACTCATGCACACAATCATACGTGTGTACTATCATCCATGAAAATGGTAGGATTGCCCACACATACGCACACATACTATCACACTGAAAAAGGTAGGAATGTTTACAGTCATACCCTAGTAATCAACACGCCGTGTGACTGACCAGCATCCACTCATCTACTGACCAAAACCGACAGCTACTAACTAAGGAAAGGAGCTGGAATGCTTATATATAAATAAGAATAATATCACCATGAAAAGGATAGCACTGTTCACAATGATACCTACTGACCAACACGCCGCCTGACTGATCAGCACCCACACCTACTAACTAATACCCAGCTTCGGACCAACACCTATACCTGCTAAACATCGAAAAGAGTAGAGGTGTTTGCACATGCAAAAACATACTAACAGCCCTGAAAAGCATAGATATGTACATACATTATATACACAAACATACTTATCTACTATCATTCATGGAGTGTAATGAGAGGAAAGGGTAGGAGTGCTTACAAGCCCTTAAAAGGGTAGGAATATACACACATATCATACAAACATACTTATATACTATCCCACACGGAGAGGAAGAAGAGAAAAGGGTAGGGATCCTCACGCATGCCCAAACATACTATCACCACTGGAACGGGTAGGAATATTCACACACATACACACAAATACACTTATATACTGTCACACACAGGACAGAAGATAGTGTTACTGACAAACACCCACACCTACTGACCATGACCTACACTGGCTCACACAAACATACGATTATACTTGTATACAATAGCACACTAAAGGATTGAAGGGTAGAGGGATTTTAAGTTTTAGTTGTGAAAGATAAACATAGAAAATATACATAGACACACAAAATGTTAGTCCGACTCCTACGAATCCCCTAAGTGAGTGATATCCGTGATACGCGGCTATAATTTCTGAAATTTGAGTAAAGGTTACTTATAGTGCCAACTCTGTTTACTTGTTCTCTCTCTCTCTCTCTCTCTTTCTTTCTCTCTCTCTCTCTCGCCTCTCTCTCTCTCTCTCTTTATTTCTCTCTCTCTCGCCTCTCTCTCTCTCTCTCTCTTTGAATGAAAGAAAAAACAAAGTTTTGTTGTGCAATATGTTGTCAAATTTGTAATTATTTCCTTCCCGTCCATGTACGGCTAAATGGAAAGGTTTGCAAATCTACTATTTATAAAACAACATTGGAATGCGTACAAGGTCGAACAAAGTCTACATGTTGTAACAATGTTTTTTAAGACTATGCAAAAGCATCTCATTTCTTATCATCTCTGTCTGTCTCTCTCTCTGTGACGTTTGTGATGTGTATCGCTATGGAGGTAAATCAAACAGAAATCGATCATGCGCTGGTGAGCAAAGGCAGATGCGAAATTCATAGAGTTAGAAACCGATGTCAGTACTTTAATAAATATCTGATTTGATTAAATTTGTTCAACAGGGAAAAACCTTTGAAGTATAATAAGGACTTTTACTGATGACAAATTAAAGGTGATAGTGCTAATTATTCATTCCGTTTAACAGAGTATTTATTAGGGATGAAAATTGATATCAGTTTATCATGTGAAGTAAATGACTATCAACAAGGATTTTCCTTTCAAACAAAGCAAACATATAACTTCATACATACAAATACATATACAATCACACAATACAAAGTGAAGGGTTGGATATATGCAAGGTTTATTGTGAATACACGTAAAGGCAAAATATATAGACACACAAAACACGCAATATAGAAGTTGGACAAAATAATTAGTATTCTGTTTCTAAGATAATGGGTGATCCTGAAAATCACCGTTGGTTTGAGTAATGTGTTAGCTAATCTTGTTAACATGGGTGACATCCCGTTACATTTCTCCATCTCAAACTTCTTCATATTAAGGCTCCTGAAGCCGCGTGGCTCAGTGGTTAAGGCACTTTGCTCAAATTGCCTTGTCACTAAATAAAAAAAAAATTATTGTGTTTCTGTGACGAAAAACAACAAACCATACTAAAACAATCTATGGCTCTATATTCCGGTATTTTTTTAGACACCCTTGTCTTTCAATAGAAATTCTCCTCACGCATGCGGCTGACTCCGTTATATACTTGACCGCCCACTTCACCGTCACATGGATGGAACGACATGGTAGAGATGTGAGTGGAGCATCTGACACTAAACCACATTTAGATTAATTTCAAGGCGGATAACAAAACTGGGAAAATATTCAATGGTTAGACACTTATTAAAAAGAACAGTACAAAAGAAAAAATAGAATCAGCCATTTAGGATGCCTTCTTATACTCATTTGATCCATCACGTGTTGTGTGTTTTCCAAATAGAATGCGGGATTAATTTATAGCGGGATTCAATGGTGATGTACAAAGTATGTATTGCATGGAAAGGACAAAATTAAAGAGGTTTTGAGGGAAATTTGGAAGGCATGACATTGTTAAACAGTGTTTCCTGATAGCATGGGTAACAAAACAAAAAAGATCAGGTCTCAAAATAAGGTCCGAAGAAAGGGATACGTGACTTCTCCAAACAAAAGGGGTAAATCTTAGAGTTTGATGATGAAATGAAGCGCAATATTTTAATTTTAATTCTCAAATGTATCATTACCAATTTAAAATAAATTTCAATATGTAGTATGAACCCTGGTCAGTTGAAAGAAATGGTTTGCTTGATTAGCAACATAATGCTGTACAGATGTTTTATCAAAGAAAACGGAAATATATTTTTGTTTACAGTTTCATTCCTTTCAAAACGTTTGGCCCAAATAATGGGGAGAAACTTCAGTAACGTAAGAATTATGGTTTGAGCTGTAAAGACATATTTTAAGGTGGCATTTGCGTAAGAACTTTAAGTATTCTCATTTTCTTTTACTTGTGTGCATGTTTGTCATTAAATAGTTTCTTATGTGCATAAATCCGAAACCTGCTTAAAGCACACTATTAGAGCCTTCCAGTGGATTACTTAAAGGGGAGATAGAGAGAGAAATGGACAGATAAATAAAAGTCTAACGCTCTTTTGGGTAAAAATTTCTTTAAACCTGCAAGTTAGTGACGGTGGTATATGAAAAGTGCTCTATTTAATTTTTGCATTTGGAATTGTGGCAACCATTTAAGTCACAAACAATCAAACTATCTTTAAAAATTAAAACAATGCACCAATAATGAAAAAAATAATGAGCAAATAGTATTCACTGGCAAACTAAATATTATTGGGGCTTGGTGTATTCAAGCCAACTGTGGATGAATCAATACTGGACTTAAGTTTAATTTGAAGGGTAGTTAGATCCAAAACAAAATCTGGAAATAAAATATGATACATTAAATTAAACATTTTTGTATTTTCTCTGAATAGTTTCACCCGTCAATTATTGCAACATTCATTTGACAGAACGCTGTGATTACGCTTTGTCAAAAAGAAGCTCACAAGTTTTCGGCGTCCGGTTTTGGCGAACTTTCGTATCGAATGGGAAGTCAGCTTTTTGTTTTGTTACAACAACAAAACTGAAGTACATTGGTTCTTATGCATCGTACATTGAGTGTCTGTGGTTATAAAGAAAAGAATATTTTCTTATGCCTACAGCTGTGGATGAAAGTGAAGATTAATATCGCCCATGCAATTGCTATTTTATATAATAGCGAAGTAATGCATACAAAGAAAGAAAGAATGAATGAATTAATTAGTATACAAAGAACAAATTACTGGATCATTACAACGAATGAAAGGGAGAGAAGGTGTTGATCCATAACACTCACTCTTGGAAACAAATACATGTTCTTACAAAGGAGACCAGCGGTTGCCCATTGATAGAGCGTAATCCAGTAATCCAAGAGCAGCGAGTTCTATACCCACCAAGTCGGTCCGTTCGCGTCGGCTGCATCGGTGTGTTCTTGGCAAAGGCACTTAGTTGCCATTTTCTCAGCCTGATATATCCGATAATTGCTTAATAGTGTTATGAAACCAAACAAAAAACAAAAAAACAAAAACAATTTTGCTTTTAAAAACAGCAAGCAGCAAGTGGTATTAAACAGTTTAATATCCAGTGTCAATACTGTATGAGGCAAGTTTGGTTTTTAGTTTGTAACAAATTTACGTTTTTCGTTCTGCTACCCTAAATTTAAGACGCTCACTGAATTGCTACCCATTGCCACTTTAATAAACGTTGTATGAAAATGTGTTGCAAACTATCCAATGTTAATGCCGTATGCAACAAGTTTGTTCTTTACTTTATAAAACTGCACTGGAGTGTTTGTATTGGTCAAAAATAGAAAGATTGAATTCAAAACTACGCAAATTCGACGGATGACAGAAGAAAAAAATAAAAAAATGAAAGAAAATTCGTATTGTCGCACTATGTAAATTATCATCTGAGAAACATACTTGGTGGTATCCTTCTCTCAAACGGTTCTGATATTCAAATGATAATGATTCAAATAATAGACTTATCCTTTGAAGGGATCGACCATTTAATTCTCAAGGGTGGATGCCGAGGGTGGTGGTGGGAGGAGGACCTGGGACTTCTTGAAAAACTATTTAGGCTCTCAAATAGGTTGATAACCTATTATATCTATTATATTACTTCAAAAAATTAAATTATCTTGAGGTAAAAGAGAAGATCTCCGTATCCCCTCATCCCACGAAAATGAATGGTCGGTCCATAGTGAACCCTTAAACAGTTTTACAAATATAGTGGCTAAATTTTTATATGAGTCTTTTGAAATTCGTACAACAAAGGGTGTACTTTCAGATCGAACGGGGAGTGACAATTTTATTTTCGTACAACAGTAAAAAGTTGCACATTGGTGTTGTGCATCGTACATTGAGCGTCGGTGTAAATAAGAGAGTATTTTCACGACTGTAGCTGGAGAGAAAAGGGAAGGTTAAGTGTGAATGAATGGATGAAAACAACGAATTAATAAATTAGCGAATAAATGACAAATTATTGGAACCTTCAAACTAATCAAAGGAAGTTTGTAGTACAATGGAATTTTGCGACCACCTTGCATCACATTTGCTATATCTTGGAGCAGCAACGTTTGCTAAGTCACGCACCACACCTAATAGTCAAAAGTCCCCTCCTCCTGGTCTAGTATTATTTTATGTAACCCCTAGTCGCCAAAAGTGAGTCAGGTTTAGTATTATTTGATATATCAACCCCTAGTGTTTGCCGGGGTGGCACGTGTATAGTAAAACATTGCTGCTCTATGACTTAATAAAATAGCATGCAGATATGCATCAAAATACCAACTAATTATATGATACACGCTTAAAAATATCACCGTGCCATGCCCAAACCAGTAACAAATATGTGTGCGTGGATGCCGTTGGGTAAATCGGCGTCATATAACCGCAGCTGCTTAAGCACCTATTGTGCAGTGCATACAGCTTGTTGCAAAAGCTATGGAATCCAGCTCCTTACCTGCTGAACGTGCGGCGGAGGGACCCTATCAACTCACCGATTATGCAACTGCTGTGGAAAGGAGCGTCAGTCAGCCAAGCTTCGACAAATAGAAAGGAAGACCAGACGACGATTTCAAAAGGTTATGCAGGAGCTTCTGAGTCTCCCACAATTCCACGTGGAATAGGTCTCGAGCTCGCAGACCTCCATTTAACACCGGAAAAACGACAGAAACTGACTTTACTGGTTCTCGATTAGCTGGCACAGGAGCAGTTGTGGAGGCCCTTTCCACAGAGGAACACAGCGTTCTTTTTTTGCTGGCGACCACAGAAGAGGCATACTCTACTTATAGCAGCCATAGCCTTGATCAAGTCAGCCATACGCTAAAACTCTTCAAGAATTACAGCATGTTTCACCTCTTCCAGCTTTACGTCTAGCACGTCTTCTTTCAAGTCCTTGCTATCTTCTTTAACCTTGTCTACATCCTCTACCTCAATATATTGTATTATCGCATTATCACGCATTCGGTCTAGCAGGTCGGATATCACCCTTGACTGCTCCTGCAGCCGCGTCCGTATTTCTACCTACATGCCAGTAAGGTGGGTGTTGATATCTGTGACGGATGGGGACCCAAGCACAGTGAGGGAAGGCTGAGGGATCTGCTCTACCTAAGGCACCGTTAGTAGCGGCTAATACCCGTTTAGTCGAGGCAGGTATACCATTAAATCTTATCAAATTGTAATTCCATATTGTATTAAACTGGTTGCAACCAATACCAAACACGCTTTTTTATTGCCTCTGAGGGGACCTTGCCACGCACCGCTCGTATCTCATCCTCTTGTTCCATCTTCAGGTCTCACTTCAGTATCATTTAGCCTAGTGTCGTAAGGCTTGATCCTAGTGTCGGCTGGCGCTCTTAGCATCGTCAGATACGCTTAGCATCGTCAGGCTTGATCATATACCCACATGGATATACTTCTGACGATGTCACACTCACGCAGGGCTAGGCTGGTGTAAGAGGATGAGGTCAAAGATAGCATTGCCTCCAGCAGGGCCATTGATCTACGAGACCTCTCCAACAAATATTGGATAGACCAAGGGCGACTACGCAGGATTGTATCCTCTGCAGCTGCATTTGAGGAGTGGATGGAGATCGAATGCGACCTTAACCCCGCTCCTAACCTCGCACATTTGGAAAAATCTAGGTCGGTGTGCGGACGAGCTTCAGCAGGGAGTGCAAACAGCCTCCACTTCTTCCCTTTCATCTATGTAACAATTACCGTACCTCGGGAGAGAATCTATGCTTAGACATAGCGAAACCAGAAGATCAGACTCGCGCTCAACTATACAATGTGGTAGCAGCTGAACATGCCGTTCGATATACGATTCTTCGCTATAGGAGATACCCGGCGCATCGCTTGTATATGCTTCAGCGATCCGCCAGGGTTCTAACGGCGGTAAGAACGGATTTAATATGCGGTGTCATGACGCCTTGATTACCATGCGGTAGAAGATCACCGCTACATTTCCGCGCCATAATTAGGCCGCCATATCCGATAGGATTTCGTTGAGACAGTCGTCTATTTACATGTTGGTCTTAAAGTGACCAAAGGCTGGGCCGTTACCCCGTCTGGGCAATCCTTTGTTTCTTGTCCAGCAGGGAGAAGGATATTTTATCCTCGTGTAGACCCTGATTTCATGCTTAAAACTCCGGATGACTGTGTTGCCATGTCTATACTTTTGTTTGCCAAAGAGGCTCGCTACGTAAAGCTTATGATGCAGGTCATTTTTAACGACGGATCTGGCAAAGTCTTTTTGCCTTTCTAATATACGCTTTGTTTGCTATTCTGATAGAGTACATCTTAGGACGAAGTCATACAATCTCTGCATTCGTCCCTAAACTTGCCTACAACCTTATTATTAACAACGCTATAAAGTGTGTGATCCTTCTGAAAATCACTGGTATCATAAAGGTGAGAAGCTAGTCCCATATCCACGTACACATCAGGGGTCAAAGTACGTAACAGGAGGCTGCCTGTATGGCTGTAAAGGAACTGTACCTTATCACCACCGCAGACACTAAGCTCTTTGTAATAAAAGTCATACATTTCCAGTTTGGCGAGGTAAAGGATTGTCTGTCCTAGATAAACGGGCTTATCCAACTTTAGCTTGGGCTTTTTAATCTGGACTGCAACGAGGTTTCCTTAAATATTGTTCGGTTCTCTAACGCGGGGTCAGCGACTAATCGCTGAAGCTTTCATCTGCGCCATATGGTCTGCCGATCTCTACCCTCTTACGCTTCCGCACGTTCTTCATCGTCTTTCCAAAGACGTCATTATTCATAAGTTTAAAAATAGTCCTTGTCGACATCGTTGGTAGCCTTCTTCCGAAGGTTTGTATTTTCCTGCATGCAGGGGACCATCCAGCGGCTTTGAATAAACTCAATGGCATGATGAATCTTGGTCACCAGTATACCAAGGCTAACGCACTGCAGATGATCTCAGTAGTAAAGGATGTATCTCTTTTTATTGCAAAGATTGGGAACCAGCTTGGCACGGCCTGTTTATGATCCTCGAAGGTTCTTTGTCAAGTCGGACTGATAGGGAGATATCCACACTTTCCGAACAGTCATCGTCTTGGGGGACAGCGGTTAGTCGCTGTGGGCGTCGTGAAGATTTTCTGGATATTCCATATCCACTTCCAGGATATAGCCTTTGGGGGCGTCTGGTGCCTGAGTATAGAGACTATCCTTGATGATTTCAGGGTCTCTCTAACGGTGATCGCCTGTTCGTTGGATGTGCATCATCGCCGAGTCATAGAGGTTGGGTGGTGGGTTTGGTGGGTCATAGGTCGGACATTTGGGGTTGTTAGCCTTTGCATAGCACTTACTCACCATGGACACTCCGTGCATGCCCAGTTCGTAGAATATGTACATATCATTGTCGGTCAGTAGTCAAGTTATATGCCCGTCGTTTTCAGCATATCGTCGCAGCCAAGGCCAGGGGAGGAGTAATATTAGGCGGAGCCAAGACCATAATTTTTCATGAAGGTTGTGTGAAATTTCTCAGTTATGTCAGCCAGAAGGCGAACGTCCGTCTTAAGATAGAGGTTATGATAGTCACCCGTATTTTAGCAGCCAATGGTATCCTATACTTTTTTGAGCGCGTTGATATTCTTGATACATGTGCGACCAAATGTGCTGTTAAAGGCCTTAATAGAGGGTAGCTGCGTCTCATCATATCTGGCCCCGTCATCCATGCACTGATAGGGGAAGGGCGCGCTTGGTGGTTAAAAGGTCTATGACCCATGTCGCGATTTGTAATTTTAAAGTTTGACTTAGTAAAGTTGTCAGCTAGCCTGGCCAGGCCACAGGGCAGAAACTGAAGGTTACCTATAAACTGAAGGCGGCCAAGGGAAAAGATCATATATTTTTCCTCGTTGGTGGGGATACGATTAATCTTTGCCCTGGATTCGGTACCCACGGCTTCCCTCAAAAGGTGGCTGTGATAGATTCGCAGGTTATGACATACGACGGGTATCTTTACCGTCCTCATCCTGGTGACTACTTTTTGCTGACACTCGCTGTGTGAGATGCTCCTCAGTAAAGACACGTGAAGCAGCAGTGGCTGTGAACCTTATCCGCTAGGGGATCATCTATTTCCTTTTCACAGACATGACATTTGTTGGTGTCTTGATAGTTATGTAGGCCTTCGATATTATTCTGGGGGTTACTACACTCTCCAGGGTGTTCAGGATGATTGCTCTTCCTGCTGAAGAACCCACATGAGATATGCCCTCTGTAAGGTAATGTCGGTATTACTCATGATATGGATCTTGTAGCTGTCTCCGCATGGGATATGTTTTGAGACCTGGCCATTGACCCGCCTTTGCACTGGAACGTTAAGCGCTTCAAAGTCATCATAAATGCATAAGGACATGGACATTTATCGATGGTGGTTCTCGAAGAGTAAAATATGTTTGCCTTCTTCTGGAAGTTCCACACTCTGGGGCTTGGTGGCAAGGCCTTCCCCGTGCGGAACATGTCTATGATCCAGATATATTGATTTATGTCTCCTTCAGCGATCAGGAGGAGGTCAAACTGTAGAAGGCGCTTTTCGGTAGAAATGAGTATGGGGTACAAGGCGCCACGTTGCCAGCCAAAGCACGGTGGTTGTAACTGGAAACTCGATACCCTTAAAGTTAAGCGTGTTGATGTATTGCTTATATGAGCCAGTGCGATCTACGTGCGTATGTACTTTGGCTGTATGTAGGGCTGACTATACAGCCCACTCGAAGCAGCGGTTATCACTTTTTTAACATTACGTCCCCGGGGTATCGTTTGGGGGGCATCGGAATGTAGCTATTTCCGCGAAAGGGTTGATACTTCGAGATGTGAACACAAAGGCTCTCCACGCGAAAAAATAACCAGCCGGAGCCTTCTCTCGTGTTCCTTTGAAGCCGTTAGACGAGGTCGGGCTTAATCCTTTCTACCGCATCTGCAAATTTGTTCGGATTCGTAATGCAAATGTGGTGAGTAGTAAAACGTGCCACCGTTTCTTCTTTCCGTTGGAATGCCTCGTCGAAGTAGGCGCTTTCAACGCAGGGGGCGGCAACTTTTTCCAGCTTAGTGGACATGGTCAGGTAAACATTAAGCCGGCAAGATGGGCCCGCTCCTTTTCCAAGAGGGTTGTGAGTTGAGGCGTACCGTGTGTTAACTCCCGTATAGGGTCGGATCGCGGCAATGATAAGCCGTAGATCGACGTCTTTGATAATGCTGACCCGTGGCTTTTGTCGTAGGACGTTAGCCGCCTTAGAGGCCTTTTTCCTGGCCCGTGGTTTGACTGATTTGGATAACATCTAGGCTGGTGTGATAGGCTTATGTGGAGGCTTTTGCTGCCTATGGGCAGGTGTTGGTGGCTGTAGTGGAGCTGGTGTAGGCTCTTGCCGCCTAGGAAATGGCGTTGGTTGCCCGGTGGTTGAGGTTGTCTGCCGTGCTCGGACGGTCAGATCTGCCTCTAGCATATCATCGTATTCGTTCTCAGTGATTTCCCATTCGCTCTATACTAGGTATAATGATTATTACACGGTTGAAAAACGTATCCTTTATCAATGTCATCACTCGCAGACAAATGCACGGTAATATATTTAAGCGCGTATCATCTCTTTATTAGACTTGCATACCGGCATGCTATTTTACCAAGTCATAAGCAGCAACATTTTACTATACACGTGTCACCCTGTCAAACACCTGGTCACCAGGGGTGCCTGTATCAAATAATACTAGACCTTGCACACTCTTGGCGACTAGGCGTGACAATTAAATAATACTAGACCCGGGGAGGGGGTGTTGATTCTACTAGGTGTGGTGCGTAACTTAGCAAAACGTTGCTGCTCTGTAATATAGCAAATGCGATGCAACGTTATCCCAAAATCCCATTATACTTCTACTAATGGTTCGAAGGGCTATAGTATGATCCCTGAAACCTCCCAGCCCCCCCCCTCAACTTTGAAAAAATAATACTTCTTCTTACAAAGCAATATAGGAAGAACAAATGAATTAATTGACAGATGAAGGGAAATGATAGTGTCTTTCAAACTAATCAAGTAACAAGAGAGAGAGAGAGAGAGAGAGAGAGAGAGAGAGAGAGAAAGGGAGAGAGAGAAATGATAGAGTCAAGATCATCCATTAGTGAGAGTAGATCGATGGTACCCTAGGATTAGTGACATATATAACCTGCGAGCAAGTTAACTACGAGAAAATTTCCAATAATACAGTACACTTATTTTATACTGTCAGACTCAAGTATGTTAAGTCCGACGTTCCCGCAGAGTAATTGGTCGCGTTATCACGGCTTGTTTAAGTCTGTGTTTGTTCGAGTTAAAATGACAGTGTTAGACAAAACTCATTATCGTTTCTGACTCTCTATCACCTATGACGGTTTGAAATCTCCAGATGAACTAAATTTAGCAGACATACGAATATTCTAAAGACTGTTACAAACAATTTGATTATAAGGTTATACGTTTGCAATATTACGAACGAGAAAGTAAGGCCAATTAACAAAAAAGAAGGTAATAATATCGTCATTATTGTAGTAAAGAATCGTATGAGCGCAAAAGGTCTTCAGGAAGCTCGTCAAAGAAATATTTCTGTATTAACCGTTAGTTAAGCTGTTGTAAAGGTAGAAATTCACAAATATTGCACCAACACATCTTATGTATCTTTTAATTTTATTTTCAGTGGAAAGATTCACTTTATAGTCTCTCGCAAAAAAAAAAAAAAAAAATGTCCCGAAAATTTTACTAAATTTAAAACATTGAATCGGTATCGTTTTTACTACTTGTTTGAAATACACCATCTTAATCCTCCTTCTATATACCATTATATTTAAATATTTCTTTGATCACAGAAACTTGTTGTTTTTCATCTGACAAGAGGTACATAGTTATTCGACAATAAGTCGCATCTCGGTTATCGTGTCTTCTATATTTTAGCCATATTGCAAACTTCTGTAAACCATTGTTCTTGCCACTGGCACGCAAGAGTTATAAATTTGTGTGTTTTTGCTCGATACTTTTATATTAGAATTTGTTTAAAATTTAGATGTATGAATATATCTATATATGTATGTATTTATGTATACACGCACGTACTCACGTACCTACCTTTCTTATAAGTATTATGTATGTTTATCTGTGCACATATACGTATGTTTGATTGAGAAAATGGTAACATGGTAGGAAGTATATATTATTTTGTTCTGATTATGGTGACAACTGTTGCCATTGATAACAAGTTGAACATAAAAGTATATTTAGTCATTTTTAAGAAATAATATTTCGTTACTTTTATCTACAAAAGTAATATCGTTTACGTATGAACGATTTGGGATAGGCCCTGAAATATTGTTATTTTTATTAACTTTTTCACAGTCCTATTACAAATATGATAACTATCGGATACAGTTTTGACACTCATACATTGAAGTAAAAGCAACATGATTGAAATGTCGTCTTATCTTAAGTATTCGTATTTTAATCTAGTAGTTGCATATGAAACATATATACACTGATTTTTTTATTACTTTATCAGGTAAAGCAGCGAATCAAATGACTCATATCGCTATTACAACCACACCCTCCACCACAGTACATTTTGTTGACTGTTTCCAGTATGAGTCATATAAATGTAAGTTGATATTCTATCAGTTTTCTCGAAAAATTGTTTTATTCATAGTCCGAATGAAAAATATCGGCGAAACCTTTCCTAGGACGATAAGTGCTAACCTCTGAAAGAGAGTCTTTTCGATGGAAGCTAAATGCCATCACATATTTGATAAAGTAGTTCTTCTTTTTGAGGAAGAGGGAGAGGACAATTAGTTTCCTAAACCACACAAGCACAGTATCGTCGTTGCACTGAACAAATTAAAATAAAACATGTACGATTCCTTATTAATGTTATACAATACATGTTATTACTGGAAATTATACATTATGTCTTGTTATCTAATTAGTACACTTGCTGATATGACTAGGCTTGCCTCGCAATACGCGGACTTGATTTCCGGCATGAAGAATTTTTCAGAGAGGACATTTTTTGCCATTTTGAATATAAATTGTAAAATTTGAATTTGTAATGAGAATTTAAAAGTCATAGAATTATACGGTAGTAAACTGGAACAAATGTATTAACAACAATATAGACAATGTGAAAAAGTAACATATTTAGAAAATATATGAAAGCTTACACATGCAACATGAATTAAGTTTTACAATGCAAACAGGTAAAAGGAAAAGCTACCTAGGGTGTTATTTTATTTTTATGAAAGATGAGCAATCTTTTGTGAAATAGGTCTAAAATATTATTAGAACCGTAATGTGTACATTTAAGCTACGATATTTTTGTGTCAGATTACACAAGAAAAAGTAGCGCGAGTCTGAAAGTTTTAGTCAAGCTTTAGTAGTAAAAGTTTTTATTACTTAAGTGTATTACTTAAGTGTATTGTTGTAAACTATTTATGGAATGTTATATGTTAAACATAAATATTGATAGTTGACGCTGTTTAAATGTCTGTCTAGTGTTGGTGAAAGTTTGATGTATTCACATTTCTAAGTTTTAAAATTTTAATAGTTTTAATTATAAAACGTTTGGCTCAGGTTTTTCTGAAATTTTGTATCGATTGGCATATACTATATTCAATTAGATATCTGTTCACGCCCTCTCTAGGTAAGAGTTTTACAAAAAAAAAAGAAGAAGATAGAACAAATTTGCGTTCATATATCTTATTTATATTTACAGATTTGTATGACCTAAGCCTTCATGTCGATAGATGTGTGAGTGTAAACAGCAGTAAGTTTACAAACTCTAAATCCTCTTAATATTTTTTATTTTTTATTTTATGCAGATATTTTAGTTAATTAATGATAACTACTAATGTACGTTTAAACGCTATTGACACAAAGAGTCACAAATGGTTAATAGAAGGTTGATTATAATCTCATATACGTAGACAACTATAAGTAT